>PIJE02000182.1:14445-414979 GCA_002895965.2 Coryphaenoides rupestris | reverse complement strand
GTCCTTTCCATTTTTTAACCGGGCAAAATGCCTTCACCACTTAGTTGTCAATATTTTAATCAATATTATATCGAGGAGTGGAGTGCAATCGCACAATATACACAACATTGTACTGTACTCATAATACACCGAATTGTTACAGCTAAAATGATGGGGATGGAGACAGAAAAAGCCATTTCCACAATGAAAAAAAAGTCACATTATTGTACAAAATGTAAATTTCATGTACATTACATTTACATTTAGGGCATTTTAGGACTTTCCTTTCCCTCTTGAAAATGGTAATGTCTAGTAAGTCACACTGCACACAGCAATCACAATGAGAAACCATCATTTTGTTGATTTTTAGTGAATATGTTTCCGGAAAAAATATCAATTTGCGCCATGTAATTCACATAGCAGTAAGTAACACACTCAAATGTGGAGTTAATACAGCCACCAGAATAAGTAAGTTAATTTTATGGAAGTTTTGTGAATATTCTCCTTCTAAAACAGGGAGTTTCTTATTAATGTGCATTTGACAAGGTGTAAAAATGATTATAGGCTATTCATTCTCGGGGACTGACATGTTAAGCCAAAAACCATTATGTGTAATTTGCAGAAATCAAATTGAATCAATTTCAAAATCAATTTTAATTATTTTAATTGCCAACAAATTGGGGTGGCAGGGCCTTTTTTGGGGGTGGCAGCTGCCACCTCTTGCCACCTCTTGCCACCCTCTAGAACCGGCCATGTTTCACACCGGTACTGCTTCATACATGCGTATGAAACAGTGCTTCCAGTTCTCTCTATGTTCCTTCTATTCTACTGCAGTGGTAGTGGCGACTCTGTAACGTCCACAATCACCTACTTCTTCAACCACAAATGTGTCACACCAAATATTATTTTTATTAATTTTTTTATTTTTTGTATGAGGGGATGGGGTGTCTGGGATCGCAGCCTAATGGCTAGCATGGCAGGGAGGGTGCCTTTGAGGCGTGGGGGTGGACTTTGGGGGTGCCTTTGGGGGGTGGGGGGACTAGGAGTCCCCTGTAAACCCAACCCAACCACCACCACTACCACCACCACCCACAAACCGGGGATGGCAGCCTGATGGCTAGCATGGCAGCTTGCTCATAGCAGTCATGTGTCTCCCTTGGAGCAGGGGACTGCGTTGGCCACCGCCAAGGCGTCGAGTCAGTCCATATATTTATTGACACCCTTTAACCCTAGGCCCCCACAAAGGGCAAGAAAAACTCCCTTAAGTATAGAAGGAAGAAACCTTGAGAAGGAACACAGTGTGGGGAATCCCTCCTTCCAGGGATGGTTAGGAGTGCAATGCGTCATAATGGACTGACGTTTGTCTCTCTGTGTCCCTGGCCAGGGACTGGCAGCGCACCTTCTGGCTCCTAAACGTGGTCAGTGCAGCTGCTGAGTAACGTTCATCACGCTCAGTAAGTGAGTCCAAAGACCAAATGAAAACACGGTGGGGGTGGGGTGGGGTGGGGTGGGGTGGGGTGTGTGTGTGTGTGTGTGTGTGTGTGTGTGTGTGTGTGTGTGTGTGTGTGTGTGGTGTGTGTGTGTGTATCTAGGTGTGTGTGGGACTAGGAGTCCCCCAACCACCCCTTAAACCCCACCCCTTAAAATTAATGGCTTGTTTCTCTGTGCTGAAGAAGAGTCTGATCCTGCCCATGGCACGCCTCAAGGCAGCTGCACATGCCCTCTTCTTTCTCCTCATCAACACTATCCTCATCATCACCGAGACGTACTGCAGGTTGTCATCTTCTAAGAAAAGAGAGAATAAAAGAAAATATCCACAAAAAGCATACATTAGTTGTAGTTGTAGGCAGTAACCGACGGTCTAGCAAAAGGAAGTTCGATTGATAACTCTGCACTGCTTAGTCATTAGTAGGGGAACTACTTTTAAATGAAGAAAAATAAAGGAAAATATTGTAAATATTGCTGAGAGAGCCAATGGACATCAATCATCTGGCTACAATGTTGCCCAGAATGTGCATGCAAGCAGGAACGCAAAAATACACGAACCACTGCCTGCGCAGCACCACGATTCAGAAACTATCTGATGCAGGTCTTGACACAAAAGAGATTATGGCTGTAAGTGGCCACAAGTGTGAAATGGCGACCGAAACTCAGTGACCGGAGAAAGTGGAGCAACATCCTCGCCATGCCAAGCGACACACATCCACCTCCCTCCAACAAACATTGCAAGCCTACAAGCAGTAGTCACCCTACTGATGCTGGACAGTTTTTCACTGATTGCACAATAAATGGCAACATACAAATGAATATCAATAAATAGCCAAATTACGTTAATTAAAACAGTTTGACTTGGAATGTGTCTGTGACCGCTAGTATGTTGCATAGCAACGCATGTGCTGGCAACCAGGAGGGCCTATTTGTTTGAACAATGCGTTATGAAGATAAAAACTATTTCAATTGTAGTGTGTCTATTAGCCTACTTTCATATTGCTACCCATATACCACGGCCTGTCGTGAGCTCTTGCTTAATTATACTCACTTGACCATGTTGCATAGTGCATTATAAAAAGCACATTTAAAGCTACGTGCTGTTACTTGCTGTTACATTAATAAAATATGTAACAACAATACAAATATGGCACATTTTCTGAGCAAAATATGTCTCCCTTTACTTAGAGGTAACAAACATATCTTATAATTTCTGATAATCTAATCTATATTGTTTTCCGTCTGCCTATGATGCAACATTGTCTGAGGTTCTTGGCCCGAAGTGATATGGTAAATGGTAAATGGATTGCATTTATATAGCGCTTTTATCCAAAGCGCTTTACAGTTGCCTCACATTCACCCATTCCTACACCGACGGCGGTGCCAACCGTGCAAGGTAACAACCAACACGTCAGGAGCAGGTAGGGTTAGGTGTCTTGCTCAGGGACACCTCGACACTTAGCTAGGTGGACTAGGCAGACAACCACTCTACCTCCTGAGCTACTGCCGCCCACTACTGATATCATCTGGTATTGCCATTAGTTATAATACATTAGGCTTAAATCAATAACATAATGCATTATGAACATTGTTATGCAGTCTAATGCTTGTTTGTAAGTGAATATAACAATTATTGTAATACCTTATTATTGCACTATATCATGTTATAAATGAATGCATTAATCATTATAGACATGGCCTTCATAGAAAGTGTTACCGAAATCTTATCTTTAGTGATGCATTGTCAACGTTTTCGATTCGAACGATTCATGCCATGATGCATACACCCCTAGCCATTAGCATAGAGAATCCTACACATATGGCCTCATGCCACATGAATATGAATCTATCCACAAATCCATCTCACTGAATACTCACCCCATGCAGATTTGTCTGCGACATTTGGCCCGACCTCTGCGCTGACCTCTGAGGGGATCTCGAGGGGGATCGGTGAGATGCAGATAGGCCAGACACGTTGGCCAGGCTGGTACACATCCTCCAACTCCGCAGACCTGAATATGTAAAAACAGAGACGTTACAATACAGCGGTGACAGAGTGTATAAACAGTTTAAGCACTACTCTGCTGCACATGCATATCATCTGCCTCCGTTGACTTCAGAAAGTTAGAATAAATGACATCAATTAGATTGAAACTACTGATCAGACAATATAGGAAGGCATGGCAATGTTTGTGTCATTGTTTGAAAGGTTTGACGTAACCGTGTGTGAGCACCACTCCAGGTTTAGAAAACAAAAGTCCTGCCACCAAAGTGTGTATTTAATTGCTTTGCGCTCAGTCCAGAAGACATACTGGAGGCAGGGGACTTTTGCTTTATATTTCTGGTATTTATTATTATTAGCAGACCTAAGCCATGTTTCAAGTAGCTGGATTTCCAGGTTAACCAGATATGTCAGAATTCAGGGAAAGGCAGAATGTTGGGTTTCAGTCAGATACCAAGCTTAGGCTGATCTCAGTTCAGTCACCGTGGCAACTCATGCCATGAGCCTAACCTGGATCAAACCTGCTGTCTGGCAGGTTAGCTCCGAGATAACTCCGCCCAGAGCTGCAAGTCCACCTTCTTTCTATCGTCTCATTGGTTTAGATAATGGCAACAAACAACTTGATAGGGTCTCATCCAAAACGATTGTATTCCAAGGCACATCATTTTCGAACAACAATCGAAGGATCATGTGACGTGTCTCGATTGAAGTGATATGCAAATTCTCATAGCCCACTCTCTTAGTGTTACACACTTAAAAGTGCTATTTGGGTTTCGCTGTGGCGAGTAAACAACCGCTTCAACATTCTTCAAAAATGTTCAGGGTGCGATAGATGATGGCTTTTGAAGCTGGACATGAACGTGCATATTTCAGGTAGAACCTAACAGAGATTGAATGAACTAGGTCCTTGAGAGTGAAATTCGCTTTTGTGAAACGGAAACTCAAGCCAGGTCAAGGAAGCGCTCGATTGAGTCAGAGTTCTGGTTTAAGCTTAAACAGATCCTAACCTGCGACGTGAAACAGGGCTCTAGTTTGGTGGTATAGTTCACAACATGCCACTGGGGTGAAATAGGAGTCTTACATTGACACTGGGGGGGTACTCCATGACTCGCCAGAGCTGGAAGCAGTACTTCCCGAGGAGCTGGCTCTCCCGGCCCTCTGGCTGCTGTTCCAAGTCATCGAAGATGCTGTGATCCAAGAAGCAGTGGAGCTGACACTCGTCAGTGATGAGGTTGTCATGCTGCAGCTTCTGTTAAATGCAAAGAAAAACAAGATCATTCATTAAAGTATTTCATGGCACACATGGAGGTCGATGCCCCCGTTCTCGTAATTGCCCAGTGGTGTTGTCTCCTACTTCAGTCGCTAAAACAGTAACTCTAGGTGGAGAACAAAGAAGTATGTTAAACGGCGCATCACGTTAATAAATATGGTTTAGGGTTAGGGCCTAATAAATAATAATTTACACAAAGACTTGAATTAAACAATGGAATAAATGATAGGCATAGAGCAGTAATACAAATTATTGTTATTATTGTTATATCATATGATTATTATATGATTATTATTATTATTATAATAATCATAATATAGTAATAATAATACAGTGTAATCCGCTTATAGTGATCACGGATATAGTGATCAACCGCATATGGATCAAAAAGCCTGGGACAGAATCGTTCCTATACAAACACTGTTTAAATAATTCGCTTATAGCGATCAAGCAGTCCGCTTATAGAGATCATTTTGGGTCCTTTTATAAGTATTTACATAGCACCTTTACATGGACAGCAGTAAAACAAGTGGCAACACCAAGCCCACGATAGACAGAACGAACCACACGCAGCATGAGGACGAAGGTGACAGAAGAAAAGGGCAACGAAATGAAACGAAGAAAAGAATGGAGGTCAAGTAAAACAAGTAAACGCGTAACATCGGGAGTAGAGGAGATGGGAGAGGAAGAAGCGCCCCCAGCAGGCAGGTAGGCTAAACTACGCACCCCGCGGAGCCCCGAAAGTCCAGCAGAGATGAGCTTAGGGAGGAGAAGGAGGAGGAGGAGGAGAAGGAGGAGGAGGAGAAGCAACCTTACCTGTTGATCGTCGAGTGAAGAGTGAGCTTCACCGTTAAACGTTCCTGTATATGAATTATACAAGAGTGGCGGTAACGGTAAAAACGGTGAGGACTCGTTCATGGAACGCGCGTGACCTGATGTCACGTGAGACATATAAACTCCGTTGATGACGATGAGGCTCAAGGGACACTCGTGACCTTGTTTTATAAAAATGAATTAATTGTTGAATTAATTGTTTGGTTTACATGTTAAAATTATAATGTAGGCTAGCTGTTAATGTGCTCTTGAAAGGGAGGCCCAATCAATGTATTTTATTAACAACTATATTCACTCACACAGGTTTTGTTTTTTTAAACAAATATTATATGTAAGAGAGAGAGAGAAAAATAGTTTGTATCTTATTTTAGCCTACTTGTTGTACTTGTATCCAATGTAAATGTAGGCATACATATGATTCTTGAACATTGGGGCCACACGTTTGGTCATTGATAAACACCCTCATATCCTACCACATATTTAGTCATTTATCAGACTCCTCCATCCAAAGCTACTTAAAGTGAATACAGTGGGATACATGTGATTAAGGAGCAGGTAGGGGTTAGGGGGCACCTTGCTCTATACAGGATGCCTACAGGTTAGACTGTGCACATTGGGGATCAATCCCAGTACCTTTCAGCTGGGAGTTGAACTCTCTAGCCACGCACACACACACACACACTATTCTCACCATGACCATTAGATTATATAGGTTTGTGACTGTGTGTGTGCATGTTTGGTGACTGGCTTAATTAGACTCATCTGGCCCAGTTAGAGTCGGGGGGGTGGGACTGCACTGATGCTTCCTAATCAGTGCACCACAGGTTAAGTCAGCCATCAACACACACTCGAGGAGTGTGAGCATGCTAGCTTGTATGGTAAGGTCTCTGTGACAAGGAATACTCCAAACATTTGCAATAACACCACCCTTTTGAAAACATTGAATATTATTGAATATCATTGAATAATATTCTATTTTTATATATATATATATATACCAATATACCTAAGGGGCTACACCTCCATTCATATAACTACAGTGATGTGCATAACTATCGTTTTCAGTTGCTAGGCACTGGGTGTTGTCCGTTAAGTTCTCACCGGGGGCTGCAAAGTTAGTGATTATTGGTTCCATGCTGATTTATTTCCATACGAATTGTTGGGGGGAACTGATTACCGTACTGCTTACTTTGCAGCGCGGACATTTCCCCAACACACATTTACTGGAGAACAAGTTATCGCAAAGTAACTTCCTAATCCAAAATTTTTTTAAGACCTATCGATATCAAATTTTAGATTTTTTAGGCCTAAAATTGTGATCATTAAATTTTTGATTTTTAAGACCCCGTGGGAACCCTGTATGAAGGAATGAGAGCTCTGTTCTCTTTGAAAGAATGAGAGTTCCGTTCTCTAGCTAAAAAATGACAGTTCCATTCTCTAGCTAGGGAATGAGAGGTCTGTTCTCTATGAATGGATGAGAGCTCTGTTCTCTTCGAAGGAATGAGAGTTCCGTTCTCTATGAAAGAATGAGAGCTCCTTGGTTTAATGGATTAAACCAATACACACAAATACAAGAGACAGAGGGTTGTTGCATATTTTAGCACATTTCATTTCATTGCTGTACAATCAGAAGAACATTTTTCTACTATAAATAATACAGACATCCATCATTAGACAGTCCTGCAGGAGAGAGAGAGAGCGAGAGAGAGAGAGATATGGGGAGATAGAACTAGAGAGGGAGAAGTGGGAGGGGTCTTTAAATAAAGTGTATAATCTAAGTTACCCAGAGTGGAGGTGAAGCTGTAACAGGTTTCCCTTTTAGTATACATACGATCACACATGCGCACACGCACGCAAGTCTAGCATCCATTCTCAAGGTTCTAGAACGTCGGGTCATTATTGCTACGTCCGACCAGAGCTTCAGCAAACTCTGTATACAAAATAAAGAAGTAATAATCACAAAATAAATACTGTTAGTGGCCCATCGGCCACGCCCCGCGTTCTTAAAGGGAGAAGCCTCTGGAAAGTCAAGTTCATCTGAAATGTTTTGATATGTCTCAGGTCCTCACAGATGCAGTGTGTGCGTGTGTGTCTGTGTTTTTTAGGCAGCAGAGTGACATTGTGTAGAAGTCCAACACCCCCCCATGGTCCCGTGCAGAAGATGCAGACCAGCACTAGTCCAGACCCAGTACCAAGACGAGGTCAGAACCAGATCAGTCCACTTCTAGTCCAGTCCAGACTGGTTTATTGCGGTGGTCCTGCCAATGGAGGCTGAGACTCTCAGACCAGGAGAGTTCAGGGGGGTCTGGGAGGTCAGGGGTCAGGGCTAGGATCTGTGGGGGGAGGAGGGGGAGAGTCCTGCTGCACCTCCGGAATCACGATGCCTTGTTGCAGCTTCTCTAGAGACCTCTTCATCTGGAGGGGAGGGGACGTGAGTGAACATTAGCAAACTAATGTTAAACACAGACAGACACGGTAGACAGGTAGAGAGACAGACCTGGTCTAGCAGGGAGACTGAGGATGAGAGGATCTGTTGCCACTTGTTGAGCTGGTTCTGGTGGAACCTCCTCTGGAGCTGCAGCACCTGCAGCCAATCCGCTGGGGTCTGGGGGGAGGGGCTAGAGGACACATATACCTGTTAAACACCTGTCGATAGAGCTGGGTACCAAAAAGTCAAATCGGCACAGTATCTTGTAGCTGCCACTGTCAGGTTCAGCCGATGTGCTCTGATCACCACATCGCCACCCTCCCCCCATAATTATATTCTTTTGTTTAATTTAGCAGATCATTTTTTTGTCACCAACTGCCACTCTTTTAGGGGTAGGTATGTATGAAATAACTACCAAGCTTGTGGGGTGCAGCCCTGATTAAGCAAATGTGTAAACCCTGACTTGGTAAACACTAATGTTATAACTAGACTACGTTTGAACTTGCTGGTGCAACTGGCTCCAGGTGTCCAGGTTGTGTTGTTTCGTTGTGTAGTAGTTTCGTACCTGTGCGTATCAGAGGTCCAGGTGTCCAGGTTGTGAGCAGCTTTCTCCAGAGAGTAGAGTTTATAGAAGAGCAGAACATTGAGGGCGACCAACACCACCAAACTGAGGCAGAAGAAAGAGGGAGAGAGACATCAGTTCCCATGGCAATTAGAATAGAATAGAATGAACTAAGAATTAACTAAGCTCTAAACCTGTGTGAGTGTGTAATGCTGGAGGACACTGGAAGGATGTCACCATGGAAACGCTACATTTAATACGGAATATACCAACACATACAAACATTCAAACTTGACATATATAAATCTCCAGGTTGGCAGTACCTTACACAGATCCTACGCAGCAGAAAGAGAAGCGGAGAGAGAGATGGAGCTGAATTGACACATTCCGTACATTTTTATATGCAAGCTACTAGCATGCTACTGACGTGTCGCATGCTACCAGCTGATGGCTCGCCCGGTACTCACATGAAGCTGACGATTAGCAGCATTGTGGAGATGCTGGTCGGTCCGGACGAGTGCTCCCCCTGGCTGCGGTAGTGAGCTACAACAACAACAACATCAGCTTCACTTTGCTGACATTCATGGTTTTCATGCTGCGGGTTGGGGCCATAAGTGGGTCGTGCGATGGGCACAAAGACAAGAAACAAATGTATACATGCAGGCCTGCATGTCTTAACAGTTTCATTTCATCATTAGTATGTCTGAAGACTGAAAGGAGAATTCTGAACCAATTTATTCCTCTACCACATCTCTACAATATACTGGACATGAACAGAGGAATCCTGTCTTGATTTTTTACATGTTAAGGAGAATGTACAAATATTTGGTGGTTCCTGTGTGTCCACCTCCTGTCTGTGTGTGTCCACCTCCTGTCTGTGTGTGTCCACCTCCTGTCTGTGTGTGTGTCCACCTCCTGTCTGTGTGTGTCCACCTCCTGTCTGTGTGTGTGTGTGTGTGTGTCCACCTCCTGTCTGTGTGTGTGTGTGTGTCCACCTCCTGTCTGTGTGTGTGTCCACCTCCTGTCTGTGTGTGTGTCCACCTCCTGTCTGTGTGTGTGTCCACCTCCTGTCTGTGTCCACCTCCTGTCTGTGTGTGTGTCCACCTCCTGTCTGTGTGTGTGTCCACCTCCTGTCTGTGTGTGTGTGCCCACCTCCTGTCTGTGTGTGTGTGCCCACCTCCTGTCTGTGTGTGTGTGCCCACCTCCTGTCTGTGTGTGTGTGCCCACCTCCTGTCTGTGTGTGTGCCCACCTCCTGTCTGTGTGTGTGCCCACCTCCTGTCTGTGTGTGTGCCCACCTCCTGTCTGTGTGTGTGTCCACCTCCTGTCTGTGTGTGTGCCCACCTCCTGTCTGTGTGTGTCCACCTCCTGTCTGTGTGTGTCCACCTCCTGTCTGTGTGTGTCCACCTCCTGTCTGTGTGTGTCCACCTTCTGTCTGTGTGTGTGTGTGTGTGTGTGTGTCCACCTCCTGTGTGTGTGTGTGTGTGTGTCCACCTCCTGTGTGTGTCCACTTCCTGTGTGTGCGTCTACATCCCGTGTGTCCACCCCCTGTGTGTACGTCTACTTCCCGTGTGTCCACCTCCTGTGTGCGCATCTACTTCCTGTGTGTCCACCTCCTGTGTGTGCGTCTATTTCCTGTCCCCTCACCGCTGTCTCTGCGGTCACGGTCGTCGCCCAGCCCTCTCTCCCTTCGCTTGGGTGAGCCATTGGATGCTCCCTCTCTCTCGGTGTCGGTCGCCCGGCGTGAGCCCAGGCGTTTGCGGCGGCGCAGCGCAGACAGACCCTGAACCCCGTCGCCGCTGCCCGCCTCGCCGCTCGTTACCACGGAAACCTCAGACTGCAGCAGAGTCTCCAGCTTGCACACCTCACTCTCTGTAGTGGAGGATAATACAGGAAGTAGTAAGTACTACACTCACACCTCGCTCTCTGTAGTGGAGGATAACACAGGAAGTAGTAAGTACTACGCTCACACCTCGCTCTCTGTAGTGGAGGATAATACAGGAAGTAGTAAGTACTACACTCACACCTCGCTCTCTGTAGAGGAGGATAACACAGGAAGTAGTAAGTACTACACTCACACCTCGCTCTCTGTAGCGGAGGATAACACAGGAAGTAGTAAGTACTACACTCACACCTCGCTCTCCGTAGTGGAGGCTAATACAGGAAGTAGTAAGTACTACACTCACACCTCGCTCTCTGTAGTGGAGGATAATACAGGAAGTAGTAAGTACTACACTCACAGAAGAGACACCCGATGCCAGCATCACAGTGCTTATAGCGCATGCTAATTTTCAGTGCCCGTCCCTCGAAGGGCTTTTGTAAAAATAAGAACAGTGAAATAAGATGAAACACATATACAAAAAATACAAATAAATAATAAAATAAACTGAGTAGGGGATAATACAGGTACTACTCTACTGTAGTACAACAAAAACAAGTGTTTGTCATACTCACCCATGTGTTTGTAGTACTCTTCAATACCACTCCAGGTGTTCTTCTCAATCAGAGCTTTGACCAGACTCCAGGGCTGCTTCCGGTAGCAGATATCAGACGACACTCTGAGGGGACACACACACACACACACACACGTTATACTGGGGGTCAGTAGGCTGCAACTGGGGGTCAGAACGCTATACTGGGGGTCAGTAGGCTGTAACTGGGGGTCAGAAGGTTATACTGGGGGTCAGTAGGGCTATAGCGGGCGTCAGTAGGTTGTAAGTGGGTACCGGATGCGACTCTTGTTCTTGCCCAGCGAGGTCAGACAGTATCGGTGGATGGTGTAGAAGTAGTCCTGGTACGGGATGCCTGACGTGATGACCTCAGAGTCCACCACATAACACTGACCCCGGGAACTGCTCTTCAGCAGGCTCTGGAATCACAATAGATATATACATTAGGGGAAGAGAGAGACAGACAGACAGAGACAGAGACAGAGAGACAGACAGACAGAGAGAGAGAGTATACATTCGGGGGAGGGAGAGAGAGAGCGAGAGAGAGACCTGGGTGTCCACTACAGGGGCAGTCTTGGGTCCCAGGGGGTTGTTGATGGAGATGGTGTAGCTGAGCACCCGGGTGCTGTTGCCTCCCCCGTCCAGCTGCCACTCACCCACCGTCAGGTCTGAAGGGAGGAGGGAGAGAGAGAAGACAAACAACTCAAAATATGCAGCGTCTGCAATTGAACATAGCATCAGCATAGTAAATAGTAGAGGGACGCAAGGAATACCCCAAAAATGATAATGTCAAATACACGGTCAAATCCCAGCAAGTAGTAATTAACACATATCAGAAGTCAGTTTAAATCTGGATTTTATATCCAGTTCAAAGTCTAGAATATTCCTCATCTGCACATGAACACATGGTCCAATAAGACCCCCCTTTAGAGACAGGCAAGAAAAGTGTTCTTGCAAGGACCCATTACAAAGTCCGTTTTTTTGGTGGGGTTAAGTGAATACCTCCGCTAATAATCATGCCCACTGCCATGGACCCTTTTATCTGAATGGCATGAAATGTTAATCAGTTCTTACTTGGCCCACAACCAACCTAGCCAGCTAATTTGGTGTCAATGGGCGCTCAACTTTGTGAGATATCCTGCTTACAGTCTTAAGGCTGATCCATACTCTGCGAGAAGCGAGAACTTTGTTCTCGCACCTAGGGCTGCGAGAACAAAATAATGTAATTTTTGTTCTCGCAGCCCTGGGTCAGGAGTTCTCGCAGCTTGTTCTCGACACATCAGCCGGGCCAAACTTTTTTTCTTGCGTCGTGTCCGAGAACTATTGTGTGATTGGTCAATTTGAAGTGGGTGTGGTTAATGCGCTTTCCACCGGCGCAGAAGTTTGCTGCTGTGGGCAGGGCCTTTGAGGAGTTTCTCACGGAGTATGAAATATCCAGGGCTGCGAGAACTTTTTTCTTGTTCTCGCGGAGTATGTAGCAGCCTTTACAGGGAGAGACAGATAGACGGGGGGGAGGTAATAAACCAAGGTGTGTAGAGGTGTGTTCGTACCGGTGAAGTGTCTCTGGGTGAACAGGTGTTGGATGAACTGTGTGTCTGAGGAGAACAGCAGCTCGTGCAGCTTGTCTACGTTCATGCGCACCACGCGGTTCACGTGCACGCGGCCCGCCAGGTCGGCACAGAACGCCTCCACCTCACCTGCGCGCACATACACACACACACACAAATAGGGTTAGACAAAACACAACGCGTCTCTACATCAGGGGTAAAGCTACTGACTATGTAAGGGTGGGGGTACTGACTAAGTAGGGGAAGGGGTACTTACAAAGTAGAGGAAGGGGTACTTACAAAGTAGAGGAAGGGGTACTGACTAAGTAGGGGAAGGGGTACTGACTTTCTTCCTGCGTATCGGAGGAGTTGCTGAGGTCGGTGGGCAGCTCGTCGTCATTGGTGACGTCCAATGAGGAGAGGTTTCCTAGGCTGCTGGTCGGCGGGGGGAGCGTGTGATTGGTCGGTTCTACCGGACACTCCCCGGCCTCTTCCAGGTTCTGAGGGGAGATAAGGTGTTGCTATGGTTACCAGGGGGATCTCCATGGAGCATGTCACATGAGGACCCAAGAGGGTGCATTTTGAATTTGACTGATGTGTGCCAAGTTGCCACCCCTGGGAGACCGAGAGAAGCTGGCACTCACGAAGGAGGTGGCGGCGGAGGTGGGGGCGGAGCAGTTGGGGGGTGCGGTGGCAGCAGCGGTGGTGGGGGGCATGGTGGGTGGGGAGCAGGAGGGTCCAACCTCCAGGGGCTCTGAGCTGCGTCTCTGACCCAGTGAAGACACCTCCTCCGCGGAGAGGTGGGAGGAGGAGGAGGAGCAGCAGGGGGGAGTCTCCCCCAGAGGACTGAGGGGGCCACAGGGAGGGAGGAGGCCCGGAGGCGTGGCTGAGCTGAGCTCCAACAGGTCCGACACCGACTCTGACTCATCTCCTGGTCTGAGGAGGAGATGGGGAGAGGAAAGGAAGAGGAGATTAAAAACAAAAAACATTAACCTACATTCTGTTCACCGATTAACCTCCTAGCATCTAGCAGGATGTCTAGCCTTCTTTTCTATTGGCTGACGGGCGGTCTGATAGTATCCAAACGACTGGCGGGTGAGGGGAGGGGCTTACAGAAGGCCGTTGAGGTGCTGGGCGGGCGAGACATAGTCGTCGTCTTCGCTGGTTAGACCCAGCTCTGTTCCATAGCACTGGTGCACGATGTGCCACAGCTCCTTAGGGGACAGAGTCTACAACACACAGTATCCATACACATTAATACACACTCGAGGACGGTATTAATACACATGTATTTAACGCCTCAAGATCTAAATAAACTTACATCTAAATTGGAGTGTTACCATAGGCTGCCGAACTGCTGTCCAACGCAGTGACCCAACAGGGTATAATATAGTCACTGATGTGTGTGGGCTGATGTGTGATTCATTTAATCACAATTCACGTGGTATTGTTGACCAATTGCAGGCGGCGGTGGATTGGGTGGCGTGTGGGAAAGACAGACAGAGAGAGAGAGAGAGACAGAGAGGTACCTTGTCCATCAGAGCGTTCTGCCAAAGCCTGAAGATCATCATGAAGCTTCGATCCCTTGCACCGAACGAAGTGAAGAAGTGCTGGAGAGAGAGAGTGAGAAGAGAGAAAAGACAGACAGACAGACAGAGACAGAGAGTCACAAAGTCTGGTCTGGATAGTGGGTCAGTCCTGGTCTGTTCTGGTCTGTATGGTCTATAGTAATGGTCTGTACTGGTACCTTGTCACTGTCAGTACTGATCTTTAGCTACACTAGTAGTCTGTACTGGTATAGTCTATACTGGTCTGTATAATACTGCTCTCGTCAATAGTCGTGGTCTGTACTTATACCTTGTCACTGTCAGTGCTGATCTGGATGGCGTTAGGAATCAGCTTGGCCGTTTTCTCCTTGGTCAGAGTGGTCACGTCTTTCAGCAGGATGGTGATCTGAAACACGCAGCACAACATCACCAACATGAATAATGTCCACACGACCCTATACTAACACTCACACCATTTACCTTTGAACATGACGCTGATCTCAAACACAGTGCTAATACTGTGTACATTAAAGCCGGCCACACAACAGATGAGCTACAGCAGAGGAGGTGGATGGCATAGCCAGCGTGTGACCCCTCAGCCCCCTAAGGCTGCCCCCTAATAGTCAACCAATCATTAGTTGATCAGAAGAGTCTCAGTCGAACAGAGTTTCCATTAGTGGCACGAAAAGAAACCAAAAAGAATGCAGCAAGTGTCGCAGCCAAACACATCTGTGGTCACAACAAGCTGTGGTTTAACTGAGGGCTGTGCCTCGTCAGCTAAACATGGGTGTGAAGACGCCTGCAAGGTTAACCGTTCCCCGATGAGGCTCCACACAGCCGCCACACCAAAATACAAACGAACACGGAAATTCTAAATGCTATTTTAAAAAGCTAATTATGAGGGATTTGGATTATCTGGAGATTAGCACAATGTTAACAGTATTTATTTTATCACACTCTCTCCGCCTTGGAATTCAAACAATTTTCTGATTTCAATAATTGTATTCAAATTGCGCCTAAAAACCCCTGATATACAAACTAATACGGTATACATGTACATACGGTGTATATTACGTGTATCGATACTGGGACACAGGACAGGAAGTGTGCCGGTGTGGTATAGGAAACTCACAGTGGTTTCCCAGCGGAAGATGTTGCTATAGAAACAGAGCCAGTTCTCAGAGAGGTAGAGCCGACCCTGGAGGAGGATGTCCTTCTGGAGTGCACACGAGTAGTCTGGAACACACACAAACACACACACTTTACGCATGATGCCAACAGAATTTGCTGCGACCGTCAAATGCAAGCTACATACGTGTGTGTGTGTGTGTGTGTGTGTGTGTGTGTGTGTGTGTGTGTGTGTGTGTGTGTGTGTGTGTGTGTGTGTGTGTGTGTGTGTGTGTGTGTGTGTGTGTGTGTGTGTGTGTGTGTGTGTGTGTGTGACTAACCAACTATCAGCCTCTCTGTATCAGGCAGCTTCTTGAAGAGTTTCCTGAAGTCTTCGTTTCTCTGTTTGTATGTTGGACTGAGGACCTGAGGGGGGACAGAGAGGAAGGGTCACCTGACATGAGACAACACATTCTCCAGCGAGTATCATTGCTGTTCTATACTCATGTGCAACATTAGTCCTCAACTCATATCAGTTGGCCTACACTGCCATGGGCAGGCTCACTGCACTACGAGCTTAAAAATTTGTGCAATTCACACACAGTTGCTTAATATTTACATGACAATTTAAAAAAGGTTTATCAGTTGCAGGGACAACAGGATTGAGCCAACAAAGAATGGCTGTGTATACATGCCGTATTTATCCAATTTCTGAAATCTCACGGAACCTATTTATAAGACATTCTCAATTTACTGGAGCAGTAACAATTTCATTCCATATGAATCTGGCTCCTGACCGTGTCTGTTCCAGGCATTAGTCAGACCCACCTATTTCTCTGGTCAGACCACAAATTAAGTAGGCCAAAAATTTGAAACAACATCCTTCGTGGCCTTGCTTGGTATAAGCGGGATTGTGCCCAGTTAGGTGTGCAGTTATTGAAAGAAAAATGATGTAATTATGGCCCTGGCTCATCACGGCAGCGATAAATTCTATAGAAGGCATTACTTATCTTGAAGAAATGGCGGGGCCTGACAAAAAATATGCAAGTTTGGGAAACGTTTATACCACAAATGTCAGGTTTACTGCAAGGAACTGAATGGACATCTTGCAAACAGATATGCAACTACGTAACCGGTATTTGCTCCATGTTGTGAAAAAAATTTCGGCAAGACCTTGCAAACCTTGTCATGAATTATGTCTTACGTAGCATACTGGAGTACTACAGAGGCCTACTGTAGGACTAACTACAGCAGCCAGCTGTAGGGTTTTCCTGGGTACTTACGTTGTACCAGCTCTGCATCTTCTGCAAACAAGAGAAAAACAACAATCAGTTTCTATAGAACACACCGTTATCAATGCTAATACAGAATGTCCTAGCCATGCTATCAGATTAATACAGAACATGCTAGCCATGCCATCAGATTAATACAGAATGTGTTAGCCTTGCTATCAGACTAATACAGAATATGCTAACCATGCTATCAGATCAATACAAAATGTGCTAGCCATCTTATCAGACTTCAACATCCAGAATGCAACACGCAGCTCACAGGAGGAGGGTGTGGGGGGGGCGGGGGGGGAAAGGCATGCTGTGCTAGTGCTCACCTTGGCGTTGCGGCTGAAGTGGCGTGAAGCGAGGGGATAGGCCGAGCCGAGGGAGGAGCCAGAAGGGATGGAGGGCAGGGGACTCTCGGCCCCTCCCTTCTCCCCCCCTCCCACCTCAGTCTCACTGCCACGCCCCCCTCCCAGCACCCTGCGGCGCAGGGAGGGGGAGCTGCCGGGTGTACTGCGGGGGGAGTTGCTGGCCGTGCTGCAGAGAGACAATACAACACCATGAGCTGTGGAGCTATATCTGCTGCTGATTGGCCCACTGCACTGTCAGCAACACCACAGAGGCGCCCATCAACCAATCACCATCAGCACACTGAACGACAACATTGGAGTGACCCTGCCCCCACATTACTATTCAATTACCCTTTAAAAAAGGGCAAAACTATAAATACCTAAAGAAATGAATCAACCAGAAAACAAATGAAGACACTACAAAGACTAAACCGCTTAAGAAAACAAATAAGCATACATATTTAAAATAACTAAGTATTGTTTGGTTGTTTGACCCCTATTTTGCTACTAGGTGGGATGTTGTTGATTAGCCTCTACAAGCCCTTACCAGCCATGTTAAAATCTACCTGCTAGTGACATCACAAGTGAGAGTGTGCAAACAATCCCACTTGTGATGTCACTAGTGGGTATATTTTGCCATGGCTGGTAAAGGCTAATCAACAACATCTCACCTGGTAGCAAAATAGAGGCTCTTTAAGGGGTTTGAGGAACATTATAGAACATTGTTCATCATTTTGTTGCTGCTATTGAACCAACTGAACACATTTACTCGAGCGAGTGTGTTGAGTGCCAAAACATGTTGTGCTCCTGGGGCCACGACAAACTGCATATTTACCCCAAAACAATCCAACAATCCAACCAACCTACACTACACATGGCTTGGTAACCAAGCCATGTGTAGTGGCTTATAGTTTATCTCTAACCATGTTCAACTGTTACAGATCATAAAGACATTCTGTATTTAATAGAGCAATACATGGTTTGTTTATTTATTCAACTTGACGCATGCTAAGAACACTAGAAATGCATGGGGTCTTGGGGCCAACAACACTAACCGTGCATGAGAGGAACACTGAAGATACACGCCAACAACACTAACCCTGCATGAGAGTAACACTGAAGATACACGCCAACTACACTAGCCCTGCATGGCAGCAACACTGAAGCTACACGCCAACTACACTAGCCCTGCATGGCAGAAACACTGAAGATACACGCCAACAACACTAACCCTGCATGAGAGCAACACTGAAGCTACACGCCAACAACACTAACCCTTGCATGAGAGCAACACTGAAGCTACACGCCAACAACACTAACCTTGCATGAGAGCAACACTGAAGCTACACGCCAACTACACTAACCCACCATGAGAGGAACACTGAAGCTACACGCCAACTACACTAACCCTGCATGGCAGTAACACTGCAGATGCATGCCTACAACACTAACCCTGCATGCTAATGAAATGTAAACAGAACATGCGCTCTCTGGACTGATGGGGGCGCTGTTGAGTCGTATAAGACTGAAAAGCGTAGACGAAGAGCTACTCTGAAGATTCAAAGCGTCCCAACATAACCTAAACCACAAGAATTAACCATTTACAAACCGAATTGAGATGCCATTATAGCCCTACCGCGTAGACGAACGTCTAAATGAGTACGAGTACGCTTCCCACGTTCATATTAAATAGAGACAGGATCGAAAGGTTAACGGCGCGACCTAGTATGGTGTATAAAGTATAATACCTCAACAAATAGCGTCACTTGTATAGAGCTAGGTCAAACCCTATGATTAACAGCCATGCGGCGGAGCAGAGCATGGCTGGAGGCGTAATCGTGAGAAAGTGTGTCAGCGTGTGTTTACAAGCCGACGTCTTCCATACATCCTCATCATCATCATCATCATCATAAAGCCTATTGGCCCAGCACTGTGCACACACCACATACATGTAGGCCTATACATACAGTAGCACACACACACATATATAGAAATTGTTATATATATATGCCTACATGCAAGATGCTTAATAAAAGCACTAGAGGGGTAGTGAGTCAGGGTGGACTACGGTGGGTCTTGGTTTAAAATGCTGATCAGGAGGAGCGGGGGTATCCAAACAGATGACCACATCGATTGATTGATTCAATGAATGGAGAGAAGAAACCCCAGCCAATTCCCCCCTCTCGCCGCATAATAAAAAAAGCTAATACGCATTACTTTACTCGAACATGGTGTCGGTAATGCACGCCGCCCGCTACCGTAAGAACACCACCGCCACCCCCCCGCACCCCGTGGCGCCGTCCGTCCGCCCGCGGGCCTCACAAAGCACCGGAGCTCCTGGAGAAACGCTCTGCTGCCATCACTCTCTCTCTTCCCCTCTTCCCCGCTTCCCGAGTCTCTTACTCCGCCCGCCCCCCTCGCCGCACGGCACCGCACCGTCCTGTGGCCCCGCTCCGTGGCCGCCGCTAAACGAGCTACCTCCTCCTGACTGTAATCCCCGGTGGTGGTGGTGGTGGTGCGGGTGGAGGCGCCAGCAGCAGTGCGGAAGGGAGGGGGGGTCCCGCATTGGGGGAAGGGGGGGGGGGGGGGGGGGGGGGGGCGGGGGATTCGATAAGCATGGTAACAACCCCTGCGACGCTGAACGCTGTTTTAATCAGGGCACAGATAGCGCGACTCAGCGAGACAAAGATACCGCGGGAAATTAGATCAGTCAATTCAATGCGTTCAGAAAGGCCACACGTACTGCATATAATCCATTTATTAACACCATGATGAACGCCACGACTATGAGACCTGTAGCAAGCCACGCCCACAGACAAGCGGCCGCCCGGACGTCCTCTGGATTAGAAACGTCTTAATCCGCTATAATCTCGTTCACCGGCCTACTCGGAGGTTCTGGACCCACTGGTGGTCACAGTCAAATGATATGACGAGTCTCCCCAGTTAACCAGGCTGCTGTGTTGTGTTGCTCAGCTATAGACTGTTGTATCAACTCTAAATGTACATATTCACAGTGGTTTAACCCTGGACTACTATAAAAAAGGGTTGATCCTGGACTGTACCATATCAACAGTGGTTTAACCCTGCCTGGACTGTACCATATGAACAGGTTTAGCCTGAGACTGTACCAGAGATTTAAATCTGGACTGCACCATATAAACAGAGGTTTAACCCTGGACAGTACTATATAAACAGTGGTTTAACCCTGGACTGCACTATATAAACAGTGGTTTAACCCTGGACTGTACTATACAAACAGTGGTTTAAACCTGGACTGTACTATATAAACTGTGGTTTAACCATGGACTGTACCATATTAAGGAGATGTATGTATGTATGTATGTATATATATATATATATATATATAGTATACACTGGTGTGATATATAGGCCTGTGAGAATATATCTGACCATTGTGAGCAGAATAAATATTCTGTATGCTCACTGTATTGTTTAAAATGTTCCCACATTTGCTATATATACACACACACACACACACACACACACACACACACACACACACACACACACACACACACACACACACACACAACAAAATTGGAGCCAAAATACGTTTTGTTAACTTCAATGTAAAAATGCAGATTGGTGGGAATTGGCATCTAGGACTGTCTCTGATCTTCACAAATGTCCCATTAGCTGGCGATCGGAATGACCCACTGCTCTGTCTGGCTAATCTACCCCCATTCAGTAAAATGATAGGGAACCAAACAAGACGTGTGGATTCATGAGATAAACGCTTTATCTGTTCAGCCGTGCTCTGGTCTCTACGTACGTTATGTGTCATGTGGTACATTTTTGTCACCAGTCAATGCAACCAGAAAGGCATTGAGGAGCACTTGTCCTCAGGCCCAAGATACCCCTGATGCAAACAAAGCCATCTGCCCATTCAAACACTGTGGAATGAGAGGAGAGGTGAGGAGACTGGGATTCTGTTAAGCACAGCCTGTATGTTGTGGGACAGAGAAGAACATGGAGGCAGTTTGACATGGACAATACTCATCTGAAGGGTAGTCCATATTATTACTATATTATATCATATAATTACCATATGTCCCTCCTTTCCTCCTCTCCAGCCATCCTCCTTCCAGTCTGACTGCGTTGTCAGCAGCTGGGGGGGGGGCTCGCCATGCATCACTCGTCATCCTGTCTACAGCATGACATCACCTCTGACCAATCACAGTGTCTTGTCTTTGTGGTGATGTCATTTGGAGCCACTGGGAAGGCGAGCTCTGCAGCAGCAGTTGGTCCTGACTGGTAGCTCTACTGACTTGCTTATACTGTCTCACCCCCACTATCCTTAATATGGTACAGTCCATGGTTAAACCACAGTTTATATAGTACACTTGTATAGAGCTAGGTCAAACCCTATGATTAACAGCCATGCGGCGGAGCAGAGCATGGCTGGAGGCGTAATCGTGAGAAAGTGTGTCAGCGTGTGTTTACAAGCCGACGTCTTCCATACATCCTCATCATCATCATCATCATCATAAAGCCTATTGGCCCAGCACTGTGCACACACCACATACATGTAGGCCTATACATACAGTAGCACACACACACATATATAGAAATTGTTATATATATATGCCTACATGCAAGATGCTTAATAAAAGCACTAGAGGGGTAGTGAGTCAGGGTGGACTACGGTGGGTCTTGGTTTAAAATGCTGATCAGGAGGAGCGGGGGTATCCAAACAGATGACCACATCGATTGATTGATTCAATGAATGGAGAGAAGAAACCCCAGCCAATTCCCCCCTCTCGCCGCATAATAAAAAAAGCTAATACGCATTACTTACTCGAACATGGTGTCGGTAATGCACGCCGCCCGCTACCGTAAGAACACCACCGCCACCCCCCCGCACCCCGTGGCGCCGTCCGTCCGCCCGCGGCCTCACAAAGCACCGGAGCTCCCGGAGAAACGCTCTGCTGCCATCACTCTCTCTCTTCCCCGCTTCCCGAGTCTCTTACTCCTCGCCGCACGGCACCGCACCGTCCTGTGGCCCCGCTCCGTGGCCGCCGCTAAACGAGCTACCTCCTCCTGACTGTAATCCCCGGTGGTGGTGGTGGTGCGGGTGGAGGCGCCAGCAGCAGTGCGGAGGGAGGGGGGGTGCCGCATTGGGGGAGAGGGGCGGGGGATTCGATAAGCATGGTAACAACCCCTGCGACGCTGAACGCTGTTTTAATCAGGGCACAGATAGCGCGACTCAGCGAGACAAAGATACCGCGGGAAATTAGATCAGTCAATTCAATGCGTTCAGAAAGGCCACACGTACTGCATATAATCCATTTATTAACACCATGATGAACGCCACGACTATGAGACCTGTAGCAAGCCACGCCCACAGACAAGCGGCCGCCCGGACGTCCTCTGGATTAGAAACGTCTTAATCCGCTATAATCTCGTTCACCGGCCTACTCGGAGGTTCTGGACCCACTGGTGGTCACAGTCAAATGATATGACGAGTCTCCCCAGTTAACCAGGCTGCTGTGTTGTGTTGCTCAGCTATAGACTGTTGTATCAACTCTAAATGTACATATTCACAGTGGTTTAACCCTGGACTACTATAAAAAAGGGTTGATCCTGGACTGTACCATATCAACAGTGGTTTAACCCTGCCTGGACTGTACCATATGAACAGGTTTAGCCTGAGACTGTACCAGAGATTTAAATCTGGACTGCACCATATAAACAGAGGTTTAACCCTGGACAGTACTATATAAACAGTGGTTTAACCCTGGACTGCACTATATAAACAGTGGTTTAACCCTGGACTGTACTATACAAACAGTGGTTTAAACCTGGACTGTACTATATAAACTGTGGTTTAACCATGGACTGTACCATATTAAGGATAGTGGGGGTGAGACAGTATAAGCAAGTCAGTAGAGCTACCAGTCAGGACAACTGCTGCTGCAGAGCTCGCCTTCCCAGTGGCTCCAAATGACATCACCACAAAGACAAGACACTGTGATTGGTCAGAGGTGATGTCATGCTGTAGACAGGATGACGAGTGATGCATGGCGAGCCCCCCCCCCCAGCTGCTGACAACGCAGTCAGACTGGAAGGAGGATGGCTGGAGAGGAGGAAAGGAGGGACATATGGTAATTATATGATATAATATAGTAATAATATGGACTACCCTTCAGATGAGTATTGTCCATGTCAAACTGCCTCCATGTTCTTCTCTGTCCCACAACATACAGGCTGTGCTTAACAGAATCCCAGTCTCCTCACCTCTCCTCTCATTCCACAGTGTTTGAATGGGCAGATGGCTTTGTTTGCATCAGGGGTATCTTGGGCCTGAGGACAAGTGCTCCTCAATGCCTTTCTGGTTGCATTGACTGGTGACAAAAATGTACCACATGACACATAACGTACGTAGAGACCAGAGCACGGCTGAACAGATAAAGCGTTTATCTCATGAATCCACACGTCTTGTTTGGTTCCCTATCATTTTACTGAATGGGGGTAGATTAGCCAGACAGAGCAGTGGGTCATTCCGATCGCCAGCTAATGGGACATTTGTGAAGATCAGAGACAGTCCTAGATGCCAATTCCCACCAATCTGCATTTTTACATTGAAGTTAACAAAACGTATTTTGGCTCCAATTAATTTGTGTGTGTGTGTGTGTGTGTGTGTGTGTGTGTGTGTGTGTGTGTGTGTGTGTGTGTATATATAGCAAATGTGGGAACATTTTAAACAATACAGTGAGCATACAGAATATTTATTCTGCTCACAATGGTCAGATATATTCTCACAGGCCTATATATCACACCAGTGTATACTATATATATATATATATATATATACATACATACATCTCTCGTATGTAGTAGTAGTTCCCCTGTAGCTACATCTAACATGACGTAATTAAATGATTGAATCTGTCACACTACAAGCTTCCAGGACAAGAGGACTTTCACTTTGACAGAGGGGATATTGCAGGCTTCCTGTGGTGACTAACCTGTCTCCTCTGTCTGCGCTGAGTAAACTCCTGAGGGACCAGTAAGAGACTGCCGAATGGGGGAGGGGCCAGGAGAAAGGTGGATGAGGGGCTCCTGCACAGGCTCCTCCCCCTCCATGGTAACACCAAGGAGGGGGAGGAGCTGACCACAACCTCCCATGGCAACTGCCCCAGTACCACCTCTCTATTCTTCTTGGTCTGGGTTCTAACATGGAAGGTTTTAATAATGGACATATTGAGCAGCTACCTCATTAAGCTAGGACAAAATAGCTCTACCTACCAATAATAACAGGTTTATAATTTAATAAACATGAATATAACAACGTAACAATATGGTTGTTTTTTTTGGTGATCTGTTACCCACAAGCGCTTGTGTGATTTCTCTTTGGTTAAATTGCACTTGTCCTGCCGTGTAATTTCACCGAAACTTTAAGCCCATTTGTAGGCTGCTGTCACACTATGGAAGCTGTTTGTCTTCGGGAACTTTTAGACATTGAAGCTCTGCTATATACGCAAGACTGACTCAGGCTGATGAGCGGATCCGAAAGCACCGGCATTTGACGGGTGCCAACTTCTGACCCTGACACATACACATGGATAGCACAATTACACCCTAAAGACCTTGTTATACTTAAATCTAAATGGAAATGGGCATGTTTCCATAGGCTCGTGTACTGCTGTCGAACACAGGGATTTCAACAGGGTACAATATAGTCCATACTGTGATGTGTGGGCTGGAGTCGTGGTGAGATGAGTGTTCTTGTGGTATTGCTGACCGATTGCAAGCAGCGGTGTATTGGAGGGAGGTGGGGGCGTGTTGGAAGAGTTTGGCAAATTCGACCGAGTACCCTGCGCACACAGCAGGAGTCGAATGAAACGCTTTGTTTTGGTCGCAAAAATGTTGTCTGTGCAAACACCAGATAAACAACTACAAGCCAACACACAATCTATGAAGGCCATCAGAGCAAATAACGAGTTAATGAGTCATATTTTTACATGTCAACAACAAAAATGACATGTTTATGTGAACACAGGTCGATGTGTTCACACCTGAAGGGCGCGTGTTCACGCCGTCCTTTTGGGGAACAAAAACCGCATCGTCTAAAGTGCAGTTTGTGAGGAGGATGTGAAGTTGAAGGTGGTGAAGATGAGCTTGCGACCGCATTTTGTTTCCATGAGAATATTTCTCAGTTCGATACGAAGGCTTCTTTGCGGTCAATAATATAGTGGTACTTTTGACGTGACATGTCTTAGTTCCTGACAGCCTGACATGTCGGTGTTACCGACACGAGTAAAGCTAACCTTTCCACAAGTAGCATGAGCGGTGGTGACATTTTCTTGAATCTTGTTCCAACCGCCATTTTTTAAATGCCGGTTGGAAAACAGCCTTGACTTACATTTTTATTATATTCATTTAATTTCAGTTTAAGTGGCCCACAAAGTGTATTCACACCACAGTTCAATCCATCTGCTCACCAGTTGATTATCTTGTCGGCAAGGACCTTTTCTCTGGATTGAGATGAGCCACCAGACAACCGCAAGACGCCTCCCACGGGACAACCCAGACACCGGTGTCATTCATGAGGCACACAACATCCCCGACTGTACCAGACTGGAATTGTACATTACGTACATCAAGTCCTTTACGAGTAGACGCCCACATCAGTGGTGTGTGCACAACGTCAGTGAATGTACACACAACGGACTCCCCTTGCGTTGTTGTTCGGGGGTTACACACTGGTGCAACCCTCCTCATGAATATGTAAGATTGTCTTGATTCAAGCTCACTCATTGGCCACAATCAGAAAATGCACATTAAAGTGTCCATTTTCATTGTGTTAATATATTTGACATGTTAACATGCCAACTTTCTATGTGTTAACACAACATTCATAAGACATAGCCTTCAAAATAGCCTTCCATAACAATCCAGCCCAACACAACTACACACTAACCCACTCGGAACTACCCCTTAACAAACTCAGATACACAACTACATCCCAACACAACTACACCTCAACACACTCAAATTGTTGTATTGTACTGTATTGCTATGCAACCTGGAACAACAATTTCCTTCGGGATTAATAAAGTTCTATCTTATCTTACCTTATAGCCCAACACAACTAGACCCATACAAAATGTCATCCAACATGCCGACTTTGTACGTGTTAACAACATTTATAAGACGTTATTTGCTCGAAATGGCCTTCCATAAAAATCCACCCCAACACAACTACACCCTCCCTAACCCATAGAACTACCAAACTCAGACACACAAAAACATACCATTTCTCTCTCTCTCTCTCTCACACACACACACACACACACACACACACACACAGAGAGAGAACATCTTCAGCAAAACACTCTGCTCCTTCCTGGAAAGTGTGTGTGTGTGTGTGTGTGTGTGTGTGTGGCAGTCAGCTGACTGCACACAACGTACTTTGCCACAGGGCAGGTGTCAAAACAATCCGTTATCATGGAGCAGGTACCCAGGGATCACACACACACGCACGCACGCATAAAGCCAACGGTCACGTCCATGTCCTGCTCTGTTTGAACAAGAAGCAATCTCAACACCGCCGTGTTTACCCGCCGTGATCTCTGGGAATACGCACCTGCCGTCACACACCAGCCAGTGTGTGTGTGTCTGTGTCTGTGTGTGTGTGTAACAGTTAGCGGAAATTGCGACGGCAACTCATCTCCGTTTACACTTTAGATCTGTTACCGTTCAGACGCTAGATTTGTAGTCTATTTATCTGAAGACAATAGACTTATAGCATATGTATCTGCATGCATCTCTCTAGATCTTTATCTGAATTACCATTCAAAACTCTGAATGTATGATTCTGCACCCAGGACCTTACAGAGAGGGTGAGGCAACGAAACAAGTGTCTACACCAAACACTAAAGTGTGTTTATTAATAATAATAATAATAATAATAATAATAATAATAATAATAACAATAATGTGACCTGGAACCAGCAAAGGCCCCAAGAAGCAGCAGAAAGAGGAAGCTCAGCTCGCTGGCCCGGGGTTCGGTCGTACCTCCCGTTGGATGAGTGTCCTCCCCCATGTCGGTGCTCCTGCCCGGCCTCCAGCACCAGCCGCGCCACGGTCCGCGGAGTCAGATTAAAATCACCTTTCTCACAGGAACACATGAGCATGGTGGAGCCGTCACATTAAAAGCCCCTCGGACACCATGGCTGAAGGAAGCATCTACCGGCGGCGGCGGCGGCGGCAGCTAATGGTTAGCCCGACCAGCTAACAAGATAGCCACATACATCCCGCTTTAACAGGACTGCCTTGAGTTTTCATGTCCAGAGAGGAGGTGTTACGATCTAGTCTCCATCGTTAATTTAAAAACAACGCGATATAAAAAGGCGTCGTCAAACTAGATGCGGAATGAATCCAAAAAAACTTCAGGAAAGTTCGCTAACTGGCTTTTAAACCCAGAGAGGAGCTTTTGTCCCGGGACGACTGTACCATACGCTGTGCTGGGGGGGGGGAGATTTAACCACCAACGCTTCTATCACTTTGACATTTTCTCAAATGAATCGAAACATCTACTTATTTTCCTTAGGTTAGTGCTAGCATTATTGAATAGCTTTTCATACGTTTATATCTGTCAGAATACAATTTTACTCGCACCAAGAATTGCAAAACACCACCTAAGGCAAAAGTTGTGGAACATTCCAAGAAGTAACTGTTTGGAAACAGGAGTTAAAGGTGAATACTATCGAGGAAGTATGGCTTGTTCTTATTTTGAGTTACATTTAAATTCAATGTTAACTCAAAATAAATGTTTATTAGACTTTAAGCAACCCTTCAACCCCAACTCAGCTACCGAGGTCTCGTAAAAGGGAAGTGGAGAATGCAGTGATTTGCATGCAAGCAGTCCGAATGTCACCCCGCACACACATAAACATGGAGGTCTGTGCATCCCAGCAAACAAATGAACAATTTTCATATTTTGAGCACAATGAGTGCATATTTGATTCAAAAGGTTGAGTTTCTCAGTTCGGCTGGACGTGAAGGGAATGCATAGGGCGACACCTGGTGGCTCAGGGGTTAAACTGCATGCACTGTTGCTGGCCTTGCAAGGCTCTCAACGAAATTCTACTACAAAACTGGTTTTAAGTGTTTGTGGGAGATCATAAGTTGTGTTCTTACCCCGTGACGACATCGAACAACCTTGTCTGCAGCTCAAACAGACGATAACAGACGACTGAGTGGGAAACAGATCAAGTTAGTTTGTTCTTATTCTTCTTATTCTTCTTATTCTTATTCTTCTTATTATTACCATCATCATCCTCAGCATCATTATAACCATAAAAACTGAAGCAAAGCAAAGCCAAACATCCTTGCAACCCTCAAAAACCACCAGAAATCTACAACATCTTCACGTCACTCTAGGAGGAACTAAAACATATGTTTTCAGCAAAGCTGCACACCACAATTTCCTCTGAAAATGTACTTGTTCTTGTTGAAAAAGCATGACTTCGTTTTGTCATAACAACTTGGACAATTCATTTTTTAAGATAAGCAGCCAGTCAATATGTTTTACTTCATAAATACATGACATCCTTGTGAAATATACGAATATAAATGTGTAATAAAACTGTTCTCGATGAGGTCATCAGGTGGCGAGAATCAACGATCAGTCCAAGATGTCATAATGAACACACACCTAACACACGCTCCGTCTGGGTCCTCTGTCCTCCCTCGGAGGTCTCGGGGGTGGGGGTCCTGAGTTCTGGCTCCAGGTCCAGTCTGATTCCGGTGTCGGGGAAATTCAATCTGAGCTAAAAATACAAACCAGAGAGAGAGGTGTGCTATATATCTGTCTCCCCCCCCCACCCACCCCTTGTATGTTTTTATGGGGAAGCGGACAAGGTTTTACTTCCAGCTCAAGGTCTCTCCGCGGCCTCCTGGAAGACCCGGAGGTGGAGCGACCATGGGCATGACGCGGGACCGCCAGAGACCAAGGCTTCACCCTTGACCTCCGTGGGGCTTCAATATCAGCTCCAGAGACACGTATCATCTGGCTATTCTTAATTTTACATTATTATATTGTGTATATATCATTGTATCATGTTATTTATAGAGCACTCAATGTAGAACCACATCAACATGTTTAGTAATTAGAAATACGTTATTAGTGATTAGATATTATTTGTTTCTGAATAGTTAATTGTTAATCCTTAATAGCAAATAGTAGTAATAGTTGTTGTTGTTGTAGAGGAGTCGTGTAGACATTACTGCTGGCTGAGTCTATATATAGCAGCCTAGAACCCAGCTGCTGTTCACAACATTAAGCCCAACGTGGTCGCTGGGGGTCGGAGAATAATGTTGAACGCTTGGAGCATGTTCCATTGAACTCGCTGAGGGCACCTTTTTTGGAAAGTTTTCCTTGCAGTGGAAATAATGCAATTACTCTTTTTCCTAAGTGTGTTTAGTCTTTATGGTAAGTATTGAATACTGGTATTTTATTGCATGTCAATAAGTTGGTACAGTAGTATATATATATATATATATATATATAAACGGTATAATGTATATATTGTCTGTCTATATATATATATATATATATATATATACTGTATATATACAATGATTATGACAAATTCACATCAAATTCTAGAAGTGTTTGTTGTTTTGACTTGTGATTTTATTGGATTTTATTGTCCTTATGTATAGTTTGTTATTTATTCAGTGTATATTATTTCTATTTTAAAAGTCCAGTTCTAACTAACTAAGCTCTGACTAAGCTCTTTTTGGAAACCCCACCTTCTCCTTGTCACCGATGTGCTCCTCCTCCTCTCCTCCTCCATCTCCACCTCCACCTCCACCTCCTCCTCCACCTCCTCCTGCTCCCCTTCAGTGTCGGGGTGTTGGGGGGGCTGTGCGGAGGTGGACTCCCTGACAGAGGCGGTGGAGGGGAAGGGGTTCCTGCTGGGATGCATCTCCTGCAAGAAGAGGGAGGAGGTGCCGGCAGAGGCGGTGGTCGACTGGTTCTTCAGACCCCAGGGACACGACAACTACAGCCACGTAGGACCACTGCACCTGCTTATACACTAGTTGTTGAGTGTGGGTGGGTGTGGGTGTGTGTTTCTGTCAGATCTTCCAGTACTAGTACTAACACTAGTTGTAGTTCTAGTAGTACTGCTCCTGGCCGATTGTTAGTAATAGTAGTACTACTATTACTAGTTGAAGTTCTAGTACTATTACTCTCTGTGTGTGTGTGTGTGTGTGTGTGTGTGTGTGTGTGTGTGTGTGTGTGTGTGTGTGTCACATCTTTCAGTACTAGTTCTATGAGTACTACTCGTTGCAGTTCTAGTAGTGCTCGTACTGTGTGTGCGCACCCCTTCAGATCTTCCAGTATGAGCACCCGACAGCGCGATCCCTCCACCCGGGCTTCGACGGCCGCGTGGCCTGGAGGGGGACCCAGGACCCCGACGTCCAGATCGGAGCCATCTTCATCAGCAACCTGACAGCCAACGACTCGGGGACGTATCGCTGCCGCTTCCAGCGCACCCTCTTCCTGTCCCTGTACAAACAGCAGGCCATCGTGGAGAAGGAGGTGGAGCTGCAGGTGTTGGCTGAAGGTGGGTTCTTCGTCTGCTCTAGTCAGCACAGAGGTTCAGGTTCAGCTGAAGGTCATCTCAGCGTTCAGCTCAGGGCACCCGTGTCTTTTACTTCTACGAATATTAGACAGCAAACAAACCTGTGTTTCAATGTCATCATCCTATTGTATAAAATTATGTAATGGTCCTGCAGTACATTTACATTTAGGATATTTGGCAGATGCTTTTCTCCAAAGCGACTCACAAAGAGTACATTTGTTGAAGGAGACAGCAATATATCGCTGTGGTACATAAAGATAAGAATAGAGCAGGTTTCAAGTATTCATAATTGCAAAATGAATAGAATGAGTTTCATAATTGCTATGTTGCCTGCATAACAGATAAGAGCAGACGTGCCATTCTGAGTGCATTACCAACATCTAAGAACATACAATATGCTAAACAATGCTACTATTACTATTAATAATGCTGAGACGTACAAACACGCAAGTTAGTGCGAGGGTTAGGAGAGGGAAGGCAGTGGGGGCAGAGGGGTGGGGGGGGGGGGGGTCTTGAGTCTCTTGCGTGTTGTCTGACATGTTTCACTGTTTGTGGATCAGTTCCGTAGGGACGGGACTCAGGACACAATATTACATAAATGTTTTGAGTATTTTTAAGCCATGCACCTTATGTGTGTGCCACAGCCCAGCGGGAGGTGACGGCCGTGGTGGCAGAGATCCTGATGTACGTGCTGATCGTGGTGCTGCAGCTGTGGCTCATCCTGGTCCTGGTCTACTGCTACAAGAAGATATCCGCGGAGCAGGAGGCCAGAGAGGCTCGCAGTGCCCTCAAGGCCCAGACCAAGTATGCCCATCAAGTACTCACCCACGCTGAGTACTCTTTAAGTAGTAGTAGCCTACCGACTGTGCTGACCAAGTATGCCCTCTTGTCCTGTCTCTGAGTACTCGCACATAGAACATGTCTGAGTGTAAGTTTAGTATAAAAATGTTAAATATATTCAATATATATTTAAAATATTTGAATATATTTTGAAATGGCAATGGTTCTTGCTTCCCATTGAATATTTAACATTGAATATTTTGAGACAGTTGGTAATTGGTCTTTAAATACTGATGGTTGTGGTCCTGTCTAGCTGCTAGAGCAAGAAAGGGGAACCTCAGTGGTCCTATTTGGACCAAAGATGGCAGTGATTTAACCTTTCAGCATTTTTTGTCGAGTTGATGTTGCAGTCCGTAAGTGTTCCATAACACTCAGTTCAGAAGCAGTACTCCCTGATATAAGAAAATAGCAGAGTGTGATGGTCCCCCTTTAACACTGCCAGGGCTAGGGGTTTGATTCCCCCTGGTAGAGCAAGGCATTCAAACTGCCAGGGCGACAAGTGGAGCCCACATGGTCAGAATGTCTGCAGGGCTCATGGTAGGCAGTGTTTCATGTAACTCCAGCAGACTAAAACTGTTCTCAATATGTTCAGACTTTTAGACCCGGACGAGGACTGTGACGCCATCAAGACAGAGTGACTGAAGAAGGACAGCTGCTCCGGTAGAAGTTGGAGTAGAAGTTGGTTTTGGTTTGGAAGCGGTTTAACTGAAGTTTTTTAGTAGAAGTAAAGTCTTAAAAGTCTAAAATTAAATCTCCTAGTAGTAGGCTTAATGGATAACGGCAATTTTCAACAACCTTACCGCAACCTTACCGCATTAGGGATATAGTTTGAAAATGCCCTCTCTGTCTCTGGGGAGCAGATGCAAAATATTTCCCAACTCTGTCCTTTGACAGTGTTAAGGACAGACTTTGGGTAAAACGGCAGGTAAGAGGACACAAAACTGAAATTACACAAAGCTGGTTGAAGGTCAGCAAAGGTTCCCATTAAGCAGGTTTTTCATAATCTTCATTTCACTTTTTCCTATCAAACAGGAACTGAAGGATTCTCTGCAACTGACAATTATAAAGAGATCAGGTTCTACTGTTTTGTTGAGTTTTGGTCATTTTGGCCTAACATTTTTAATAAAGTTAACAATTCTACTCAAGTACTGTGTGTATCTGGATGTTAGTTCATTATTTGTGGGACTGTTACTTTCTTCTTGTTTCTACTGTCACACTATTTTTACTTGAGGATAACTTAAAGTTTACCACTCAAAAAGTAAAGGAAAGACGAAGTAGTTTATATTTAATATCTTAAAATCTTTACACCCAAACAACGTATATGATATATACGTTTAGATACTGTATATACGCCTATATAGATCAACTAGGGAACTAAGACATGAGGTCGTTGGGCAGAAGCAACAAGCAGACAACCAGGGGCGGTTCTAGGGGGGGGCAACAGGGGGCCAGTGCCCCTGTAACACTGATCTTGGACCCCCCCTGCAGCCCGCCTCCAATGATGATCTCTGTTACTGAAACACTGGACACCAATTAATTTATATATTGAACTAAACATTTTAAAAGCTTCAAAGCTGTCTTTGTCTTTTGTCCTGGGTGCTCCTCTGACAAAACAACCGACCACAGCCTGCAGGCCCCCCCAGGAGCATTGGTCTAGAACCGCCACTGCAGGCAACGACCTTGCAGCACCACCGGTGGCCGACTCCTCCTCATTTCATTAAAGTTGTTGACGGGTGAAATATGCAGCAAATCTCCTGTTTAGGAGGGAGGGGGGTGTGGGCGAGGGGAGGAGGCAGAAGAGGGAGGGGAGAAGTCAGAGAGAGGAGCTTTTATTGTCTCAGGGTCTCTGAGCGGTAAGTTTGACTCTGCTTCACTCCTGATATCTTTCTTATATCTCTGTCTTTATCTCTCATAATATCTCTTGCTCTATCTTTCTTATGGTCTCTTCACTTTCAGGTTTGCTTCTTCTCAGTAAGAGCTGTGTAGGAGACTCTTTGTTGCTCCGTGAGGAGAGGGATGTTTTTCGACTAAAGTAAGGACTTTTTAATGTTTCTCCTGGTTGTGCCAGCAGGGTGGCAGGCAGCGATGACACCCGTCACCAACGGCACCCAGCTGCACTCCCTGCTCCTCTCCCTTCTCCAGCGCTGTCTGAATGCCACGGCGGCCGGGGAACACCACACTACCCAGCAGGCCGAGCAGGGTCAGGGGTTTGTTTACATCCTGCTGGTGGTGGGCTTGTTCAGCTGTTTCACCTTCGGCGTCATGCTGAGCTACATCCGCTCCCGCAAGCTGGAGGGCTCCCAGGACCCCTACCACCAGTACATCGCTCATGACTGGACCAAGGCTCCTTACACACCTGCCAGCCAATCAACGCAGGCCAGATCTTTGACTAACTCCATCCCTGACACTGTCATCTGCAATCCCGCAACCGTCCCTGGCCTATCCTGTGAGGCCAATAATCTTAAATCAGGAAATAAGTTAATGTCTAAAAAAGTTTAATCAAAGTAAGTATTTTAGAAGGGTTTGTTTAAAGGCTCGAAGTCCAATGGAAATATATCTATTAGTTCAGGTAGTTTATCTTTCACAAGAATGAATTCACAACAGAGACACAGTGATGTTGATTTAATGAGATGGATGTTTAATAAGTTACTTGTTATCCATTAAAAATAAAAATATAAATAAAACCATCCATATGTGTTATTTTATTGTGAGATTAAAACCGCTAACAAACTACACAACTTCGTCACACTGAACAAAATTACTTCATTGAATGAGAAGCGAGCTCTTATAACCAGGGGCGGACGGTGTATAGGGGCGATTTGGGCGACGCACTACCAACTGGGAGAGAGAGGATTTTTGTTTCTAACCAATTCTATCACAGCAAAAGTAGTTATCAGTGTTCTAGACATATTATCTGTCATTGTCCAATCAGAATCGTCAGATTCAAGTCGTGTTTCAAATGGTCCCGCCTCTCTGGACGATTTCAATCGCCCAAGCATTCTCCCATTGACTCTCATGTTAAAACTTTTTTTTTTTCGGAAAATGAGCCTCCAATGCATTTTGAATGAGGATTTTGGGACTCGCGTCATACCGTATGACGCAAGTCAGTCAGTCAGTCTCTCTCTCATATTAATTGTAAATAGCCATAAATAAGCAGACCAATTGTTGTGGGAGTGATATGCAATGTTTTAATTGAATATGAATGACAATTGACAACAGATCTACAGTCAATCCCCCACCCCCTTATTTAACTGTGTGTGTGTGTGTGTGTGTGTGTGTGTGTGTGTGTGTGTGTGTGTGTGTGTGCATTTGGGGCGATCTTTAACACGTACATGTATGTTACCAAAAAGATTGTTGGGAAGAGTAAATAAACTATGTATTTTACAAATGTTTCATCAACATTAACGCGTTATTTTGACAGCCCCAGTTTGCGCGTCAGCTTTTGGTATCGCCTCGGCTCGCTTAGAACCTCGACGGAGCGGGTACTAAAAAAAGTACCAGGTACCAGGTACCAGGTACTTGCCTATCTCTAAAGCGAGCCGAGTCGAGTACAGCTTATGCAGTGGAAAAATACTTTAGAGTGGAGTCATTTTGTATTTAAAATACTCAAAATACTTTCTCCACGAATCAAAAAACAGTTCACGAGTTCAGTCTTCAGATCTTCAACTAACTTTTCACAAATATTTGAAAAGTTAGTTGTTCTTAAAGGCAACTAAACTGGCTACTCAGTGGTTGAGTCTCAAGAACCAAAATGGAAGCTCTCGATTTACAGGTCCATCTACGTTCCAACCCTCACCTATGGTCACGAGCTTTGGGTAGTGACCGGAAGAATGAGATCGCGGATACAAGCGGCCGAAATGAATTTCCTCCACAGGGTGGCTGGGCTCAGCCTTAGAGATAGGGTGAGGAGCTCAGACATCCGGAGGGAGCTCGGAGTAGAGCCGCTGCTCCTCCGCGTCGAAAGGAGTCAGCTGAGGTGGTTCGGGCATCTGATCAGGATGCCCCCCGGGCATCTCCCCTTAGAGGTTTTCTGGGCACGACCAACTGGGAGGAGACCCCGGGGCAGACCCAGAACACGCTGGAGGGATTATATATCTCGTCTGGCCTGGGAACGCCTCGGGATCCCCCAGGAGGAACTAGAGTGTGGCTGGGGAAAAGGAAGCCTGGGGGGCCCTGCTTAGCCGGTTGCCACCGCGACCCGACACCGGATAAGCGGACAAGAATGGATGGATGGATGGATGGACTTTATGTTGCAGTACTAAAGAAAACTTTATTTTACAGTCGTTCTTTAGATGGAGTCATGTTTGGAGCAGGGGTCAGCCATGTCTCCGTCGCCTCCGCAACAACAACAGTCCTACAGCGCCCCCTACTGGGGGCTCCATGTTTGATTGCTGTGCTCCGATGTTGACTCAGACTCCCGTTGCCATGACGCCGCCTGCACAACATTTAAACTGGCCAACACCTCCTGCGCCGTCCTACCCAGCATGCCTTGCATGTCGCAGACGAAGCGGTAGACGTAGCGCTTCCCCGCCGTCTTGTGGATGATGTTCTTGTGGTAGTAGTAGCGCAGACCGCGGCTCAGCTTCTCGTAGTTCATCTTGGGCTTGTTCTTACATGGGTCCTGAGCCTGGGGGTCAACAGCTCGTCAGTCACGTACACGCACACACGTACATACATACATACATACAACTTCTTTATAACATGTTTCCACATTGTACCTGTGTACCTGCAACTGGCCCAAATTCTACTTTCAACTGTCCCAGACAACCATTGGATTGATTTGGAGGACACTGCCTTCAGGTGCACCTCTCTCTCTCTTTCTCTCTCTCTCTCTCTCTGATTGACTTTGTGTGTCAGCACACATGTGACTGCGTAGAGCTTGTGTCGCTGCCACCTCATATGTTTTAAAATTGTTATACCTAACAATTAAAATAATAATTGTAATGATACATTTCTCTACTGTCCCAGAATCGTCCCAGACACCGTATACCATATGTGTCCCAGGTGCTATTTTTTATTGACAATGGGATAACCCCAGGCCAGGACAGCGGGACGTCCTTAATGTCGAGCCCTGACATACATGGGACAAATAGAACTAATTATGTGTGTGTGTGTGTGTGTGTGTGTGTCTCACCAGGGTAAACTTACATTCCCACCAGCTGCCCGTCTGTCGGTCCTCTGCGAGAGTGTGCTCTGAGTGTTTTGCGTTTTGCCACACGGGGGCAGTGCTGCTCCCTGGGCTGTGCATCGAGCGGACAGGAAGTGGCTTGGAGTGGACAGGAAGTGGCTTGGAGTGGCTGGTAGTCAGACCAGAAAAAGGGCTGGATCTGTGTGTCGTAGAGATCGGCTCGATGCGAGTATCTCTGCTCACTGTCCTCTGGAACTGAAATAGAATACATTTTATTTGTATAGCCCTTAATCACAGTTACAGTCTCACAAGCCATAGGATTATGTTATTATGACAGATCACTGTATTATCAAACTTGTCTAACTATACAATTAGAGATATACAATATATATATATATCACTCACAGAATAACACTTAAACTATCTGATCCAGTTGGAGATTGCACAGATTGTCGGTGGGCCTCCTTGACAAACTGAAATTGTCTTTTGTGTCCCAAGATGACAGAGATTCTGTATTTGTGGTGTTTCTATGGGGGCTTAAATGGCATTCCTACTTAGTAAAGTGTTCCCTGGTGCTCCAGGCAGGAAGGGGCTGTTGCTGGGCTCTGCGGCCGGGCTGGGGGCTCCATGTTGGGGCAGCAGGCCAGGGAATGCTGGGCTGGAGACCTGGAAGTCTGATGGAGGCTCCAGCTCACCATTGGGGTACGAGGAGACCCAGTTGAGTTCTGGGTAAGCGTCGAGGTCGAGGAGACTGGCTGGAGGACCAAGGATACACACTTAGTATACAGTTTGTGAAGTGTGTAAGTGTGTAGTGTGTAGTGTGTGTGTGTGTGTGTGTGTGCGTGCGTGTAGTGTGTTACCTTTGTGGACGTGAAGTTCATGTGGTCTGTAGGGTTGCATGTAGGTGGGGGTGGGGGTCATTTTACTCTCCAATTGGAGAGACAGGTCATCATGGTAACCCTCTGGGAGTCAGAGAGAGAGAGACAGGTCATTATGGTAATCTATGGGGCTTAGAGTGACAGAGAGAGAGACAGGTGGTCATGCTAACAGTCCTGGGGTCAGAGAGAAAAAGAGACAAGTCATCATGGTAACCGTGTGGGAGTCAGAGAGAGATGTCGTCATGGTAACCATCTGGGATCAGAGAGACAGGTTGTCAGAGAGAGAGAGAGAGGGAGAGAGAGAGAGAGAGAGAGAGAGAGAGAGAGAGAGAGAGAGACATGTTGTCAGAGAGCAGAGAGAGAGAGAGAGAGAGAGAGAGGTCATCATGGTAACCGTTTGTGGTCCGAGAGAGAGACAGGTTCTCGTGGTCATGGTAACCATCTGGGGGTCAGAGAGACAGGTCATAATGGTAACAGTGTGAAAGCGAAACAGGTCGTCATAGTAACAAGATGGAGGACTGTTGAGAGTTAACTGAGTGTTGAGGTCATCAACTCAACACTCAACTGTTGACAGGAAAAGTTACAGTTACAATCAGCAGAGAGAGAGAGAGAGGGAGAGAGAGAGAAAGAGAGAGAGAGAGAGGGGGGGGGAGTTGGGGTGGAGGGCTCTAAATCTGTTGGAGGAGGAAGTCTGGAGGAAGGGATTAGAGAACACACACACACACACACACAAGCAGATAAACAGACAGACAGGCTGGCAGACAGATAAACAGACAGACAGACAAACAAACAGAGAGACAGAGAGACAGGCAGACAGACAGAGGCAGACAGACAGACAGACACACTGACAGATGCAGTTTGTTTCAAGGTCTGGGCAAAGATGTTCTGGGCGTTCTGACTGATGTGATGATTCTGTTTCCTGTTCACTTCCTCGGTCTCAGAGGAAACTGGTCATAACTAAGGTCATCATGAAACATTCATCTTAAAAAGTGGCCCTGGGTTTGTATGCTAGTCCCCGGTTAGCACGCTACTCTTTGGTTAGCATGTTAGTTGGAGATTATCATGCTAGTCATAGGTTAGCATGCAAGTCCTCGCTTAGCATGCTATCCCTGGGGGCATGCCAGTCATTAATTAGCCTGGCAGGCATGAATAATAATGAATAATATTGTAATGGTTTTCAGCTTTAACCATGAAAGTAAGTCATGTTAAATAAATAAATAATAGTATAGGCCTACCTCAATATATGATTAATGATTAATATAGGCATGATTATTTTAAAACTCACATATGATTCATAATCAAATATTTTGTAATGATTTTAAACTCACCATATGATATGAAGTCAAAGGCGGCTGGAACCTCCTGAACCCTGAGTTCATCTGAATAATATCCAGACTGATAGTCCATCTGGGAATTATCCAGGCTTATATTAGTATTATTATATATTATCAAATTTGCAATAAAAATAGCCTATGATAATAACAATAAGCTTCTTTTAACTTAAAGTTAATCATATCGTCAACACCTTCTGTACAAATCGTATGATATATTAATATATCATACGCCGTATTTCTAAGATAATAAATCTAAATTAACTACAGGCCTGCATACATACAATAACATATAAGTATATATAGAGAGAGAGAGAGTCGTACCTTTACTTTGACACCTTTAGTCTCGGTGTTTGCGTCTCTCGGGGTGAACATGACGTCTCCTCAGCTCCAGCTCTGCAGCGGTCACTCCGTTATAAGGGCCGAGCCCGGGGGGGGGGGCGGGGCCGCGTCGTGACCACAGCTTGGTTAACTGAGCGCGACGTCACGACCAACCCAACTTTCATTCATAAAAAAAGTTCCTTATAAACATATCTATCCGCCATGACGACTATAACCATCTAATAACCATACATGCTTTGTTGGATTGGGCCAATAAACAGCCTCCGCTTATACTGTAGGATAGAACTAGGATAGAACGACATATACAAGTAGGCTACATATACGTATATAAGTAGGCTACTAGACCTACTAGGCGCTAGGCCTATAGTATATAAGGCCCGATAAATAGGTATTGATTGTAACTGTAGGCTACTTTGGTAGGCCTACACATTCTTCTTCTTCTTCTTCTTCTTCTTCTTATTATTATTATTATTATTATCAATAATAATAATAATTAGTAATAATCACCAATGCTCATACTAAATATACTATAGTCTAGGCCTATATAGGTTAGATGGTCATTTGAACATTTAAAATCACGGGGTGGTCATCGGACCGGGGGGGGGGGGGGGGCTGAGATCAGATTTGGCCCTGGATGGTGGGTGGGGACCCCTGGGTGAGGGGTGAGGAGAGGTGGGGAGGGGGGGGGGGGCGTATATCTTTAGAAGCCATTCGACTAAACAATGGCCCTTAAAAAGTACTTAGTGCACAAGTCTGAAATCACGGAGTGCGTGTCCGGGCCAGATAAGCTGCTGTCTAAACACGCGCTGCTCAACATCTGGAGGAGGGCGCGGAGTCGTGCGGAGCGGAGCGTCGTGACGGAGGGTCTACAACATGAACTCATAATCAATGCAAACACATGAATAATGAATACAAGTGGATTACACACAAAGAGGCTAATAAACAGATATCTTAGAATAATTAAAATAATAATAATAATAACCATAACAACAACAGCAATTCTGTCCGAGGCCTAGACCTGGCTTAAAGCCTTTGTGTTTTCAGTGGCTTGGCGAGGCTATAGGAGATAGGTCTAGATGTCCGTCTGTTATAATGTGGGTTTATTACATCAATATTAATACTTTGCTATACTGTCGTTACTTTCGCTTTTTACTTTCGCTGTATTTTTCTTATGGCGATGCAGAAAATCGCAATTTAAATAGATGTAATACAAAATAAATAGCCCTACATAAAGGTAACCGTTTTAGCCACAAACGGTTTGAGAGATTGCTCAGATCAGGACGCCTGTAGCCTATTGAAGAGTAACTTGATAACGTTTCACTTCATAGAGACTATTTAATCAAAAAGTTACCGTTCAGAGCCTCAAAACGGTGTGTTAGGCCTATGGCAGGTTGTAGGCCTAAATAGCATACTAATAAGAACACTATTCCACAGTAATCTATTCGAGATCATTTCTCCTGCACGTGAAAGCGTCTCGAGGAGGAACAAAGTTACAAGTGACTTCACTTCCCAATTTAGAGCGCGAGAGAGAAAAAACCGTCTCCATCCGGTCCTGCGGCTGTGCGCGCGGCGCTCTGCAGCAGCGCCAGAGGCTCGAGCGCGTAGTGAAGAGACCCGAGCAGCTCGAGCTCTCCTGGGTGACACGAGGACCCGCACCGCGCTCCCATGGACTGCACCATCAAGGTAGGCGTCGGGGCCCCGCCGGGGGACTCCAACCCGCAGCCTCCGGGAAGCCGAGGCGTCTAGCAGCTCTTTAATCTGCTTTTCCACCCACAGCTCTGAGAGGTGGCGAGTCCCCGCGCTCTTTCCTTCTGCTACCGAGTTTCCTCTTCCTTCCCGTCCGTGGTTGTATGTCGGCTCTAGAATAACACAACTAAACACCACACATCTGAGAGCTGCTCGCAGCCGGAGGACAGCACCGTGCTCGTCTCACTGATATCAGTCATCAGTTTTATTCATCACGGGCATCATCGTTATTATTAATATTATTATTATAGATCATTTGGTGTGATCAGACCCAAAGATCACACTGCCAATGGAAACCCATTGAGAATGACAGATCGGAAGACTGGAAGTTTTTGCACGGAGAATAAGCGGAACATTAATGCGGGTGTACGGCAGGTGTCTGCGGGCCCCGAGGCCCCGAGGCCCCGGGAAGCGGCTCGGGTGGACGGGAGGCGGGGGTCCGTGTGGTGGTAGGCCCTTTTTACAACTCAACTCTACTATTATTTACAAACATGCATCCGTAAGAGTCTGGAGAATCTCTTAGCATTCGTTAAAAAGACCCTCAAATGAACCGCTGTCTGATGTACAAATAGTTAGAGAACGACCTCTAAATAGAATAGTTGTTGCCTATTTGTTCGTTATTAAAAACTAACCCAAATAATCCGGACGATGGAGACACGATCGTTTACAAGCGACATGGCAGATAAAGCGGGTTTTTAGCACCAGATTTCGTTTTCAAGTGTTTTTAAACAAACGAATGATTACGAAATTATTTAGGGAAGTAAACTAAAAACGTCTTTCCCTTGTCCTACAGTTGAAGCACAAAGGTCCACTACGAGTAGGCTACGGCATGTATTATTTATTATTACAGTCGATTGAGGCCACTTATTTATGCCTATTTCCACATTATTTTTGCGTTTGCGAAAAGTTTCGTTTTTTGGCGATGGATTTACACGCGTCGTGTGAATTGTATTCACTCCTTTTTAAATAAAGGATAAGATTAACCGTGATGTGTATGTGTGTGTGTGTGTGTGTGTGTGTGTGTGTGTGTGTGTGTGTGTGTGTGTGTGTCTTATTCTTTTGCGCGGGCGTAGGCCTACACCTGGCTAACATATTTCTGTAGAATGGCCTTTGGTTTATGAGAAGTTCTTTTTTTAAAACGTAGGTTTATTATTTAACATTGTTTTTCCTTTTTTTTTTTTATATATATATATTATTATTAACGTATTATTAACTCCAGTTTTAGTAGTTATTAAAATAGTAGACCTATAGTTATTATAGAGAGTAAAGTAATTCAAATGTTGAAGTTAGGCCTATTATAAAGTAAAGTAGTGGAGTTACTAAAATACTAATGTATAATTTTAACTCCAGTTAAAAGATTAACGTTATTACAATTATTATGTGAGTCCTTGTTAGAAGTTTTACCTCCAGTTATTACAAGAGTGAGTACAATTATTAAAAGAGTAACATTATTAAGAGTACCGTTATTAAAAGAGTAGTCATTATCAGAATAACGTTATTTAAAGAGTAATTATAGGCTTAAAGTTTCTTCTCGAGTAAATGTTTATTATTTGATTATTATTATTATTTTAACAATCTACTACTTTGAGTATCCCTATTAGAGTTATTACACGAGTATAGCTTAAATTAGGCCTAGTTTTTAGTCAGTTGTTATATGAGAATAACAGATTCAATAGGGTAAAGTTATTTAAAGTGTAATTTATAGTTGCCAACAGGAGCGCGTCAGGTGCCGTTATCTTCCCCCCGCAGGCTTCCGGTCTCAAACCAAAACACTTCCGCACACACTTCCGCTCTGGACCCGAACGCACACACACACACACATCAGTAACACACACAGATATAGGTCTACTTTAGCAACGCGTTGTTGTCAGTGTTTTGAAGAACAAAAACAACCAACAAGTTAGGTTAAGCCCCCATGATAACACTTGACTTGATTTAGCGTAAACGTTCCTATTAAGCCGCTAAATCCGCTTTCAGAAATGTTTTTTGTTTAAATGATAACATTTCAGTTTAAATGAATATCTCATTTGAAGTATAAATAGTTCATTTATACCAATTTCTAATGTCTTTATTGTTGTGATTTGTCAAAATATGTCAAAAGTCTGGCATGGGTTTAACTGGTGTTCCAAATAAGCCCACTCTGTGATCTTTTGATAAATATATATTTACAAATTCTTAATACAAACTTGTTATATTTAAATCTGTAATCTCTTAACCCTCAATAGTCTCCACTCTGATCCAATGGCCTGCAAATGGCATTTGAAATGGGCGTGACCAGCCTTCTTGCTGGGTTGTCAACACAGAAAAAGTTCCAACATGTCTTCTTTGGAAGTAATCCAAAAAACTATTTATGAACATAATCAAAACTATAGTACTAAATTACTCTTCAATGCCTCATCTTTCAATACGTCATCTCCACCCTATGGTGTGCTGTCGGTAGGGTTCTGAATAAGAAAAAAAGCATCTGAATAAGAAAATAATATAGCTGGATAGTGCTGGATCGATGTTAGGATAGAATATAGGCCTGTGCCTGTCCAGAATAAATTGACATGTGCAATATCACTGATATTTAAATATTGATATTAATTATCTGAATTATGGGGCTGATTCATCAGGTGAGGTCAAAATTAAGGAAGAAATGGTTCAAAGGTAAAAAGGGAGAAAACCACCATTGAAACAATGAAATGGGCTTAATGGAAGCAGGCAGGCTTAAAGGGAACTTCAGTACATTTATGTTTAAAAGACTAGAATATTTTGTTCTACACACATGAAAAGCATAACTTGATCATGCAGAGAGGTAATTAGCTATACTCATTTACATCCACCCCATTTGATCACTCACGTCCCCTTTAAGCCCACCAAATGTTAATTAAACAATAAATAAAGATGATCATACACATGTATTGTCTATTTAATAGTATATTAATATAAACTACATAGAAACATGTTAACTAAACATGTTTATCGTGCTTTATGTCATGGCAATGAACCATCCTGTGCAGCTACTGTATTGATGCAGCATGTGGTCTGTTTGCTAGCATGCTAAAACTCATATTTTGATTTCAAAAGAAACTATATTTTAATTTCAAATAATATTCTAAAATATGTCTTATTCAAAACACTCATCACTTAATTTTTGATAACCAATTAGTACTTAGCAAAGCAGCTTCATTGGGAGAAACATCACACAACAAAAAATGATGTAGTTGTTTTCTATCTGACCTAGAAGTTGCAAGTGGGCTTATAAGGTACATGGGCTTAATAGGGGCGTTTACCCTATCATATTTAAGACCAACAAGACAACAACAATAATAATAATAATAATAATAATAATAATAATAATAATAATACGAAAGTAATAAGATATATAATAATAAATCAGATGAAACAGACAAACATAAAGAGTAAATGTGCTTGTGAGTGTGTGTATGTGTGTGTGTGTAAATCCAATGTTGAGTTTATGGGGGCAATGTCAGAGCTTTTTCCTTTTTGCTGTGGACTTAAATTGACCATTTTGATTTTAGGGTTAGATGACATTGTGTAGTCTCACAAATCAGACTTTAGATTAATTTCAAAAGTCTTAGATTTAGATTAATATCTAAATCAATATCTAAGTCTAGAAAGTCTAATGGCAGCCAAGCTTGAATCTGGGTGACCCGGGCCAGGGTAACTTTCTTTCATATATTCAGATATATTTGTTTAGACCAATCATGTTGCTGGATCTGGAACCACATAATCAGTAAATGTACACTTGGCCAGCAGTAGTACCAACATTGTGTAGACGCCACTGTAAAAAGAAATGTATTACAATATCCTCCTGACCACTTCACCACTCGCCCACTAGTTTTCCTTGGTAGAATATCTCTGACGAAGCAGGAAACAATGCGTAAGGTTAGACAGTTGGAGAGTTAAACCTAACATTGATAGTTGTGGTGTGTGAACTGTGTGAGCCGGCGTGAACCAAATATGACAATCACGGCGCTTGCACATGGTTCATCGATTTGTTGCATGGCTTGCACCTCAGAGATTTTTAAGCTAAATGCTCATCCACACCAATGTTATGGCAAAATGGCACAAAGTATAAATGGTTGTGCATGGGACTGTCCGCAAACAAATACAAATTCCACTTTCGAAGGTTAGAGTTAGAGGGTTAGAAGATATTTGTTTAGAGAGTGTCGGGTTAGAGAATGTAGGGTGTTGGGTTAGAGAGTGTAGGATGTTGGGTTAGAGAATGTAGGGTGTTGGGTTAGAGTGTAGGATGTTGGGTTAGAGAATGTAGGGTGTTGGGTTAGAGAGTGTAGGATGTTGGGTTAGAGAGTGTTGGGTAAGCGGGTTAGAGAGTGTAGGATGTTGGGTTAGAGAGTGTTGGGTCAGAGGGTTAGAGAGTGTAGGGTGTTGGGTTAGAGAGTGTTGGGTAAGAGAGTTAGAGAGTGTAGGGTGTTGGGTTAGAGAGTGTTGGGTAAGAGGGTTAGAGAGTGGAGGGTGTTGGGTTAGAGAGTGTTGGGTAAGAGGGTTAGAGAGTGTAGGATGTTGGGTTAGAGAGTGTTGGGTAAGAGGGTTAGAGAGTGTAGGGTGTTGGGTTAGAGAGTGTTGGGTAAGAGGGTTAGAGAGTGTAGGGTGTTGGGTTAGAGAGTGTTGGGTAAGAGGGTTAGAGAGTGTAGGATGTTGGGTTAGAGAGTGTTGGGTTAGAGGGTTAGAGAGTGTAGGATGTTGGGTTAGAGAGTGTTGGGTAAGAGGGTTAGAGAGTGTAGGATGTTGGGTTAGAGAGTGTTGGGTCAGAGGGTTAGAGAGTGCTGGGTAAGAGAGTTAGAGAGTGTAGGGTGTTGGGTTAGAGAGTGTTGGGTAAGAGGGTTAGAGAGTGTAGGATGTTGGGTTAGAGAGTGTTGGGTTAGAGGGATAGAGAGTGTAGGGTGTTGGGTTAGAAACTGTTGAGTGAGAGGGGTAGATGTTGTTGGGTTAGTGGGTGTTGGGTTAGAGAGTTTTGGGTTAGAGGGTGATGAGTTACAGAGTGTTGGGTTAGAGGGTGATGGTTTGAGGGTTAGAGTATGTTGGGTTAGAGGGTGTTGGGTTAGGGCTAGAGAGTGTTGGTTAGAGTGTGAGGGTTAGGCATAGTTGTTATGGAAAATAAATTTGGCAAGGTTGTAAGATGATCACAGAGAAAATGAACAAACACATAGTTCTCAGAACTTCTTCTTCAGTACCTCTTGCACCTAACTTGTCGAAATCTCTATAGATGACAATTACTAACTTCTAATTCTTAACTAATGGAATGGCCAGTGACAACAACTGAAACCGCAACACGCAAGGTTTGTCTGCAAAGAACAATCAACTTCTCATGAAGTATACTGCCCACTTGAGGGTTACAGGGATTGGGGGGTGGGGGGATGTTGGGTTAGAGAGTTAGTGGTAGAGGGTTAGGGTGTGGACCTGTCAAGCCCTTTGAGACGGAAAGTAGGCTTTTAGCAGAAGCCCAAACTTTATGATGGAACATCATCCATGTGCATTGTTGTACATGGAGCAGTCCAGACCACACTTTAAATAAAGACAAAATGTTTACATGTTGTCATCAAGCTCTTCTACTGATACCAATAACCAATTACCTCAGTAACCAATATAAGTTCTTACTGAGGACCATAGAGACTTTGTTTATGAGAAATACTATCTATCTATCTATCTATATATCTAGATATATTTAGATATATAGATATCAAATTGATATATATTTAGATAGTAGTAACCATACAGGTACATATATGGTTGTATATTCTGTATATCAACCATAGAGAGAACGTTCTGAAAGTCTTCATGTTTTCAACTTGGATTAAACAGGAAGTCAGTTGGGGCACAAAAGAGAGATAGAGAGCGCAATGGAGACAGTGTTTTGTGTGTGAGAGAGAGAGAGACAGCCATAGCGAGAGAGCAACGGAGAGCAAGAAAGAGAGGGCGATAGAGAGAGAGAGAGCAAGAGCAAAAGCAATGGAGAGAGAGGGAGAGAGATAGTATGTGTTTGTTAGCACCAAAGGCCACAAGAGAATTTATGTTTCAGCTTTAAGTAGCTCATTGTGGCCAGTCGGCCAACCAGTCAGTCAGCCAGCCAGGCACCCAGTTAACCAGTTAGATAGCCAGCCAGTCAACCAGTTAGACAGCCAGTCAGTCGGCCAGCCAGCCAGTCAACCAGTTAAGACAGCCAGTAAGTTGGTCAGTCAGTCAACCAGTTATTTCAGAGTTTCACTTCCATGCTGAGCAGGCATGGTCGAGAGAGAGAGAGAGAGAACGAGAGAGAGAGATGAGAGTGAACACACAACAAAACCATTCCATGAATCACAGTTTTGTTACTTAAATTACAATTGATGTGATTTGGAAGAACATGGCACTTACATTTGAGTGAATAATATTGACAATCTGGCAACATTTCATAAATATGAGGTCTGATTTTATTCACTTGTGAGAACTGGTACAAGGCATCACAACTCTGCCCCTGTAGGTCGTACACGGTACTGCTTCCTGCCGCACATACAAGGGAGGGAAATGCCAACGCTTGAGTCATGAATTCAACTAAAATGTCCTCCCAGGTCGTGGGGTTGTTTTCCAGCTTTAACCCCCCCCCCCACCCCCCCCACCTCCCCACCCCCATTTCCTCTCCGCCGGTCGGTGCCAAAAGGTTTCTGAACACATGGGGCCTGGTTTCCTGTAGGTCCTCAGAAATCTCCGTACTGACGTCCAAGGACCAAAGACAATACACCTCGAAACAAACACCCCCCCCCCCCCACACACACACACACACACACCTAACACACACTGGTGGCACGCACGCATGCACACGCACGCGCACACACACACACACACACACACACACACACACCATCTGGAAGGGATTTTTTAAAATACCACCCTAACTACACAAAATAACACCTAATACTACCCCTAACTACCCAAACTAATTCCTAATACTCCCCCTAACTTCCCGAACTAACCAAAGTCATCTCTAATACTAATACCAACGACCAAGTATAACCTTACCGGTGCCTAACTACCCATACTAACTAGCCATTCAACTGTGCTTCTGTGGACAGGAAGCCCTGTCGGTGGTGAGTGACGACCAGTCCATCTTCGAGAACCCATACTCATCTCCCATCATGCAGCTGAAGAGCGACATGCCATCAGCATTTAGCCAGACCAAGCCCAGCCCCGAGCCCACAGACCCCCCTGAGTGGCCCGGCGCCGTGACCCAGAGCAGCAGGCGGGTCGAACAGGTGAACGGGAGCAGGTGAGTCTCAGCAGAGTCCGGTGCACCTGGTGGACTCATCCACTCCACCGACATACAGCACTTTCAATATACATGCGGAGCAGGTGCAGGGGCTGTGTAAGCTGTGGGCATTATGGGTTCAAACCTTTGCCTTGAGGCCCTAACCACTAAGCCAATGTTACTCGGGTTGTGGGTTGGGCTTAGGCAGTTGGAGATGGGTCCTGGCCTGACCATGCACAGAGCACTCTGAAAACTCACATTGCAATTGGTGATAATGAAAGGCACACCAATTCTGATGTGCACAGAGCCGGAGTTGGGGTGTTTGGTTGGGTCCCACAGACTGTCCTGTTTGCGTTGCAGTCGGGAGTCTCCGGTGGACTGCAGCGTGACCAAGCGCTCCAGACATGGCAGCGCTGCCGACAGTGGCCAGGTGGGCTACCAGACCTCGTACCCTGACCCGGTCCCGGCTCCTCCAATCACCACGGAGGAGAAACGTGTCATCGTCCCTGCAGGTCAGCAGCCTGGCTTCACCCCTGACCTTTACCCTTCTTCCCGTCCTCCTGTTGAGGCTGCAGGGACACACTGAGGCTCTTAACCATGCGACACTAACTATGCTAACAACACTATGCTAACACGATGCTAACAACACCAGGTCAACTTACCGGTTGGCATCCCAGGTTAATTTATTGTGTATAAAAGAAAAGTTGACCAGCAACAAATGCTAACCAGGCCATGATCACGTCTGATCTCAAGATGCTTTTAACTATACCATGCTAACCACATTAATCACGTCACGCTAACCACGTCACGCTAACCACGGTACGCTAATCACGTCATGCTAACCATGTCACGCTAACCACAGCACCCTAACCCCGTCACGCTAATCCTGTCACGCTAACCACATCACACTAACCTCATCACGCTAACCTCATCATGCTAACCATGTCACTCTAAGCATGCAATGCTACGGATGTGACATCCCAGCCTCCCCGTGTTCCTTAGACCCGGAGGTGTGGAGCCATGACCATGTGCGCCAGTGGCTTGACTGGGCCATCAAGGAGTACGTCCTGGAGGAGCTGGATGTCCTCGTGTTCCAGACTCTGGATGGGAAGGACCTCTGCAAGATGACCAAGGAGGACATGATGCGCCACACATCGGCCTACAACGCTGACATCCTGCTCTCCCACCTCACCTACCTCAGGCAGAGTACGAGACCCCAGCCTACACTAACCTTTAGCTCAAATGTTAGCGCAGGTACAGGGGGGACGTGCTCCGAGACGTGCTATCCTGTGTTCAGTGTTCACTTCTGTGCCGAAGTGACTCTTTTGCAGTTTAAGCCAATCAGGTCACTTTTGGCCCTGCTAGTGAGCAGGACTAGAGAGTTTGTCAGCCAGTTAAAAGTGACGCTAATGGAAGAGTGGCATCACTTTACACAATTTTGTTAAATAAATATATTCACATTTGTTTTGGAATGGAAATGCTACCTATCTTCACTAGTAAACAGTGAATACACAGGTCCGCCTGTCTGTCTCAATCTGTCTCCAGTGTAATGGTAAATGTTTCCATGGTAACTGCAGGTAGTCCTACCTTCTCCTATACATCTGCTCCTACCAACCCTCCTACCCCCAGCCCCCAGCAGCCCCGGGTCCAGATCAAAGCAGGTACGCTCTCCTGACCCTCTAACCCCTGACCCCTAATCCTGACCCTCTAACCCCTGACCCCTAATCCTGACTCTCACCCCAACCCCGAGAACTAACCCCTGGGTCTTTCGTGACCTATTTAAAACCCTTGAGCTAGTGAATACAACATGAGGTAGTTTGTAGTAATTTTCATAGCAAATAGTACGAATACAAAATGAGTTAACTAGTAGTAAATAGCACGAATACAACATGAGCTCGCTAATACTACAATAACTCCTAGCTTGTATATTTCAAGGCTGAATTTCTCAGAGAACAAACAGTCTACAACTCAGCCAAACAGCCAACTTCAGACAGGAAACAGCTGCGCCCACACAGGAAGCGGAGGCTACGAGTAGACTATCGGACACAAAGTGCTGATATCTCTGCTTCTTCACAGAGTCCTCCTCCTACCTTCAGAGCCACTTCTATCAAACATGATGTTAATGTTATTGATAATGTTGATAATGATTTTTGTGTTTGTGTGCAGAAAACTGTTTTGACGAGATTAGTCGCAGTAGAAGCAGCTGGCAGAACAACCCCATGGCTGCCGCACCGAAAGGTGAGATCAGATGAATATTAATAACTACTACCAATACTAACTCTTTATCAATAATAATTATAAAAATAACAATAATACAAATAATTATAACAACATGAGTATTGCAGTAGTATTATAGTAACTACTTTACATATCCCTAAACTATGTCCTTTTACCCCAGCTCTTCCTCTGGACCATCAGCACAGCAGCCGGGACCCAGCGACCCGGATGACCCAGGGTATGACCCCCCAGCACCGACCTATGACCCTCTGTAGCCACGACCTATGACCTCCCAACTGGCCTAGAACCTTCTGACCGACAACCCCCCAATCTGACCTCTGACCGCCTAATTTACCTAAGATCTGACCTACAACCCCCTGTCCTGCCCTAAATGACCCACGACACCCCATACTGACCTAAAACTCCCTGATCTTTAACCCCCCCAATCTTACCTACGACCCCCCCTGTCCTGACCTAATACCTGAGTACTATACATATTTCTCTACTCTAATCCTTGATACGTAAGAGAGACAGCGCATCAACAAATATGAATGATTTCTTTTCTTTTCCATTACCAGACCCGTACCAGACATTAGGACCAATAAGCAGTCGATTATCCAACCCAGGTAAGCATTAGCCTAGTCACTAACTAACTAACCCAGGAAAACATTAACCTTGCTTTAACCTAACGACTAGCTAACCCACGTTAGCATTATGCTAGCTATTACCTAACCCGGGTAAACATAAACCTTACATTAAACTAATGACTAGTTAACCCAGGTTAGAATTAGCCAGCTTTTAGCCAACACAGGTTAGAATTAGCCTAGCTAACCTAGCCACTAGCTCATCCAGGTTAGCATTAAACTAGGTTGGTTAGCATGAAGGTAAAAGTACAAAATTGAGGCCATAGCCCTGTGATTTAGCGAAACCTACGAGAGGGAACAAATGAAGGAGAGTTCCAGAGGTTCCGAGGTTTCAGTCAGGATAACTGGTCTGTCTGGTTCCTCCTCCTCCCAGAAGAAGCCCTGGTCTCCTCCACCAACCCCAACTCCAGGTTCCCCGACCCCAGGACTCACAGGCCTGGGGGTATGTTCTCTAGATGCTTCCATAGTCCCTAACCCTGACCCCTCGCCCCAAACACGACCATAGTCCAGACCCCTAACCCTGACACTTTACCTTAAGCCTGACTCTTACACCAACTTAAAACAGACCTTCATCCCCATCCTCCAAACCTACTCTCGTGCCCCTTAAGCCCCAGCTCCGAGCTCAGTTTCCTGGAGACAACTTTGCGCTCTGTCCTCATCACCAGACATTAATGAATGACTTTTATGTCTTTAATTGGATCAGAGGAAAGGAAGTTGTGTGAATCATAGTACTGGATTGGGATAAAATGTCTATGGGAAAATTGCTAGGTACCTCAGAGGAGAAAAAGAGTGGCTTTAAATGTTTCTTGTTGGGAGGGCCAGTAGCTCAACAGTGATGCTTACTTTGGAATATCAGCTTTTTACAATCTATGAAAAATATGTACATTTTTAAAATGTTATTTTGCGACATGTGCTTGGCCACACCTCTTTTAATCATTCATTAAGGACGTTTTACATAACTTAATATGCTTTCCTCCAAAAGTAAAAGCAAACAATTTTGCAGTAAATACTCCACGACCACTATTCCTATCGTGCAGATAAACTAAGAATCTGAGACAAAGCTTGACAGTATTTAATTAACCGTATATAAGAAGAAATACATATCCTGATGAATACCGTTCATGCTAAGTGTCCGAGTGTTTGCTGTGACAGGTTCAGGACAGATCCAGCTGTGGCAGTTCCTCCTGGAGCTGCTGTCGGACAGCAACAACGCAACCATCATCACCTGGGAGGGAACCAACGGGGAGTTCAAGATGACCGACCCGGACGAGGTGGCCAAGCGATGGGGTGAACGCAAGAGCAAGCCCAACATGAACTATGACAAGCTGAGCCGCGCGCTGCGTTACTACTACGACAAGAACATCATGACCAAGGTGCACGGCAAGCGCTATGCCTACAAGTTTGACTTCCATGGCATCTCGCAGGCCCACCAGAACCACTCGGCAGAGGGTGGCATGGGAAAGTACCAGACAGAAGTGTCGTATGCTCAGTCGTACCACAGCCACCAGCCCAAACTCAACTTCATGGCCCACCCAGCGCCCATGCCAGTGTCCCCGGGAAGCTACTTCCCAGGGACACCCTACTGGAACTCCCCCAACAGCTCCCTGTACACCGGGACAGCCATGCCCCGCCACCCTCCCACCCACTCCCACCTCAGCTCCTACTACTGAGACAAAACCCTGGCCCCTTAAGGTCCAAAACCCAACCTCTAGACCAGCATTTCTTAAACTATGGGTCGGGACCCAAAATGGGTCGTGGTCGAGTCGGAGGTGGGTCGCAGCTTGACAACGCATAGAACATTCCAAAAACTTTGAGTACAAGGATCAGCAATTCCGGCTGTACTCAGTGTACGGTGGTTCAGTCCCGCGGACCGAACCACGGCTGAGATGAAATTTTCAATGAGTTTAAGAACCCGTGGTCCAGATCATACACAACTGTCCAGAATACATCCGATCGGAGGGATCCCCTGAAATGACGGTGAACTGATGCTGTTTCCTGTAAATGTCTAACTAAGTAGACGAGGTTTGAACAAGTTGAAATCAGTCATAGTACAAGTTCTATTGAGCTGTGCAGTACCGCTCATATAAGTAGCCTGCTAGTATTCAGGTAACAGTGACAATTATTTTGTACCTTTTGTTTTGACAGTTATAACTTGGAAAGACAGCTTATAACAGGAGTGTTTTTCATTGCTTTATATTCACTTGCCTGGATTTTGTAAAGATTTCATTGTACAGAATGTTTCATACAATTTAGTAATAAAACATTAAGGCATAAAACCAATAAAGATTATACCTGTAGTGCATCGTCTCAAAATAATCCTTTAGAAACACCAATCTGGTATTAGCTTTGTGTAAGGTTAAGGTTAAAATGTTGAAACAACTAAGCGACGCCTAAAGTGTGTTACATTTTTAACACTGTAAAAGCCATGAATTCCAACTGAGTGAGGTTTGATGAACAGTTGGAAGGAGGATTTTAGAAGTTTTAGAATTAGAAAATTCTAAAACTTTTATTCCTTCGGAAATAGGTTAAAGTGATAGTGTGTATAATGCCCCTTTTAGTGTAGATAAAACTAGTGTGCAACATGCGTATTGTGTATAGTAAGTGTAAATAAGTTAATTAAAGTGTTAATGAGGAGAACATACCACCAGGTGTGAGCCGATGATTAACCATTCCAAGCAAGATGAAAAAAAATGTCGGAGTGTCCACACAGCTCTATGCTGTAATAAGATCTGCCCCGTACCCACCAGTGGGACTGCCAGCAACTAGTGTCGAATCTATAACACCATACAATCTGGGTGGACACTCCCACTGAAAAAAATAAAATAAAAATAAAATAAAAATAAAAAGATTCTGAAACCGCTTGGAAGGGCTAATCATACTCACACCTGGTGGTATATTAGAGTCCTTTAAACTATGGGTCGGCACCCAAAATGGGTCATGATCCAGTTTCAAGTGGGTCGCAGCCTGTCAATGCACAGGAATTGGGTGTGTCCCATAGACAAACATGAACTTTTGGGCCAAGGTTAGAACCCCTGCTGTACAATACAGACACATTAGTGTAGCGCCCTCTTCTGCACAAAGCAAGTCTTGCCACCTTAAGGCCAAAGAGCAAATAAATAAATACATTTCTTTTAAAAGCAACCACATTTTTATTTGTCCAAACCAAAGAAATGTTCAAATATTCTGTGCGGTTCAATGGGATACCCTTTCGCATGTGTCTCAACACCACCAGAACCCTCTGGAACCTCCTCAATTCCCTCAGGACCCTTTATGATATTTCCATCATCAACAGAACCTTTTAGAACATCCCCCGCTTTACTAGAAACATGCAAATCCCCCTCTTCTCCCTCAGAACCCTTCAGAATCTCCCTTACTATCTCCTTGACTCCACCAGAAATCTTCAGGATCTCCTTGACTCGACCAGAACCTTTCAGAACTTTATGATCAACACCAGAACCCTTCAGAACATTAACTCGCCCCTCTGGGGCATCTACCTCCACAGGACTGACTGCAGTGGTTTCTTGTTGTGAAGTCTTCAATTTGGTCATTATACCGACAGTTGTCGGTGTCATCATGGTGGTCATGATTATCCTTCTCTTGAGAGAGGTAGAAGGATTGCCTCTGGGCTCCACAGTCCAGGATCTGCTGCTCACCACCATGGTGTCTGGAATTTAAAGCAAATAGTTACTTCCAAGAATGTCCCGCTGGGGTAAAGATAATTCTATGTATAAACAACATAATTTAATCGTTCCCTCTTGTAATTATTTAATGTTCGAATCCACACCTGGGAGAAAGATTATACACAATCATCAGCACAGGACATACAGTAGGTGGATCCTTGACCTAATCCTGAGATTTTATTGGACTGTTTAGCAGGTGAAATAATATAATATAATGGTTTGAGCAGCTTCTCCCATTGGACATGAAGCATGAGTGTTTGAAACTTGGTCACAGGTAACTCACCTGATGAGGGTACAGAGCTACAGCTGGTCTCACAGCAGGAACACACCGACTCCAGACCAGACACCTCCTTCCAGCTGAACACAAACCCAACTTTTTACACAACCTGAATTAAATGAAGACTGTGGGACGACATGGCATTCATATTGTGACAGAGTTCTATACAGTAAATATATGCACACGAACTATTTCACAATCTCAATTTGAGCTTGTGACGAGAGATGGTTGCTATAGGCTCCTACCCGCTATGCGACCAAACCGCCGATTCTAGGAGGAAGGAGGAGATCAAGCCTGAATCGGCGCTGGATTGTCATGTAGTGTGGGGGTCTCAAGACACCCAGTTGTGCAGGCAACAGCCAATGAGATTTGAGATCAAGAACGGCCAAAGGGATGTTAGGTCAAGAGAAGGCACAGATATTCGGCTGTGTACCCCCCCGTGAACCTCCCCCAGTCGCTGAGTGTAGACCACGACCACCCCATGGACACTACTGAGTTACATTAACGCACATCTTTTCGTTAAATTACACCTTTTTACTGCTTAATTTTTTTTACAATTTTCTATAATATTATTCTGTTTAATGTTCAGAACCAATTTCGCAATAGCACATACCTAGTTTGTAAAAACTAAGGACAAAAAAGCTCATTCTCATGGCAAATCAACGTGTAGTTTGTATTGTTGATGTCGGCCCGTCCCTGTAACCTGTGGAACAAACCACCTCCCAGTAAAGTCAATACCTTGCAGAGTCGTAGTTACAGGCCTTGGCTCTAGGGGTCGCTGTGGTACCAGCTGTTGACATGGAACAGTGCATGTACATGCGCTGGGAGGGGACAAAAAGGAATACCTTACAACCACTAGCATGCACCAAAAACATCACCAACTACACAGTAAAACTATCTCATACACGAGTGTACACCAAAACGAAATCATAACCAATAGCACACTCTAAAACTAACCACCAGAATACCATCTGTCCATAACATATTCCAGCAAGCATCCATTCTCCAGGTCCATCTGTTCAACTCATCTGGCTTACAGCTCACCTGGCCTGGAGCTTTAAACAGGAAGGCGTCCACAGCGAACCTCACCGTGCCGTTCCTGGAGGGAATGAATTGGGAACGCCCGACCTGTTGGACCATACACCTATAGAGTTAAAAAAAAATATTAACCCATTAATGGGACTGGGAGTGCACTCACTCTTGTTTTTGTTGTGTACAGTTAAAGCTGCATGCTGTCCGTATGATTTCAGAGTTAAAAATGCAGAGAAGAGCAACGTTTTGATGTGAACAAAATGAACAACCCCCAAAAAGCATCCTTCCTCTCTGCTCCCACCCTCCCTACGTTTCTTTACCAGAGAGATGTTGCCTTGAACCTGTGATTGACAGGCAAAAAAATTGATTCCCCCAGACCAATCAGGGAAGAGATGCCCTGATTGGTCTAAACTTAATTTGTGTAAATGGCCACATAAAGAGTAAACCAGAACCAACATTCTCACAAAGCATTTCACACACCATAGACTCTTAGATCTTAACTGCAGCATGTTTAAATTGTAAGGTTTAACAATAGAAATACCCAAAGTTGTCTATGATGGCAAGCCTTGGTGTGGAGGAGGGCGAGGGCTCCAGGGTAGCGTGACAGCTCTGGGCGTACAGCCGTCTGTCTGGGGCCAGGCTCCGGGCCTCCACCTCGAAGAACATGGGCTGCCCCAGGACATAGTGGTCCCACGGGGGCAGTCGTTCCCACCTGGCTACACACACACACACACACACACACACACACACACACACACACACACACACACACACACACACACACACATTAAATAAGTTGCAGTTTACATGGCTCTTTACATGTGTGGTAAAGTCAGTTTCACCGTTCCGAGCAGTCAGGGTGATGCCTGCCTGGTTGCTCATCAGTTTGAACACGTTGTGAGTCTCCACCTTTGGGATGTAACCAATCTTGTACAGGTACTGGTACCTGGAAGAGACATACGATTAGATAAAATAGAACTTAATTAATCCCGGAGGAAATTCTTGTGGCAAGTTGCATAGCAATAGAATAAAACAAGAGAAATAAACAGAATAAAAATTAAATAACAGATTTACAAATGTACAGTAAGTCTAAGTCCTAGGAGAAGTATAGGTGAAGTATAAAAGTATAGGCAAGATAAGATATTCAGTCCAGTTCAGCTTTGGGGAGGGCAGTAGTTATTAAAGCCTTGTCATTCGAAACATTCACCACGTCATTGTATGTCATTTTACCGGTCGTAATGACAGGACACTGGCAAAATGAACGGCGCGGCACTTCTGATCGGTTCCGGGGATTCCGGCGGGTCGTAGCGAAGGGTGTTGAAATAAACCATCCGGTTGTTGAACATCTGGATCATCAGGGGCACAATGAAGGGTTAAACGTTCAGAATCAAAGCTTCCCTGGAAACACAACTGAACGTGGGGAGCGCGGGAATCCAACTAACCGTCCTGAAAGTTTGACACTGATTGAGGACGACCTCAAAATAAACGAACTCCCCGGTAGACCCGGTAGGTGGACAGGTCCCGAGGGAGAGGTGAGAGGCGGCGGACGCACCGGAACCCAACACACTCTTGTGGACAAGCACGCGCATCCTGCCGCCGTCACAGCGCGTGCCGACGCCGCGGGGCTTGAGCGCAGCGGCGGAGGAGGAGGAGGAGGAGGACGAGGAGTCCGGCGTCGGAGCGGCCGGGAGGAGGAGCGCTCTGATCGTGGAGGGCAGCGGCTCGGACCCGGTGCCGCGTGTGGGCAAGAAATACTCCGAGGAGAGCAGCGGGCTCCTGAAGTGAAGCGCGCCGGGCAGGTGGAGGTATGACCCGCCGAGCTTCTGATCACCGGAGACCCTCCTGAACCTTCTGGATGTCTCCGCTGCTTCGGCGAAAGACAACCACGTCAAAACAACACAAACCTCGAGAATAACAGCACACCCCATGGCGCGTACGTGGACAGGTAGATGACGCTCAGGTACGAACACTGAAAAAGGACGCGCTGACGTTACGTGCCTAATTGATAACGCCTGTAAATCTGACAGGAAACGGTCGCTAATTGGCTCCGCAATGCGAAGGTTTCACGTGCGTCTTCTAGCCATGGGCGGGGCTCTAGGTGTTCTAGGGGCCCATGTAACGCTGAGCTTGGACCCCCTGTGGCCCCTGTATGAATAGTCTACAGTAATGTGATTATCGATTTCTTGCCAAGCTAACAGGTTTTATTTTGATTTCATTTCATTTTCATTGTAATTGAACTGTAACTAAGTTAATGAAACTAATACCAATCATGGTATATTATGTAGAATTGTGTGTGCTATTACTTTATCTACTGAACTTTGCAAGCTTGTGCTCCCCTGTGACAAAACAAGTGGCCCCGCCTGGCCCTCCCAGTAAAGTAAGTGTCGAACCACCACTGAGTCTAGCTGACATTATGATGCGTCTTTCAAGTTAAACACAATAGCGTTAATAGTGCTACACTACACTATACTATACTACACTATATCGCCAAAAGTCAGTGGACACCCCTACTAATTATTGAGTGCACAGGTGCATAAAATCAAGCACATGAAATCTCCACAGACAAACATTTACATTTCTGAATTGTTCGTAAAGAGCTCAGTGACTTTGAACTTGGCACTGTCATAGGATGCCATCTTTGCCACAAGTCAGTTCATGAAATTTCTGCCCATCTAGATGTGCCCCGGTCAACCGTAAGTGCTATTATTGTGAAGTGGAAGCGCCTAGGAGCAACAACAGCTCGGCCACGAAGTGGTAGACCAAGCAAACTCACAGAGCGGGGCCAACGAGTGCTGAAGTGCATAGCGCATAAAAATCACCTATCATCTGCTGTATCACTCACTACAGAGTACCAAACTGACTCTGGAAGCACCATCAGCACAAAAACAGTGCGTCAGGAGCTTCATGGAATGGGTTTCCATGACCGATCAGCTGCACACAAGCCTCACATCACCATGCGCAATGCCAAGCGTCGGTTAGAGTGGTGTAAAGCACGGCGCAACTGGACTCTGGAGCAGTGGAAATGTGTTCTTTTGAGTGATGAATCACGCTTCACTATCTGGCAGTCTGATGGACGAATCTGGGTTTGGCGGATGCCAGGAGAACGTTACCTTCCGGAATGCAGTGCCTACTGTAAAGTTTGGTGGAGGAGGGATAATGGTCTGGGGCTGTTTCACAGGGTTTGGGCTTGGCCCCTTAGTTCCAGTGAAGGGTATGCTTAATCTTACAGGATATGAAGACATCTTAGCCAATTGGGCACTTCCAACTTTGTGGCAACGAGTTGGGGAAGGCCCTTTGCTGTTCCAGCATGACTGTGCCCCTGTGCACAAAGCAAGGTCCATAAAGACATGGTTAGACGAGTTTGGTGTGGAGGAACTCGATTGGCCTGCACAGAGCCCTGACCTCAACCCCATTGAACACCTTTGGGAGGAATTAGAACGCCGATTGCGAGTCAGGCCTTCTCGTCCAACATCAGTGCCTAACCTCACAAATGCTCTTTTGGCTGAATGGGCACAATTTCCCACAAACACACTCCAAAATCTTGTGGAAAGCATTCCCAGAAGAGTGGCAGCTGTCATAGCCGCAAAGGGGGGTCCAACTCCATACTAATGCCCATGGTTTTGGAATGGGATGTCCAACAAGCTCATATAGGTGTGATGGTCAGGTGTCCACTGACTTTTGGCCATATAGTGTATACTATACTACACACTATACTACACTACACTATACTCAACTATACTACACACTACACACACAGCTTACTCACTTCTCGTTCTCGTTTGTGACCCATTGAAACAGAAACTCCTCAGCCTCTCACTTCCCACACCGTCACCCTCTCCTCACCCCCCAAGGTTAAACATGGACATTTTTGAGCCAGTATGAGCATATGTTTTATTAGTGTCAAACATGGGAATGACCTTCAAAACCATTACTATTGTACATGTGTACATCTACCACTATAGGCTAGCATTTAAAACCAGGGTTCCTATCTTATTTTATATTTCATGAAGCGATTAGCAGGGCTATCATTTCATATTTCGATGACCTAATGAGCCGTCTTCGGGTGTCACCATGTGCTCCCCCTGCTGGAGCATCTGAGGTATGACTCTTTTGTCGCTGCGCTGCAGTCTCATGCGCACCACGGCTGTGTCTCGCCGGGCAGCCGCCTGCTTCCCTAGCGCCTCGCCGCGCAGCTGGAGGAAACAGCGCCGGAGCCGGGATGCGTCGTCTTCAGACGCACTCAGGCAGCACCTCAACACCGCACTGCCCTGGAACACACACACACACACACACACACACATCGTTAACATTCACATCTCGGCCGCGTCCCAACACTGTCCTTGCCTTCATTTGCTCCAGTTGCTTGGCGGAGGACCTAAACACTAACTACTACTGCTACTGCTACTACACCTGTTAGGTAAGGAGAAGGAACAGAATTGAAACAGGGCACATGCATGTGTAACCCCGGGTGTGGTCCCACCTGCAGCGGCTGTGGTCCCACCTGCAGCGGGTGTGGGCTCACCTGCAGCGGGTGTGGGCTCACCTGCAGCGGGTGTGGTCTCAAGTCTCACCTGGAGCAGGTGAGAGGCCTCAGGGAGCTGGGTGCCTGGGTGTCTCTGGAACACCTGGACTACAGGTCTGCTCAGCCTCTCCCTGGTGAACAGGTTTCCACTGGACTCTGGGCCCTGGACGGATGGACGGACACACACACACACACACACACACACACATATATATATATATATATATATAATAAGTACTACTATAGCTGTGATCAAGGGCAGACTGTAACTGTGATGAAGGACTAGCTGTGATAGACCTGTGCCCTTCCGTAGCTAAGGCGGATGGAGTCGACCTCCCGCTGTTTGCCAGACGCTGCATGTCTGGTGGCGGCTGCCGTCAGTGCAAGGCTTCGCTGAAAGAGAACGCCACTTCCTGTTTGGTCATGTGTCTTCTAGGATTTTTTATGCATTTTAATTCATATTTATTCCCAACCCCAAGCCGACTACTACTGCTGCTACTCAAAAAAGATCAGAGAAGATCAATGAATGGTCAATAATGATCAGTGTTGTGATGTGATCAGCACCTCCAGCGTGACTGTCTCTGCTACTTTCTTCACCAGACCGCCATTGACGACACGCTGCGACGCCTGTTGCCTGGCAACCACCTCGCTCAGCATGCGTCTGATCTGCTCCCGTAACCGCTGTGATTCATCAACAGCAAGGGAGGAGGAGTCCAGCACCTGCTCAGACTCTGATGGAAGAAGAAGAACAAAAGAATAAGTAAACAAGAATGAAGCTCGCATTAGCCTTCACATTCTTCACAGAAATGTGGAAAGAAATGCACGTCCCGTGTTGTTGTGTGGGGCTGAGGACTTGTATTAGAAAATAGCAAGTGTGATAATTCCCCTTTAAGTATAGAGGGGCCCTGAAGGACAATACCGGTGTGGTGGTGGAACCATTGTAACCGCCTCTCCTGAAACATCCGTTACCATGACGTTTGTGATGGTTTAACATCAGGTGGTGTTTACCTGAGGTGAAGCCGTAGGTGGGTGGTGGCGTCCTGCTGGTATTGTTGGAGGCTGACGGGGGGCGTGGGGCGGGCAGGGAGCCACAGTGGGGGAGCAGTTCCAGAACAAGGGCCTGCTTGCCGGACCAGACCTGGAGGTCCCTTATGGACCCGTCCAGAACCTGCAGAACCAGGAGGAATCAAGACCCTGACCCTGTTCTCATCAACACGTGACGTTCCCTAAATGACACAAATGTAATCCTTAGGGATAGTATTGATAGTTTTGTGGACGCATTTCTTAAACCATGGGTCGTGATCCTGGAGGTCATTCACAACCTGACAACACACAAGACTCTTATTATTAGTGAACCTTTTACGTTTTTAAGAACCGTTGCACTAAAGCGTTAAGTGAGGGGAGGGGGTACTACCTGTAGCTGCTGCTGCGTCTCTCTCAGAGTTTCCTCCACGTCACGTTTCAGCTCTGTCAGCTCACGCCTCTCCCAGGCCAGCAGCCAATCAGCGCCATCCTGCTGCTGCTAAACACACCCGCAGAGGGCGACATACCGCCGTGTAGTTTACCTCCAGTCCAATAATGATCAAATATTTGTACAAAATATCAATAGAATTGCCTATTGTCGCTTTCAAAGTCAATTCTGGCTCATGAATTAATCACTTCCACCACTTAAGACTGAATTCAAAAGTGTGTGCAAAACAAGTTTAACGTAGTGAGATGATGAGGTCGCATACAGGCATCCTCCTCTCTGTCCGCCGCTCAGCGCTCTCCCGGTTCACCTGCAGGTCCCTTCTGAGGCTGCGCAGCATCATCTCAAGGTGTGCGCGCTCCCGCTCCAGTTTGGTGCGCTCCTGGCTCGCTCGGCCGGCCTGTCTGCGCAGCCGCAGTTCCACCCCTCTCACCCAGCGCGTGTATTCACTGGCGGTTGCGGTGCTCTGACGCGCGCAACGCTCACGCAGACCGGCGGGTGGGAAGGGCGGCAAAGTTGTGCTTTTGGAGTCACGTGGGAACTAAAGAAATACAGGGAAAAACACAATTGTAATAATAATAATAATAATAATAACATTTTTTATCCTGCCCTTTTATCCCATCCTTAGAACTTAATTCAAGGTTTAATTAAGTTTACGCTTTAATTAAGTTTTGGATCTTCTGAGAGCAGCTCTATGGCTCAACATGTCGCTACCACCAGGTGAGACATTTCGATAAAATAAGTAAAGTAACTTTAAAACGTGTTAAATCTTCCTGTTAAAAAATGTATTGGATGACATATAGGTAAACACAGTGTCAGTCAGTCAATATTATCTCACCGTGGTCCCGGTGGTTTGGGGTCGAGACATGTTGACATGAACACCATGGCTGCCCGCACGGTCCGGGTCTTTGGTGGAGTCCTCTCTCCTGGTCTGGGTGTCTTTTATGGTCTTGTCCTCGGTGGTCTCCGTGTGTTTTATGGTCTTGTCCTCGGTGGTCTCCGTGTGTTTTATGGTCTTGTCCTCGGTGGTCTCCGTGTGTTTTATGGTCTTGCCCTCCGTGTCCACACCGGCCTCTGTGTGTTTGAGGTAAAGGGCGGCGGTGGAGCAGGTCCGGGGGCCGGGGGTCGTGTTGCCGCTCCGTCCCACTCTGGTCTGCCGCACCAGGCGCTCCGCTCGCCGCACACTGCGCTCGGCGCTCTCCCTCCAAGCCTGGGGCCCGATCGTGATGAAGCCCAGCGGTACCGACTGAACCGGCATGCCGCTACTTTGCCTTCCCCTGGGGGACTGTAGCACACCAATACACACAAACGACCACGACTCGGCCCAAACTTTAGTGTTGGAGGTGCGGTGCCATAGCAACAGCGGTAACTGGAGCCCGACTGAAACACACTGCTGAGGGAAACCTGATATTTGAAAAACGCATTTCTGTTTTGCGATGAGCATTATAACGGTCCTCCGGCATGGGCTTACAGGCTTATAATAAACAGAATTAATAGAAATATGACACGATAGAGAAACAACGTTGGTCAGAGGATTTTATTCTCTTGAATTAAAACACAATTAAATACAATAAACCCAACATTCAAATAAGGATTAAAAAAAATTACATTGGAGAGAAATCAGATTAATAAATTAATTTGGCCCAAAGTGTGTATAGGCCAACCCCCTTTCTTGTCCTCTGAAGTGCCAACAAGCAGTTCCATAGCAACTTAAAAAGAAGGAGGATTCCTTCTGGAAAACCCAAGGCTCCCATGGTAACATCCAGATTCAGGGCAGCATCAACTGGATTAAAGTCAATACCTCCCCCAGGTCCCATGCATTTGAAAATCAACACAGGGATGCAGTTCATCTGCAGTCAGATCGGCTATACTGTGAACTGCTCGGAGACGCTTTACAAAACCTTCTGACCCAACCCACATTCCCCTGTCTCCAGTCTCCAATGAAAAGTCCCTAACCAAGATCCCACATCAAAACATACTCTTAATTAACATTCCCTATAATGAACAGTACCTAGTGATCATTCTAGATGAATATTCCTTAACAATCAAACAAACAAACAAGCAAACAAACAGTTCCTAATGAACTGTCCATAATGAACATTCTCTTAACAATCAAACAAACAGTCCCTGGCGACAAATCGTTAACATTCAGTTCCCCAGCAATCAGGTCCCCAGCAATCAGGTTCCCATCTCTAACAGGGGGGCCTGAATGAAAATATATTTACACAAGTGCAAACTATACTGTTTGATTATCTCTTTAAAGTCTTTAATCTCTTTCCCTTTAAACATTCTGTGGAAAAGAGCAGTAACTAACTGTTATAAAGTATGTTAAGAGTAGCTAACTACAAGCTGGCAGTAACTAAAGTGACTTCATGACTTGAATGACACTATTGAGTGTATTGGACAGCAGATACCGATGTGTTCAGCAGATTTTGTTGCATGTCTCTGAAGAGTCGGTCCCGCTCTGATGAATCCCACAAGATTTTCTGTAAAGCAAGTAAAAACCATCCATCAAGTTCAGCTAAGTAAATCTGAGAACACATAACACACACTGAAAGTGTGTGTTATGTTAGCATGTGCTAGGCCTAGTTGTAGCGTTAAGCTGGATTTAAAATTCAGCTTACAGCGGTTCCACTGCAGGTTTGCAAAAAACAACTTGCAGGGAAATTGAGGGAGCGCTCCATCAGTGGGAGAAAACAAGATGAGATTAAATGTCTGACTATGAAGGTAACGTCAAAGCCTGGTGTCTTGTGTCTGAGACGCATCGCCATGCACACATGGAGTATGGAATGATTTATTTTTAATCATTAGTTCCCATAACTATGCAGGCCTAATTATAAGGTTTACTATATAAATAAGGTTATTATAGAAATACATTATATAAATAAGGTTTGTTAAATGGTTTATTAAAGTTTTGATAGAAGCGCAACTTGATATACACTTGCAAAACAAAATAGTTAATTGAAAAAAGACAGGAGGACACTGAACTCTTCATTGCGGATATTATGGTTTGTGATCAGCCTGTCTGAATAAAAGAAAATCAGATTAAATGTCTCAAATGAATCGATACACTTTGTCAAGTAGGGTTGATTCACCGGTGTCCAAAAAACCATGTGATGTTGGAAGAATGAAGGGTGAAGTGGGATTATTATAATCTATATGTATAATCATGATGTTGTTTCATGTTGTTTATCATAGTCAAGTAAGTGATGTGTTATGGTTTGATTGTTAGCGATCATATCTATGTCATGATGTGTTATGATTCATTTAGTAATAGTGAGTTTATCATATCCAAGTAATAATATGTTATGATATTTTATGGGTGGTTATAATCAACCATATCTATGCAATAATGTTATGATTCATTGATTGAGAAACATATGTATAACCATGTGTATCACCATTGGGTATATATTGCCAAGTGTATTGTATGTCTAGATAAGCACTAAGTTTAGTAGGGGTGTTGTTCTCCCAAGAAAAAAATAGATCTTGGCACCAAGTCTTAAAGATCGGTTAGAGCATGCGCTAAGATAAGGAGGCCAGGTGGCTCTTCTCAAGGCCAGGGGCCCAGTGTGGCGCAGTTACTATTGAACTAGTCTCAAAGGTTGTAGTTCTCCCCTGTAACCACCAGGTGGAGGCTCTACATTTAGGGGTTGTGGCGCAGTTACTATTGAACTAGTCTCAAAGGTTGTAGTTCTCCTCTGTAACCGCCAGGTGGAGGCTCTACGTTTAGGGGTTGTGGCGCAGTTACTATTGAACGTTGAGGTCATCGGAGGAAGAAGTATAAAAAGAGTCATCAGAGCTCCTGAGGGGCGGACAGAAGGACGCCATCAGGATGAGGAAAAAGAAGCGCAAGAAATCTCAGGACATTTTTGTATTTTTTATTTCCGAGACTCGGATTACTCTTGATTAGTTTCTGGGGTTTTTTCGACGGTCCATCGAGGGGAGGATGTCTTCCGCAGTCCAACAAGACTGTGAAGTTTACCAGCGTTTGTTTTGACATATTCTCGGATTGGACCCAAGGAATTCTACAATGCGCACGACGGGAGGGCTGGAGGCCCGAGTAGGCAGCAGCAGGCGCGCTCACCCACTAGCGAGATCCGGATAAGTTCATCAATATCGGACAGCGTGCTTCTTATTTATATTTACTGTTATCATAACCATTTTTGCCAACTTTTTGCTATGCATTTTGCTGAACCCCTGCTAAATTCCTGCAATAAAAACTATCAATTAGTTGATGAATAGATTCCTGTGGACATTCGATCATTGCCGAAGGAGAAGAAGATTCAAGAGTGTTTGAGGTTAACACCTGGTTCTAAGAGGTTACTTTTGTAAAATACAACGTATCCCTAGGGCTAGATTTATCCAAGCCTTAAAATATATCCTAGCGAATCACCAAGCGCACGGATCCCAGGAGAGAGCTGCCATAACAGACGCGATTGGGGCTGTGGCTCGAAGCCAGGGTTATGCCTTGGGTCGTGGCACCAATGTAAGCGGGGTAGACGTTCAGACATAAGGCAGTTAGGGGCTAGGCTAGTCTCTCCAACGACCTGTTAACAACCGTTACTGGATACAGGTTTCACAACACCTCCGTTAGAGGAGGTTATCTGAGCGGATCTAACAACTTTCACAATAGGCTGGAGTATAAAACCTAAATACAACCGACCAATCACGGATTGACGCATGGGGCAGCGCATTGCTAACCTCTGGGAGGACTGCACGTCAATGCCTAGGACCATGACTGGCATAAGGAGCATGTACAGGTCTCTTATTAGCCATGTGGATCTTCGCATTCATACTGACACAAATGTGTCACTTGGCCTTTAGCGTGTTTTATATTAGCGTGTGCTAGTTGTAGCGTGTGCTATGTTAGCGTGTGGGTTGCTAGCGTTTGTGGTGTTAGTGTATGCTAGTTGTAGCAGGTGCCATGTTGGCCCGTGTGCGTTGTTAGCCCATCTGAAGCGAGCATGTGCAAGAAAGTTACCTCTATCAGCCTGTCTCTCATCTCCAGACCATCCTTCAGTCTCCTCTCTTCTGTCTCTCGCTCCTGCTTCTCCCTCTGGCAGCCACGCTTCACCTCCTTCAGCTCTCGCTCCATCTCACGCAGCACTCTGCTCTCCTTCCTCTGCTCCTCCTCCCCCGGCTCCTCTCCTCCCAACGCCACACTGCAACACTCTGTCTGTTTCTGGAAGGAGGAATTCAACATTAAAAAGCTCAGTGGTTCATCTCATCGTCCAGACATAAGGAGGGGCTAGCCAAGCATCAGGGGGTGCTGGTCAGATGCTAGGAGGGGCTAGCCTAGCATCAGGGGGCACTGGTCAGACGCTAGGAGGGGCTAGCCTAGCATCAGGGGGCGCAGGTCAGATGCTAGTTGTGTTTACACCATAACCAGTAGATGGTGTTATTTGCACTATAGCAGTGAATGGATTCTCATGCATTCTAAACTGTCTATCACTCTGCCCCCAGTGCTCAACCATGGCTTTCCTGTGTCTAGTTGTATTATGTTGTGTGTGACCTTGTGTATTTCAGAGTATTCCTGCAGCACAGCAGTCATCTTGTTGACCTCCTTCCACACAGTGGTGCTGCTCTCCTCTCGGTCCTTCAGATACGTAGCCAGCAGGTCTTCCTTCTCCCTCAGCTGATTGGCTAAGGCAGCGTCAGCGCCGCCCCCTGACATCCCCTGTCCAATCACAGAGTCTAACAGAGCCTGGAGAAAGACAGGGATTCTCAGTAACTGAATATTAGGATTCAACCATTGAAAACAGGATTAGGATTTGACCAATTGTACGGAATTAGGGATGGAATTATAACTCAGGAAATGGGATTAAACCATTAAAAGGATAACTTTTATTTTCTCATCAAGTGACTAACATTTTTTAAATAGGCCAGTATTGAGTGAGAGCACATCAGCTGTCAGCCACAAAATGTGCTACAATGCAACCCTTTGAGACAATAGCACCCTGTCAATGTACATCCCTCACTCACAGGTTCACATTGTTATTGTATTTGACTTGGTTAGACACAATAACAAACCGGATCAAGTGAAAGGTAATCCAGTCCTTTCCATAATGTTGTCAGATACTCATCATCACAATCATAGCCTGTCAATGGCAATGGCATGCTTTGTTACCCCTGTATGACACCCCTGTTGCACTCCGAACCATCCCTGGAAGGGGGGATCCCCCACTCCAGATTTCTTCCTTGTTAATTAAGGGAGTCGTTTCTTGCCCTCGGGGACTAGGGCTAGGGCTAGAGTCATAAATCACTTTTGGCCCATAATAAATATTTGGCCCCCTGTAAAGCCCTTTGAGACTATATTGTGATTAAGGGCTATACACATAAAATTTAATTGAAATTGAATTGAAAATAGCAAGTACTTTTCCAAGAGGACTTGACTTTTTGCGCTCTTGTTCAATACTAGACAAAAATAGGTTGGAAAACCCCCAAAGTTATCCTTTAAGACAGCAGGTGATCTGCTCACCAGGACCTCCCTGTGGGAGCTCTCTAGCACCTCCTTCTGGCTGAGCAGCAGAGCATCTTTCTCCTGCAGGATAACAGTGAACACCTCCTCTCTGCTCCTCCACACCTCCCTCTCTTTCTCCAACTCCTTCTGAACACAGTCCTTCTCTTGGAGGGACAGGCGCAGGTCCTGCAGGTACATACAATATATACAGTATATGGTGCCAAATATAGAATAATGTAGCTACATGTCATTAAGGAGCAGGCAGGGGTTAGCTCAGGGATGTTAGGTGTGTGTGTACGTTACATTGATCAGGTCCTGGTTGTACTGCAGAACGGTAGACAGTATGTGGAGGTCACCCTCTCTCTCTCTCCCCACCCTCCTCATCTCCTCCATCTCTCTCTCCATCCTCCCGCCAGCCAGCCAATCAGAGCGCAACGCAGCCAGCCATGCCTGCATGGAACATGTCAAGACTTCGTCAGCCATAACTTCAAAATCTTACAGAACCACACTCGTGGTATGAGGGACAAGGTGTGTGTCTGTGTGTCTGTGTGTGTGTGTGTGTGTGTGTGTGAGAGATGACTTGATGTTCAGTGGAAACCAGTGAATTCATGAGGCATTTTTCTCTTGAACTGACGTGATTCATGCGGTCATGAAAAAAAGTTAACTGGGTCACATGTTTTGAGGCGTAGTTTGATTTTGTGTGTTTTAAACATATGGTTCCCGAGACCACAGTGCCCAACCTAATGACGTGCGCCGTCTTCAACTGAACACAACAGCTTTACACAGCAAGCCTGCAAGGCCATGAGCAAACACTACAGGACATGTTGCATTCCACCACCTGGTAGAGGTGTGTGTGTGTGTGTGTGTGTGTGTGTGTGTGTGTGTGTGTGTGTGTGTGTGTGTGTGTGTGTGTGTGTGTGTGTGTCCCTTCCCAAGATAAGATCTTCACTTAAGTCAACAGCAGCTCATCTTACTGGGCATGCTCAGTAAGGACTCCTTTTCAATTCCCATTCTCTAGTGATTCCACTCACCCTCCCTCGTAGCCCCGTAAGAACATCCCCACCTTGATCTTGAAGTTCACATTCTGTTTCTCTCTGAAGATTGCTCTGGCCAGGCTTCAAATTATCCGCTTATGGCCACAGTTGCTCGGAACATTCCTATGAGGAACTGGCAGCTATGGGTGTGGTGATAGACATATGGGATTCATCCATTTGGTTTTAGCTTGAAAATGTGCTTACATCGAAGGTAAATTTACAAACAAGCTCATATCATGCGCACACACAGCAAACTGTAGAGGGAATGGGAAACTTACCAGATAGAAACTGCAAACATGACCAATAAATGCACTTGATTAATAATTATTAAAATATGCTGGCAAAAAAAGTCCTCTCCACCCTCAGGTTTTTGCCTACTGGCTCGTTTCAGCGAGAGTTGGGAAATAAAGCTGGCATTTCCCAGCCCTCGCCAAGCCGTTTAACGCCTGCAGTCCTTGACCTTTATGCACATCTACATACAATTTGTTTCCAGACACTGTTGCACAACAGACCCATATTAAGAAGGACTTCCACCCAACATTTCCAAACATCAATGGAGAGATGGGCTGCAATCACCATCGCACAATAATTTCAATCGTGTAGCCTAAAAAGAAAGGGAATGCACTCACCAATGATGCTGGCGATGGGCATATAGGGGACTCAACCTCTGAGGCTAGGGGGACACTACATTTACTGCAAACCACACTCACTCCCATTTTGACTTTAGAAGGGAGGGTGGCAGAGAGTAACATAAAGTGTCCTCTACTTTGATTACACTTCTGTCACAAGAACTCATGCCACTCTGTAATGATTGTCGTCAACTAGACAAGCAGCTTAAAATGGCCACAGAAGCGGCTGCCAACTCAGGACACATCAGTGTATCATAACAGAAAGTGCTTTAGAGATTCTTTGTCATTAGTCCTACATCCATAAAGCCAGTTGTGATTGGCACAGATCACCAACAGTCAAGGTCGCCTTTTAATAAGGCTGAAGCAGCTCAACCAAAGTCTCATTTCTGCACTGCTCTACCACTGACTGCTACTACTCACCTCCTCAAAGCTATGGAGAGCCTGGGACATTTCAAATGAAACTCCGGTGTTGGGAGAGGTTGTTGAACTGAACTGTCCAACCCAGCAATTTTGGCAGAGCACATTATAGTCACTGCAATGTATGGGCTGTGTGTTTTATGTTGTGATTCGCAGTGAGTTAGACAAGTTCAGCCAAGTACCCTGCACACTCTGTGGTGATCGAAGCACAATGTGTGGCATTTTGTCTGTGCGAACAGTAAAGCAATTTCGATTTTGCATATTGGGGGCTTTAGTAAAAGAGCATTAGGCAAAGTATCTGAGCAGCCCCACCTGTTCTGAGCCGTTGATCCCTGGGTTCTGGGGAGGTTCCAAGCCCTCTGGAGGGTGGGTCCTGATCAGGACCTCGTCTAGCCGTCCTCCCAGCTGCCCGAGGGCCTGCTGCAGCCGCCTTGCAGGCGCCTGGCAGGGAACGCACCGTTAGAACCAGTGAGGAAACAGGAGGAGGGACAGAACAAGCTCCAAGTCGAGGAGGTCTCACCTGGAGATGGAGAGGCAGGAAGTCATCAGTCAGATCCAGGGGAACATATCTCTTCTCCTTTTCCTCCTTCTCTCCATTCTCTCCATTCAGTCCGTTCAGTCCGTTTTCCTCAAAACTCAGCACACGGTTCACCCTGTGCGTCTCCACCGTCACGCTCTTCTGACTGGAATAGCGGCCTTCCTTCCTGTGGAGGAGTGGGATTCTACTTCCTATAGGCGAGCAGACCGGCTTCCCCTCGATGTTCTTCAGCTCTTTGAGCAGCAGGTCCACAGAGCCTTCAGGCCAATCAAAAGGGTCTGGGCCACCGTCCAAGGAGTCCAGTGATTGGACGGACTGGGTTCTGGAGACAGGTCTTGAGGAGATGGAGGAGCAGCCCAGCGAGGTCTGGCTGGACCAGTGGAGGGGCATGCTGTGGGATTTGTTCCGGGACAGGGCCAGGGGGGACGCCACGTGGGCCGGGAGGTGTCGAGGAACACCACACACCGACTCATAGTCCGAGTCGGACACGCGCAGTGAATCACAGCCCTCGCAGCCGGGGCCCCGCCCACATCGCTTCCCGGTGCGGATGAAGTGGGGGCAGGGATCCCAATGCTCCGACCAGCACTCGTACTCCGACAGAGACATGTTGTCCTGAAGCATCTCCCTGTACCCGGATGTGCCCCCATCCTCCTCCTTGTCGTCGTCGTCGTCGGGCACCTCCCCCTCGACCGGGGGGGCCCGGCCATACGCGTGGCGGACCCAGGACCCCATGCGGTCCCGCTGTTCCCTCAGCTTCTGCAGCCGCTCGGAGGACAGCACCTTGACACGGGCGATCACAGAGTCAAACTTGAAGACCCGCTCCAGAACGGCCACGCATTTGCCACACAGGAACTCCCCGCGGCTGCCGCCTCGTTGTACCGTCCGACCCAGTATGTGGCTCAGCACGGAGAGCAGGTTCACGCCCTTAGCGGTGGAGCTCCGAATCTGCTGGTACCGGGAGAGAGACACCGAGGAGCCCAGAGACCACGCGCTACCTGCAGACACAACATCACCACTTCATAAGCATCACCACTTCATAGTAACACATTACTGCTTTGCTAACATCCTATTGGTCTTCATCCAACTACCGCCAACCACCGGAAAGCTGTTAGTGGAACGACATGCTAGTCTCTTGTTTATGAGACATCATGGCACGGGATTATCATGTGTGATGTCAATCCTCTGATTATCAATTATGGTAAAATAAATCAGTTAATTTAGTTAAGTATTTGCTTTGTAATGGCTGGATGTCACTCATGTGGTCTCACCCCAGGGGCTGCTCTGTGAGGCTGATGATGTGGATCTTCCTCCTCTCTGAGAGTCTGGAGGGGTCGGAGTTCGACCCCCACCGCCATGTCGGCTCTGACCCCCAAACAGCCACCGCCGCTGGTTCCCCTGGAGGGGTCCTCCACACACACAACATGCCTCACACACACCTCTGGATGACATCGCTGCCTGGAACATTGAGAACACACACACACACACACACACACACACAGTAGGTTATGTTTGTTTGTCTGTCAGTAAGTGACGTCAGCAGGCTATGTCAGTAGCTTACGTCAGTCTGTCAGTAGATTGTTTGTCTGTCAGTAAGTAAGTGACGTCAGTAGGCTATGTCAGTAGATTATGTCTGTCAGTAGATTACGTCAGTCTGTCAGTAGATTATGTAAGGACGTTATGTTTGTGTCTGTGGACGCGCACCGGGATCTGTCAGCGCGTGCACGTCGTCGAGCCGCGCTGACAGCGCAACACTTCTCAACGTCCCCCTCTTAACAACCCACACTATTCGCTATTCGGCTTTTTAACTTTGTAACTTTCCGCTCTGAACTCACACAGCTTCCACGCCCAGAACGGTTAACAACTTCTCGCCACACACACACACACAATTTACAGTCACATAGGCTAGCACGACTAGCCACGAGTAGACTAATGTTCAGCTCTACGTTTACGGAACAAAATGAATCCAGTCCAGCGACTCGTCGAGATTAAAGTTCAACGATCAGATTGCAGCGATTTAAATGGAAAGAGTCGCTTTGAGGCGAATGGAATAGTCGTGTTTAGCACTACACCCACACAGTCCGACGTGTTGATGCGCTCCAAGTCGACCAACGAAAGAGTGAAATGTGTGTAAAAGTAGAAAGTTTCTTACCGCGCCGCCACTGGGGAGCTGAGGACGAGAGGACGCTACCTTGATGACGTCACCGTCCCTACCTGCTATGAGCGTCAGCAGCTGATCATTAACTTCATGTTACGTCATGATTATACGTTTAGCAAACTTGATTATATAGGCTATATAACATCATGGTTATGAAGTGCTTGTATTAGATGACGTACAGCATGTAGGCTACAACTGGCGTTTGCGTTGGCCTGTTATGCATGTACTTATTTTCAAATAATGCAAAAACCTGAGAACACTCTTTTTGAAGAATAAATATATCGATATGAAAATAACAAGGCAAAACTCACAATTTATATTGTGCCGCTCAATATATATAGATATGTATATTTTCATGTGTGTATATATGTATATGCATAAATAAGAAAAAAAGATTCCCTGTTAATCCTCCTTTTTTGGCCTATTTTTTGCGTGCTGTTGCCTGCCATGTCACAAGAATTTCACTGTTCAGAATGGCCCTGTGTTATGTTGTACATGTGACAATAAAACACTGACTGATGTTTTATTCACGAAGAAAATATCGCAAAAGAGTCATACATGACACAAAAGAATTGTATTTTATTCTACATCCAAAGCGCAAACATTGAAGAATGATGTAGAGGACAGGTGTAGTTCCTCAGGTGAGCCAGGGCTCGATGCAGCCAGTGAAGACACTGTAGTTGGAGTGCCAGTCCGTGTGTCTGACCCCTGAGCGCTGACACAGCTCCACACCGCCACGAGCGTCCAGCGTCTTCAGCCCGAAACCATCTTCCTTGTAGTACTGCTTAAAAAACACATGCTATGTGTAGTAGTACTGCTTGGAAACATGTAGTTGTAGGCCCTACTGCTTGAAAACACACATGCCCCATGCTTAATAAATGAATTATTACTTAAACCACTCACATCCTGTTTCCTCATGTCCATGATGTTCTCCTGACCATCGTAGAACCCGAACTGACTGGGTACATGAAACACATCAAAAACGCTCACTGACACTAGCTACCAACACTAACAATCCGAGCTAGCTAAACAGCACCAAGTAACCAATGCTATCTAGCAAAGCAAACGTCTCCTGAGTGACGGCTCCAGTCTGTGGTTCAGAGGCCAGAGGATTACCTGGACTGCCATGGTGTGATGACATCATCGTCTGGTCCCCCAATCAGCACAAGCTTCCTGATGCGTAGGAAGTTCTCCTTCCAGCCTGGCAATGAAGAGGAGAAAGACGTGAGCAGTGGTGTGCTATATGATATCTGCAGGTCTGATATAAATATGATATTGCAAATGGGATATTTGATGATGTTTATATATCCCGATCATTGCCTCATTTTCCTACTCTACTTATACCTTATATTTCACTTTATCTATATTTCTTACCTTTCAATACTTGGTTTTCTTTTCCTTTGTTTACATTTTAAAATGCTTTTGCAACGTAAATGTTTACTGATACATGACATGTGCAGGTGTGATTGCGTGAACCAAGATGGCGTGTACCTTGCACCGCAGCATGGTGCTGCTCTGCGTTGATGAGGGCCAGGAAGCTGCTGCTTGCTATGTAGCGTTCTCTGTGGTGAGGGTCTGGGGGAGGAGAACGTCTAGTTAGAACCACAACACGTAGGGTTCTCTGTGGTGAGGGTCTCGTGCTGCAGGGTTATTTACCGTTCCAGTAGTCACAGATGGAAACCTTCTGGCCAAATCGGTTATAGCAGATGTGGAAGATGGTCTTCTTCATGTGCTCAGGAAACAGCCAGCGCAGGAAGCGGGTGTCTAGAACAGAGGTGCTTCAACTTTTCATCTCAGAATCAGAATCAGAAACAGCTTTATTGCCTTAGCCATAAAGCTTGGAAGGAATGTGCTTTTGTGAAATTGGTGCATAACATTGAACATTAAACCGAGAGTAATAATATAGAAATTCTAAACAATTCTAAAAATATATCGAAAAAATAAGCAAGAAAGCAATCTCAAGACCCAAACGACAATTTCAGTAAAGTCCAACTACGTGATATTTACTTCTGTTATGAAGTGAGGCAGTGTTCTGAGCTGCTTTGGTCCATCATAGACGCCGTGAACAATCACCACTGTCCTGTGACCTTCTGCCCTGCCGAACCTTAACACCCCCATCATCATCGTCCTCCTCCTTGTCACTTGCAAACAACCCAGGTTTGTCGGCTTCGAGCTGAGAAATATCTGTACGTGTTGATTATAGTGAATTTAAGGAACTTGTTTGTTGTATCTCTGGGTTAAAACACTTTGCACTTGTTTACCACTGTCATTGCGAACGTGTGAACCTAACTTGTTCCTCGAGATAGAAATCTGCTTTTGTTAAACCGAAGCTCAAGCCAGTTTTAGGAAGTGCGTGTTCATTACGCTTTTAACAGGCGAATGTCGGGGGTTACCTGCAGAGAGGGGTTGTTGGAGTAATTTGGTAGCAGTGGCATTGTTGTGTTGTTTACATGTTGTGGTGGTGTGAAAACAGACCTCCATACTGGCCGCCCTGAGGGGAGGACAAGGAGATGAAGGAGTGAACGTTGTGATGTGGAAGGGTATGTAGCATCGCCCGACATATCAGACCTCCTGGAGAGAAGATGACAGACAGACAGACAGACACGTTCAAAGTTCAGGTTCGCTAGTGTGGTGGAAAAATAGCATATTGGCCATTTACAGGCAACATGCCTTCATCTGCATATCATTGAGGGGACCCCTGCTGTGAACAGTCACGGCAGAAGGTACTGGGATGGGAGGTTGATAGACCTGTTGACGCCAATACAGGATACAGGGAGACCTTTTGATGTCAGTCACAAAGGATCTGGTAATGTCAACGACTCTGAGTTGATCAGATCAGGGTGTCTGTCCGAGGGAACACCTGGTTGATGAGATTAGAATGTCTGCCCCAAGTAATCTCTGTGTGTGCCCTGTTGTCGCTGTAAGGGAACCTTGTATGCTATTCAAGAAACTAATGTGATTAAGACGTCTGGAAAACAACATGAGAGGGGGTTAATTGTTTCTCCTTTGTCAAGCCAGGAATCTCATGCTGTGAAAATTGTGCTTAAAACCGTCATGTGAAGGTTGGTCCGTACTCACTCTGATAGAGGGGAGTCTGGTGGATGCATCCATTAAATACTCTTAATTCCTACAAGTATTTTGTCTGTTTTTAGACTCATTCGCCTTAGACGCAATTATTATCGGAGAATTGCCACGACACTAGTCTCTGCCAAGGTTATACATTATGTAATGATGTAATGATTAAATGACGGTGTGTGTGTGTGTCTGTGTGTGTGGACCTTGAGAGAAGCAGAGCAGGTGTACCCCATCAGGGGGAGCGGGTCATGATGGAGGTCAGGGCTCTGCTGAAGGCCCCCACCTGCAGCCACAGCGGATGCAGACTGGACATGCCGTCATACAGATCTATGACCACCACCTCTGTACCATGGTGGGCCTGACACACACACACACACACACACACACACTGAATTAAACAGTTGCACGCCAGCAGGTTGAACTGAATCTTAGTTCCATGCTGTACCAAAGTGGGAGCAGCACATGGGGAGCTACTGCAGTGTCACCTGAAGCTCTCAGTTCGGTGTGAAACCGTTTCAACGGTTTCACTTCTTGATCCTGCTCTACAGACCAGATCCCCTTTGCAGTAATCTCTCTTCATCAAGTTCATGGTTTAATTGAATGAATATATAAATTATATAAATGAAAATACCCAGAAGATAAAATATGTTACCAAGAGAGCAGGGGTGTGACAAGTGTGTATTTATATTTCTGACGTTGATGTTAAATATATATATAAAAATAGATGGCCTGCAAAGACCTTTGAGACTGCCACTGTGATTAAGGGCTATACAAAAATGTGGAGGGGACACCCCCACTTCACTTTGGAGTCACACTTTAAAAAGAAATAAATAAATAATGATACTATAATATACATGATATTTACCTCTGTTATGAAGCGAGACATCGTTTTGAACTGCTTCGGTCCATCGAAGATACCGTGAACTATCACCACTGGCCTGTAACCTTCTGCCCTGCCGAGCAGCCCCATCACCCCCACCATCATCAGCACCACCAGCACCATCACTCACGAACAACGCCGGTCTCTCCGAGCTCCGAGCTGAGAAGTAGCTCTATGTGTCGACTCTGGTGAATTTAAGGAACTTTGTTTGCTTTAAAACACCGAACTTCCCCCCCCCGCTTGTTTGCCACTATTATCGCGGTCATGTGTCGAGGTTCTCACATCACATTTTCACCAAACATCTGCATTGACTCCTCGTGTTCAGCAATTGGTTTATTGCACTTTTAATGGGAGACTGATGTTCGGAGCATTTGCGCATATTTTCTCTCTGTTTAGTAAGACTTGTGTTGTCAGAGGCTTTGATTGTATGACTGACAGCAAAACCACCCGTTGAGCGACTGCTGGTCCCCGGACCACCGCTAGAGGCCGCTGTTCCGTCGCGGCGCGCCTCGTAGCTCTCTCTCAACGCGCGGACGGTTTATGACGTAGTTTCCGTTTCCTCCCGGAGCGCTCCCACGCCCTGGGGACCAAAACAACCTAGCAGTGTGTATTCACCATCTCTTACGTTGAATATTGAGGTATATCACTGACATGTTAGTGTTATAAACCATTTTCCTCCTTAAGTTAAGATTAATCTCTGGGATAGAAAGATGTTGACGAACTGTTGAGATTCATCATAGTCGTAGATACAGTTACACCCGCCTGTTAGATCCAATCCATGCTTTGATATTGTATATTATTATTATTATTATTATTATTATTATTATTATTCCGATTCGTGTAACGTGGCTCTATGCGGAACTGACAGTACTTCCCACTGACAAGAGGTACGGCTCCAAAGGACACATTCAATTGTATTTGTTTATTCGTATTTTGTAATTCAACAGACGTGCAGTGTGTATCTAAGACAGTTGAGCTGAAATGCCCAATGTACTAGTAATACTAGACTAGTAACTAGTAGTAATATACCACTGGCTCGTATTACTAGTCTCATGTGAATGGCATTCACATGAGACATGTGTTATCCTACTTTCAGGTATTCCTGTATGTCTCTAGTATGGTACTTTTTTGTATAACCTGCGACTTAAATCCACTGAAAGACAGATTGTGTCAGCGATTCGCTTGACTTCAGATATGTCCTGTCAATCCTCTCCTCTGGTCCATATGCAAACATTCAGCCCAGCTACCTGATTGTATCAACAATAATGAACAGGTCGTGCTAGCGCCTGGGTGTGTGGGTGTGGGTGTGGGTGTGTGTTAGTGTGTTATTTGTTATAGTGTAAACTCTGCACCGGTGTGTATTGTCTGTGTTTTCAGTCGTCATGGCTGACCTGGAGCAGTGGGTGAAGGACCGCCTCCATGACATCCTAGGTTTGAGTGACAGGTATGTGGCCCAATTTATTATTGGCACAGCCAGGAAGTCGTCCAGCTCCCAGGACTTTGTGTCCCGCCTCCAACAGACCGGGACGATAGACATCGACGAGACCGTTATTTCCTTCGCCCAGGAGCTCTATGGCAAAGTAAGCACCTGGTTTACACTGCTACATAACATAACATAACAGATGAAGATATGCTTTTAAATATTTTGTCATTGTGTATGCACTAACACACCACAACAAATTCATTTTCTGTGAAAGCTTATTGGCAATTGTGGGCTTGTGGCAATCATGGGGCGACAGTAGCTCAGTAGGTAGAGAGGTCATCTGCCAACCGGATGTTTGCTGGTTTGATACCCGGGTTTGAGTGTCGAGATGTCCCTGAGCAAGACACTACCTAACCCTAACTGCTCCTGACGTGTTGGTTGTTACCTTGCATGGCTGACACCACCGTCGGTGTATGGGTGAATGTGAGGCAACTGGAAAGCGCTTTGGATAAAAGTGATATATAAATGCTTGTGCTCCGCTCTCAGATTCCCCGCAAGCAGGTGGTGGAGAAGCCCATCAGGGCGGTGGAGCGGGAGATCTTGGCCATGGAGAAGAAGAACCTGACGTACACACTGCTGGAGGACAGCGACGTAGAGCTAGACACTCCCGCTCAGAAGGAGACGGGGAGGAAGAAGAGGAGGGACAAGGACAAAGGAAGCAAGAGGAAGCACATCAGACAGAAGCAGAGCGAGTCGTCGAGTGAGGATGACGCTCCTAAAAAGTTTGTTTCTCATACATTACAATACATTTTTAAAGAATCAGGTGGCCTAATTAGATCAATTATTTGGATATTTCAACTGTGTGGTTTCATAAAAGCACATTCCTTATTTGTAAAAATTAAGGCAAAAAAGCTCATTCTGATTCTGATTCTGAAGAGATCTTCCAGAAGGAGACGTTGTTTAGTTTTTTTGTTGTTCTCTGGGGTTTCCCATCAGGAGTTCTGCTCTCAAGGACCAGAAGGTGGAGGAGGAGGAGGAGGAGGAGGAGGAGGAGGAATGGGAGCGCGAGGAGAGGGAGAGACTACAGGACATCGAAGAGAGGGACGCCTTCGCTGAGAGAGTCAAACTCAAAGACAAAGACAAGACGCGAAACATCGCTGAGCGGACGGACAAAAAGGTTCCAGGGCTGCTTACCACTAAGCACTCTGCACACACAGGATGTTCTCAGACTAGTCTGTCCTGTACAGTTACAGACTCTGATGGTGATGTTGTCTGTCCCGCAGGCTTATGAAGAGGCTCAGAAGAGACTGAAGATGGCAGAAGAAGACCAGAAGAAAATAGTGAGTCTGTCCTTTTTATAAAGACGTGTTGACCTGTTGGGGTCAGACCATGAACAGAGTAGACCCTAACCCTTCTCTCTCCCCCCGGCCCAGCTCCCAGAGCTGAGGAAGCGCTCTCGCTGGGAGTACCTCCAGAAGCGCGAGGCAGAGAAACTGGAGGACCTGGAGGCGGAGATCGCGGACGAGGAGTACCTGTTCTCCTCGGACCAGATGACTGAGCGCGAGCACAAGGAGCTGGAATACAAGCGCACACTGAGGGACCTGGCTAAGGACTACAAGAAGGCAGGGGTCAAGGAGCAGCAGGAGCGGAAGAACCGATACTTCATGCCAGAGGAGAAGAGGAGCAAGGTGAGAAGGAGGAGGTTGTCCCTTGATCGAATCTCTCTCTCTCTCTCTCTCTCTCTGGCTCCTGTGATGACTTGCCCCTTAACCTCTGGCTCCTCTCTCGGTCTCTCGCTCTCTCCATGCAGGAGGTGCCCCAGAGGGAGCTGGAGCTGGAGGAGGTGCCCATAGAGGTGGGCGGGGAGCAGGGCAGGTGGGAGGAGGAGCGCCTCAAGACTGCCTCGCTCTCCTTCGGGGCCAAGAGGGAGCGGGAGCGAGGGATGAAGGAGGAGAGGGAGAGGTACCAGCTGATCCTGGAGGAGGATGAGATGATCAACTTTGTCAGCAGCGCTGTCATCATGAAGGGCACCATCACTGAGAAGGTAGCCCATCCAGAGCTAGATTAGCATATTGGGTCAGTCGGTAACTTCCTGTGGTCCCCCCCTCGCAGTAGCTGACCCCAGGCATTGTCTCCCCAGGAGCAGGGCGAACCGGTTGGCCTGTCGCAGGCAGAGCTGAAGAAGCAGTCCATCCAGGAGGTGCGGCGCAGCCTGCCGGTGTTCCCCTACCGAGAGGACCTGCTGGCAGCCATCCAGGAGCATCAGATCCTGGTCATCGAGGGGGAGACAGGCTCCGGGAAGACCACCCAGATCCCCCAGTATCTCATGGAGGCGGTGAGTCCTGGACCACAGGAACCTGGACCACAGGAACCTGGACAACAGGAACCTGGTCCACATGGGTTTAATATCTGCATGCCGAGGTCTGTTTCCCGTTTGGGTCTCACAAATCAGATTTTAAATTAATATCCATCTGGCATCTTGACGATCTCAAATCTGGGTGAATGTGGCATTACACTTTCTTTAGCTTAATTTGTTTTGACCAATCATGTTGCTGGAGGCGGGGTCTGTAATCAACAATTGACCAAAACAAAGTTGGCCAGCAATAGTAAACTGTTTCAAATCAACACTGTGTAGAATATCTCCTTAATAAAATGGGAAACAAGGCGTATCTTCGCCCCCTGCAGTTGTTGGTTTCTGTGTACTGTCCCTCAGGGATACACCAGAGCAGGAGGTGGGGTTAGGTCTAGGCCTACATGCTGAGGTCTGTGTACTGTCCCTCTGGGATACACCAGAGGAGGAGTTGGGGTTAGGTCTAGGCCTACATGCTGAGGTCTGTGTACTGTCCCTCAGGGATACACCAGAGGAGGGTTGAAGATCGGCTGTACCCAGCCCCGCAGGGTGGCCGCCATGTCGGTAGCCGCCAGGGTCGCTGAGGAGGTGGGGGTCAAACTGGGAAACGAGGTAAGAACTCCTCCAACTTCTGTTGTCACCCACACCCCTCAAACAGTCACATGTGTTCTGTGTGTGACTTCCTATTTCCTGTGTGTAACTTTGTGCTTCCTGCCATGTCTTCCTGTTTGTGCCTTCCTGTTTCCTGTGTGTGTAACCCATGTGTGTTCATGTGCGTAACCTTGTTTCCGGTGCATGACTTCCTGTCTGCTGATGCGTGGCTTCCTGTAGGTGGGCTACAGTATCCGTTTTGAGGACTGTACGTCAGAGCGGACGGTTCTCAAGTACATGACCGATGGCATGCTGCTGAGAGAGTTCCTCACTGAGCCGGACCTGGCCACCTACAGGTACTACTGCTAGTACTGCTACCAGTACTGCTACCAATACTGCTACCAATACTCACTGAGCCAGGTACAGGTACTACTACCAGTACTACCTAGCTACAGGTACCAGTACTAACTAGCACGTCCTGTCCTCCCCCCCCCCCCCCCCCAGCGTCGTCATCATCGACGAAGCCCACGAGCGAACGCTCCACACGGACATCTTGTTTGGCCTCATCAAGGACATCGCCCGTTTCCGTGCCGATCTGAAGGTGTTGGTGGCGAGCGCCACCCTGGACACCGAGCGCTTCTCCTGCTTCTTTGACGATGCGCCCGTCTTCCGTATCCCGGGGCGACGCTTCCCTGTCGACATCTTCTACACCAAGGTACCGACGCTCTGAGTTTACTAGATACTAGTTACTCAAAGGTTCTGGGTTCAAAACCCCAATGTCTACCTGTAGACATCCTAGTTAGTTAGTTAAGGGTTAGTTAGTAGCAGTGGATGTGGTATAAAGGGTTAGTTAGTTGGAGTGGATGTGGTATAAAGGGTTAGTTGGAGTGGATGTGTTATAAAGGGTTAGTTAGTAGTGGTGGATGTGGTATAAAGGGTTAGTTGGAATGGATGTGGTATAAAGGGTTAGTTAGCGGTGGATGTGGTATAAAGGGTTAGTTAGTTGGAGTGGATGTGGTATAAAGGGTTAGTTAGTAGCGGTGGATGTGGTATAAGGGTTAGTTAGTAGCGGTGGATGTGGTATAAAGGGTTGTGGTTCTGGTTGTGTCCCTTAGGCTCCCGAGGCGGACTACCTGGAGGCCTGCGTGGTGTCGGTGCTCCAGATCCATGTCACCCAGCCCACCGGGGACGTTCTCGTCTTCCTCACTGGACAGGTACTGCTGCATCATGGGACATGAGTCCAAAGGTCTTTGCACACCATGCCTGAATTTTACTGACGTAGAAGACGCTTTCGGCACCAACACTCCGTTCCTAGGTGTAGTTGTTTTAAAATTTTACCATTCTTTTAATTACAAAAAAAAATCAAAAAGAAATCTGATGTGATTTGGTGTGCAAGGACATGCACTGGTGCTGGTTGGAGGTCCTCTCTACATAGAGAGTGTGTCCGTCTGTGTGTTCTCTGCAGGAGGAGATTGAGGCGTGCTGTGAGCTGCTTCAGGAGCGCTGCAGGAGGCTGGGCTCCAAGATCTCAGAGCTGCTGGTGCTCCCCATCTACGCCAACCTGCCCTCCGACATGCAGGCCAAGATCTTCAACCCTACACCCCCCGGGGCCCGCAAGGTCAGACCTCCTCCAGGTCCTCATCTGGCCTCCTACAGGTCCTCACCTGACCTCCTACAGGTCCTCACCTGGCCTCCTACAGGTCCTCATCTGACCTCCTACAGGTCCTCACCTGACCTCCTACAGGTCCTCATCTGGCCTCCTACAGGTCCTCATCTGGCCTCCTACTGGTCCTCATCTGGCCTCCTGCAGGTCCTCATCTGGCCTGGTCTGAACCAGATTTTCTCTCTCTCTCTCTCGCTCTGGATGGGATGGTGTTTCTCCCTGGGATGTGATGTTGTACGTTGTAGTTATAGTTGGGATGTGTTGGTGAGTGGGTCTACCAACTACTTGTTCAAGTTCAAGTATTTTTATTGTCACTTCACAATTTACACGTGAGTATAAGCAGTGAGTGAAAAACCTTTTGTGCAAAACTCCCGACAGCCGACAGTAATTATAAAAGAATACAAAATAGAAATAGAACTACAAAATAGAAGTAGGACTAGCAAAATAGAAATATAACTATGCAAAATAGAAATAGAACTATAAATATAAATTCTGTGTAAAATAAGAATAAAATAAAATGAAATGGAATATACAACAAAATATCCAGGTGAGCCAGATACACATATAAATCAATGTACTAAAAATATACATTGTTATATGCTGACATTCACAGAATGTCACAGAATACCTTCTCAGACAGTCAACACAACACTTAGCACCAGCAATTAGCACCAGCACTAGCAGTAACACTAGCACCAGGACCAGCACTAGCAGTAACACCAGCACTAGCACCAACACTTAGCACGACTACCAGCACTAGCTCCAGCAGTAACACTAGCACTTATCACCAGGACTAGCACTAGCAGTAACTTGCATATTTTACCAGCATTTGCCTGGTGGCTGGTGCTAATTCTGAGCCCTGATTGTGTGGTGTGATGTAGCTTCTCTCTGGGATGTTATGTCCAGGTGATAGTGGCCACCAACATCGCGGAGACGTCGCTGACTATCGACGGCATCATCTATGTGATCGACCCGGGGCTTCTGCAAGCAGAAGAGCTACAACGCCCGCACGGGCTGGAGTCCCTCATCGTAACGCCCTGTTCACGGGTAATCATACAAATATGGATACTTTTTAAAATATAGTAGACAATTGTTTTCTACACACTTCCATAGTTCTCCCTTTATATTAGGAAATAGCCAAGCATGATGGCTCCCTTTTAACCACACACCTTGTTGACATTTCTTGCTGTGTTTGGGTGACCAGGCTTCGGCCAATCAGAGAGCGGGGCGTGCGGGCAGAGTGGCTGCTGGGAAGTGCTTCCGTCTGTACACGGCCTGGGCCTTCAAACACGAGATGGAGGAGACGACGGTGCCGGAGATCCAGAGAACCAACCTGGGAAACGTAGTCCTGCTGCTCAAGAGTCTCGGTAAGACCTTGTATAACATAGTCCTGCTAATCTAGAGTCTCGGTAAGACCTGGTATATCATAGTCCTGCTATTCCAGAGTCTGGGACCTAATGCTGGTCCTGATGTAGTCTAGTCAATCTGGGGATTCGGGGACTACAATGGACAATGGGGACATCTGTCCCCATTGGTCCATTGTTTCTATTGGTCCAGAGGAGACTCATGTGCTCTTCTCTCCTGCAGGCATCAATGACCTCATTCATTTTGACTTCATGGACCCTCCCCCCCATGAGACCCTGGTCCTGGCCCTGGAGCAGCTTTACGCCCTGGGAGCCCTCAACCACCTGGGAGAGCTCACCAAGGTACACCTGGCTAGCAACTACACCTGGCTAGCAACTATACCTGGCTAGCAGCTACACCTGGCTAGCAGCTACACCTGGCTAGGAAACCTGGCTAGCTACACCTGGCTAGCATATACACCTGTCTAACTACACATGGCTAGAGGCTACACTAGGTTGACTAGGTACACCTGGCTAGCAGCTACACCTGGCTTTGAAGCTACACCTGTCTAGGTACACCTGACTAGGTACACCTGGCTAGCAAATACACTTGGATAGGCTACTCCTAGATAGCAGCTACAACCTGACAAGACTATACCTGGCTAGATACCAGTTACACCTGGCTAGGCTACTCCTAGATAGCAGTTACACATGGCAAGTCTATACCTGGCTAGATAACAGCTACACCTGGTAGTGGATGCACCTGGCTAAGCTACACCTGGCTAGCATATACATCTGGCTAGCAGATACATAGTACCAGCTACACCTTGACAGCAGCTACGCTTAGTACAGGCTATATATCAGCTACATCTGGCCAGCAGGTACACCTAGCTAGGCTACATCTAGCTAGCAGCTGCACCTAGTACCAGCTCCGCCTAGTTAGCGGCTACACCTACATTGTGCCTGTTTTCGTTCACCTGATCTGAAGTAATGGGTTGTGTGTTGCAGCTCGGCCGCAGGATGGCTGAACTCCCTGTGGACCCCATGCTGAGCAAAATGATACTGGCCTCCGAGCAGTAAGGCACCAACACCAATAAACACCAACACACGCCAATAGACACCAACACAACACAACACACACCAATACACACAACACACTGTGATAAAGGACAGACTGTAGCTGTGATAAAGGACTAGCTGTGATAAAGGACAGACTGTAGCTGTGATAAAGGACTAGCTGTGATAAAGGACAGACTGTAGCTGTGATAAAGGACAGACTGTAGCTGTGATAAAGGACAGACTGTAGCTGTGATGAAGGAGAGACTGCAGCTGTGATAAAGGACAGACTGTAGCTGTGATAAAGGACAGAATGTAGCTGTGATAAAGGACAGACTGTAGCTGTGATAAAGGACTAGCTGTGATAAAAGGACAGACTGTAGCTGTGATAAAAGACAGACTGTAGCTGTGATAAAGGACAGAATGTAGCTGTGATAAAGGACAGACTGTAGCTGTGATAAAGGAGAAGACTGTAGCTGTGATAAAGGACAGAATGTAGCTGTGATAAAGGACAGACTGTAGCTGTGATAAAGGACTAGCTGTGATAAAGGACAGACTGTAGCTGTGATAAAGGACAGACTGTAGCTGTGATAAAGGACAGACTGTAAGCTGTGATAAAGGACAGACTGTAGCTGTGATAAGACAGACCTGTAGCTGAAAGGGCACTGTAGCTGTGATAAAGGAGAGACTAGCTTGTGATAAAGGAGAGACTGTAGCTGTGATAAAGGAGAGACTGTAGCTGTGATAAAGGACAGACTGTAGCTGTGATAAAGGAGAGACTAGCTGTGATAAAGGCTCCCGAGGCGGACTACCTGGAGGCCTGCGTGGTGTCGTGCTCCAGATCCATGTCACCCAGCCCACCGGGGACGTTCTCGTCTTCCTCACTGGACAGGTACTGCTGCATCATGGGACATGAGTCCAAAGGTCTTTGCACACCATGCCTGAATTTTACTGACGTAGAAGACGCTTCGGCACCAACACTCCGTTCCTAGGTGTAGTTGTTTTAAAATTTTACCATTCTTTTAATTACAAAAAAAAAATCAAAAAGAAATCTGATGTGATTTGGTGTGCAAGGACATGCACTGGTGCTGGTTGGAGGTCCTCTCTACATAGAGAGTGTGTCCGTCTGTGTGTTCTCTGCAGGAGGAGATTGAGGCGTGCTGTGAGCTGCCTTCAGGAGCGCTGCAGGAGGCTGGGCTCCAAGATCTCAGAGCTGCTGGGTGCTCCCCATCTACGCCAACCTGCCCTCCGACATGCAGGCCAAGATCTTCAACCCTACACCCCCCGGGGCCCGCAAGGTCAGACCTCCTCCAGGTCCTCATCTGGCCTCCTACAGGTCCTCACCTGACCTCCTACAGGTCCTCACCTGGCCTCCTACAGGTCCTCATCTGACCTCCTACAGGTCCTCACCTGACCTCCTACAGGTCCTCATCTGGCCTCCTACAGGTCCTCATCTGGCCTCCTACTGGTCCTCATCTGGCCTCCTGCAGGTCCTCATCTGGCCTGGTCTGAACCAGATTTTCTCTCTCTCTCTCTCGCTCTGGATGGGATGGTGTTTCTCCCTGGGATGTGATGTTGTAGTTGTAGTTATAGTTGGGATGTGTTGGTGAGTGGTCTACCAACTACTTGTTCAAGTTCAAGTATTTTTATTGTCACTTCACAATTTACACGTGAGTATAAGCAGTGAGTGAAAAACCTTTTGTGCAAAACTCCCGACAGCCGACAGTAATTATAAAAGAATACAAAATAGAAATAGAACTACAAAATAGAAGTAGGACTAGCAAAATAGAAATAGAACTATGCAAAATAGAAATAGAACTATAAATATAAATTCTGTGTAAAATAAGAATAAAATAAAATGAAATGGAATATACAACAAAATATCCAGGTGAGCAGTACACATATAAATCAATGTACTAAAATATACATTGTTATATGCTGACATTCACAGAATGTCACAGAATACCTTCTCAGACAGTCAACACAACACTAGCACCAGCAATTAGCACCAGCACTAGCAGTAACACTAGCACCAGGACCAGCACTAGCAGTAACACCAGCACTAGCACCAACACTTAGCACGACTACCAGCACTAGCTACAGCAGTAACACTAGCACTTATCACCAGGACTAGCACTAGCAGTAACTTGCATATTTTACCAGCATTTGCCTGGTGGCTGGTGCTAATTTCTGAGCCCTGATTGTGTGGTGTGATGTAGTTTCTCTGTGGGATGTGATGTCATAGGGATGTGATGTGATGTAGCTTCTCTCTGGGATGTTATGTCCAGGTGATAGTGGCCACCAACATCGCGGAGACGTCGCTGACTATCGACGGCATCATCTATGTGATCGACCCGGGCTTCTGCAAGCAGAAGAGCTACAACGCCCGCACGGGCATGGAGTCCCTCATCGTAACGCCCTGTTCACGGGTAATCATACAAATATGGATACTTTTTAAAATATAGTAGACAATTGTTTTCTATACACTTCCATAGTTCTCCCTTTATATTAGGAAATAGCCAAGCATGATGGCTCCCTTTTAACCACACACCTTGTTGACATTTCTTGCTGTGTTTGGGTGACCAGGCTTCGGCCAATCAGAGAGCGGGGCGTGCGGGCAGAGTGGCTGCTGGGAAGTGCTTCCGTCTGTACACGGCCTGGGCCTTCAAACACGAGATGGAGGAGACGACGGTGCCGGAGATCCAGAGAACCAACCTGGGAAACGTAGTCCTGCTGCTCAAGAGTCTCGGTAAGACCTTGTATAACATAGTCCTGCTAATCTAGAGTCTCGGTAAGACCTGGTATATCATAGTCCTGCTATTCCAGAGTCTGGGACCTAATGCTGGTCCTGATGTAGTCTAGTCAATCTGGGGGATTCGGGGACTACAATGGACCAATGGGGACATCTGTCCCCATTGGTCCATTGTTTCTATTGGTCCAGAGGAGACTCATGTGCTCTTCTCTCCTGCAGGCATCAATGACCTCATTCATTTTGACTTCATGGACCCTCCCCCCCATGAGACCCTGGTCCTGGCCCTGGAGCAGCTTTACGCCCTGGGAGCCCTCAACCACCTGGGAGAGCTCACCAAGGTACACCTGGCTAGCAACTACACCTGGCTAGCAACTATACCTGGCTAGCAGCTACACCTGGCTAGCAGCTACACCTGGCTAGGAAACCTGGCTAGCTACACCTGGCTAGCATATACACCTGTCTAACTACACATGGCTAGAGGCTACACTAGGTTGACTAGGTACACCTGGCTAGCAGCTACACCTGGCTTGAAGCTACACCTGTCTAGGTACACCTGACTAGGTACACCTGGCTAGCAAATACACTTGGATAGGCTACTCCTAGATAGCAGCTACACCTGACAAGACTATACCTGGCTAGATACCAGTTACACCTGGCTAGGCTACTCCTAGATAGCAGTTACACATGGCAAGTCTATACCTGGCTAGATAACAGCTACACCTGGTAGTGGATGCACCTGGCTAAGCTACACCTGGCTAGCATATACATCTGGCTAGCAGATACATAGTACCAGCTACACCTTGACAGCAGCTACGCTTAGTACAGGCTATATATCAGCTACATCTGGCCAGCAGGTACACCTAGCTAGGCTACATCTAGCTAGCAGCTGCACCTAGTACCAGCTCCGCCTAGTTAGCGGCTACACCTACATTGTGCCTGTTTTCGTTCACCTGATCTGAGTAATGGGTTGTGTGTTGCAGCTCGGCCGCAGGATGGCTGAACTCCCTGTGGACCCCATGCTGAGCAAAATGATACTGGCCTCCGAGCAGTAAGGCACCAACACCAATAAACACCAACACACGCCAATAGACACCAACACAACACAACACACACCAATACACACAACACACTGTGATAAAGGACAGACTGTAGCTGTGATAAAGGACTAGCTGTGATAAAGGACAGACTGTAGCTGTGATAAAGGACAGACTGTAGCTGTGATAAAGGACAGACTGTAGCTGTGATAAAGGACAGACTGTAGCTGTGATAAAAGGCAGACTGTAGCTGTGATGAAGGAGAGACTGCAGCTGTGATAAAGGACAGACTGTAGCTGTGATAAAGGACAGAATGTAGCTGTGATAAAGGACAGACTGTAGCTGTGATAAAGGACTAGCTGTGATAAAGGACAGACTGTAGCTGTGATAAAAGACAGACTGTAGCTGTGATAAAGGACAGAATGTAGCTGTGATAAAGGACAGACTGTAGCTGTGATAAAGGAGAGACTGTAGCTGTGATAAAGGACAGAATGTAGCTGTGATAAAGGACAGACTGTAGCTGTGATAAAGGACTAGCTGTGATAAAGGACAGACTGTAGCTGTGATAAAGGACAGACTGTAGCTGTGATAAAGGACAGACTGTAGCTGTGATAAAGGACAGACTGTAGCTGTGATAAAGGGCAGACTGTAGCTGTGATAAAGGAGAGACTAGCTGTGATAAAGGAGAGACTGTAGCTGTGATAAAGGAGAGACTGTAGCTGTGATAAAGGACAGACTGTAGCTGTGATAAAGGAGAGACTAGCTGTGATAAAGGAGAGACTGTAGCTGTGATAAAGGAGAGACTGTAGCTGTGATAAAGGAGAGACTGTAGCTGTGATAAAGGACATAATGTAGCTGTGATAAAGGACAGACTGTAGCTGTGATAAAGGACATAATGTAGCTGTGATAAAGGACATAATGTAGCTGTGATAAAGGACAGACTGTAGCTGTGATAAAGGAGAGACTAGCTGTGATAAAGGACAGACTGTAGCTGTGATAAAGGACAGACTGTAGCTGTGATAAAGGACAGACTGTAGCTGTGATAAAGGAGAGACTAGCTGTGATAAAGGACAGACTGTAGCTGTGATAAAGGACAGACTGTAGCTGTGATAAAGGACAGACTGTAGCTGTGATAAAGGAGAGACTGTAGCTGTGATAAAGGAGAGACTGTAGCTGTGATAAAAGGCGAACTGTTCACTTCTCCAGGTATAAATGTTCGGAGGAGGTGCTGACCATCGCTGCTATGCTCTCGGTGAACAACTCCATCTTCTACCGACCCAAAGACAAGGTGGTCCATGCCGACAACGCCAGGATGAACTTTGTGGTGCCGGGAGGAGACCACCTGGTGCTGCTCAATGTTTACACCCAGGTGGGGAGACCGCCTGTTACTGACTGACTGGTTCTGACTAGCTTACTGTCTATCTTAATAACTATCTGACTCTCTTATCTTAGTTACTGTTTGTCGTGGATGGAGAGGTTACCGACTGTCTTACTAAATGCATCTTTCCGACTGTATCTTACTGTCTAGTTACTAACTGTATCTTGCTGACTGTTTGCAGTGGGCAGATAGGTTACTGACTGTTTGCAGTGAAGATAAGATAAGAAGAACTAGGAGAAGTTTGAAGTTTGAGAAGAAGAAATTTGAGAGTTGGTGGAGAGGTTACTGACTGTATCCAACTGTCTGTGTCTTACTGGCTGTTTGCAGTGGGTGGAGAGCGGCTACTCCACCCAGTGGTGCTACGAGAACTTCATCCAGTTCCGGTCGATGAAGCGCGCGCGAGACGTACGCGACCAGCTGGAGGGACTGATGGAGCGCATCGAGGTGGAGGTGGTCAGCTCCCAGGGGGACGCCACGCCCATACGCAAGGTCTGTGCCCCTCCGCCCTCCTGAGACCACGCCTCCACCTACTGGATGCCTAAAGTGCAAGTGAATCCCTGTTTGAGCTCAGATTTTAACTCAGATTTTAACCATAGGGATGTACATGTCCCCCGTTCTATTATACCTATGGTTACGACCCATGTCAACCTTGTGATACTTGTTCTTTAAGTTAGTAATCTCGGTGTGTGTGTGTGTGAACGTGACTTGAGTTCAGAGTCCAACGTTGCCGAGCTTGTTGAACTTGTTGGTGGATAGGAGACAGGCAAAAACACAGGCATCTAATTGAAGACAACGTTGAGGCAGTCCTTGCTTGCTTGCTTGGTTTTCTTCACCAAACCCTTCATATAGCCACACCCTACAGTTCAGCCTCAGATTACATTGAACTCCAGCCTGCAGCCATCAGCTACAGTATCTAGAAGGACCTTTTAAACGCTGTCCTATCAGAAGGTGTTTGTGAACACTCTCCTAAACCACTCCAGATAACAGATGGCTTTGTTTCCTTAGCAGGGAAACGCCTTGTGGCAGGAGGTAGGATGTTATAGGATAGAATGTTATAGGAAGAGGTAGGATGTTATAGTAAGAGGTAGGACGTTATAGTAAGAGGTAGGACGTTATAGGAAGAGGTAGGATGTTATAGTAAGTGGTAGGATGTTATAGGAAGAGGTAGGATGTTATACTAAGAGGTAGGATGGTATAGTAAGAGGTAGGATGTTATAGGAAGAGGTAGGATGTTATACTAAGAGGTAGGATGGTATAGTAAGAGGTAGGATGTTATCCGAAGAGGTAGGATGTTATAGGAAGAGGTAGGATGTTATCGTAAGAGGTAGGATGTTATCGTAAGAGGTAGGATGTTATCGTAAGAGGTAAGACGTTATAGTAAGAGGTAGGATGTTATAATAAGAGGTAGGATGTTATACTAAGAGGTAGGATGTTATACGAAGAGGTAGGATGTTATTGGACGTTAAAGGAAGAGTTAGGATGTTAAAGGAAGAGGTGGGATTGTGTCACATGTCTCTTTATTTCCTATGTATGCGTTATCTTTAGGATGACGTAGGATGTTATAGGAAGTGTTGGAATGTTATACGAAGAGGTAGGATGTTATCCTATCGACAGGGTTTTAGCTGCTAGCTAAAGTGGTTTGTACCTCTAGCTAAAGTGGTGAAGCTGAAATGGCTAATAGCTGATGGTGGTGAGGGTTACTGGCTACACTATGAACGTGGGCCTTTAGCTGTGAGGCATGCAGCTAACAGCGGCTAACTGTGCTAACCCCACCCCCAGGCGGTGACGGCGGGGTACTTCTACCACACGGCGCGGCTCAGCAAGGGCGGCTACAAGACGGTGAAGCACCAGCAGACGGTGTACGTCCACCCCAACAGCTCACTGTTTGACGAGCAGCCGCGCTGGCTCATCTACCACGAGCTGGTGTTCACCACCAAGGAGTTCATGAGACAGGTGTGTTACAACACGCTATGTCAACATGCTACGTCAACATGCTAAAACCACATGCTACACGCTAACACAAGGTGTTCACCACCAAGGAGCTCATGGGACAGTTCAGCTACAAGACTACATTAACTTCATCAAGCTTCAACAACATGCTACATGCTAACACAACATGCTACACACTACTCCTACTACATACTGTATTAGGTTTCACGCATTTGACGTTAGACGGAAGGACACGAAACAGACTTAGAAATAAAATACGAGAGGGACATATGAGGTAACTAGCGAGAACTAGGTATGCACCGATACCACTTTTTTTCAGACCGAGTACAAGTACAAGTACTTACATTTGGGTACTTGCCGATACCGAATACCGATACGAGTACTTAATAAAACCATTACAGTTCTAAAACATGTTATTTTTTGTCTGGGGGGGGTGCTCTGTTAATTTGTGGGGGCATGTCCCCACTAAATTCTACGCCCATGCTCGGTACCAGGCGCAGTTGCTATTAAACATCCATAAACGACAACTCGGTTGCATCTCTTTATTTCAATATTCCTTGGCTAAGAATATTACAAGGTTAACGTTGCGTTGCCAAAGTGGTATCGGTGCGGTTGTATCGGAGTAGTTTAACGAGTACGAGTACATGAGCACAGTATCGGACCGATACCGAATACTGGTATCGGTATCGGTGCATTCCTAGCGAGAACTAAACATGATGAATAAGAAGCCGATAATGAGTCTCCGCGTCAGGGCAGCAGCAGCAAGACACCCCCCCACCACACACACACACACACACACACACACACACACACACACACACACACACACACACACACACACACACACACACACACACACACCTAGGTGTCTTGTGTAACATTTTGTGTGTCATCAAAGTTTCAGAAATGTCCAAAGTTTCCAGTTCTGTTGAAAGCTGATGTTCTGCATTGGAGCCTCACGTTAATATTGGTCCACGTTAAGTTGATTATTTTCAATATATTAAGAATTAAAATGGCTACTTTTTACTTTTGTACTTTGACTACATTTCAGAGCCTGTACTTTTTACTTTTTACTTGAGTAAAGAAATGTAATCAGTATTTCAACTTTTACCAGAGTCGTTTTTTACACAAGTATCTGTACTTCTACTTAAGTAAAGGATGTGTATACTTTTGCCACCTCTGAAAATATGCATATTCATTTCCCATGCCATAGTGGATAAATGAAGAGCACAACAGTGACAAAGAGCAATGTAAATGTAATACAGTATCATCGCGATTGGTATTATTTGGATATTTAGTTATACTAAATGTATTTACTGTATATCTGAATTATTGTTGTAAATATTGTTTCAGAAAATGTTTATATTTACTGTAGTTTTATGTATAGGCATTACCCCTTGTAATGGTTTGGCCCAAGACTGATTTCCAACAGTATCATTTGTGTGATTTCTTAAGGCCTATGGAGAGGCCAAGTCACCTATCTACTATGTAGGCGACAGCAAATAGAGCTTGTTTTGTCTATCCACTTTGTTTTTGTAGTTCATGCTGATTACTTTCAGAAAGGCAGTAATAGAAGTAGAAATAAAGTTCCTATTCCCTTTTATTATTATATTTATATTAATATGACGTGAGGTTCTGTTAGCTTTGAACAAAAACAGCTGAAAAAAGTAAAAAAAAAAGTTTAATCAGTACTTCTACTTTTATCAAAGTATTTGTACTTTTACTTAAGTACAGAGCGTGTGTACTTTTGCCACCTCTGCTGTATTGTTGATGGTGTATCTAGGTGATGGAGTGATGTTCTGTGTAATTGATGGCGTATGAACCCCTGCAGGTGATAGAGATTGACAGCGGCTGGCTCCTCGAGGTGGCTCCCCACTACTACAAGAACAAGGAGCTGGAGGACAGCAGCTCAAAGAAGATGCCTCGCAAGCAGGGCAAGAGCAAGGAGGAGCTGGGATAACACTGGCTACTCCTCCTGCTCCTCCTTGACTCTCCTCGTCCCGGGACTTGTGGTTAAAACGTGAAGAGGAGAGAACTGTGGAACACGTCTGAAGCAGGAAGTAGAAGTGATCCTAAATCAACAGGAACTCTGGTTGGCCCAGAAGGGGATCATTCCTGACAGCTGACAGAGCCATACACAAATTATTCTTATCTGATCAGAGTTTAGCTTAGTTTCCGGGTTGTTGTTTTGTCCTCTATTTTTGTATTGCTAATAAACGTTTTCCAAGCCGATGTCTGTCGAATGTGTGTGTATCTCATGTTCATCAGACCTGTCCACAAGGAAGTGTTCCGCTGCTATTTTTAGCACGGATGACAAGCTATTGACAATGCTAGTATACCAACCGCTTGTTTGCCACACAGTATGCCTGTACTACTGCAGGAGTATGAGGGTTAGGGCAGAGGAGGAGACGGGATCAGGAGAGAGGACACAGGGTTAAGGCGGAGGAGGGTTAGGAGAGAAGAAATGTGGTTAGGAGACAGGAAGCATGAGGGTTAGGAGAGAGAAGGTAGGGTTAAGAGAAAGGAGACATGAGGGTGAGGACAGAGGAGACATGAGTTAGGACAGAGGAGACATGAGGGTTAGGAGAGGAGAGACTGGGTTAGATGATAGGAGACAGAGTTTGAACAGAGGAAATGTGGGTTACGACAGAGGAGAGAGTTGGGACAGAGGGACATGAGGGTTAGGACATTATGGAAAGGATGCTGAAGAAATGCAACTTTTTTCTTCTTTTTACTTTTTTCGTTTGCTCCGGTCTGTCTATTGTGTGTCTAATCACGTTTCGCTTAAAGAGAAGTCTCGATCCAGCCCCTGCCTTATTTCATCACAGTTCAGCCTCAAAGGGCCTCTCAGGCCACATTATACGACGCCCCGCTCACCCTCAGCCCTCTGAGGACTGTAAGGAGGAATGCCTCCCCAACCCCCAAGAGGGAAGAAACCCTGAGAAGGATGTTGTACACATATGTATATGCTGAACACATCATACATGTATATGTGTATATTATTTGTATGTGTATATGTTAAGCTATGTGGGTCATCAGGAACAAATCACCAAAACACCGTGCACGTAAGGCCACGCTCAGCAGAACCCAAACCAAGCAGACTGGTAGGACTGGTTGAACCAGGGAGGGAGGGGGGAGGAAGGAGGAGGAGTGATGTGCATATCTCAGGTGAGAAGTGGAGCAAGGGAACACAAGCAGAAAGTAGAGAGGAGGAGGAGGAGGAGAAGGAGAAGACTTGGTCCACAGACGTTCAGTCTTCATGTTGGAATATTAACGGTCAGATCTCACCTCAGCAGGTAAATGACATTCTTATGGCCTCACTCTCACAATCACAAGCTACCGATCGACTTGTTAATCTGTGCTCCATACTGTGCTCCATACATGTACGTGTATACGCTTGTGTACACGTCTGGGTTCATGTCTGTGGACACACTCGTGCACATGTGCATGACAGTGGTAATCGTGTTGACTGAAAGGTTGGATCTATTGTTTTGGTTCAGGGTTGAGTCAATGAGGTGTGTGTTGGAATGTCAGGGCTGGTTAACCCTGAAGAGCCAGATCACAGCTGCTTGGAGAAAACAAGAGTGGTCAGATCTAATGCAGTGAGAGAGGAAACATATCTAATGGAGGGAGAGAGAACAGGTATAACATAGTGAGAGGGAGAGAGAGAGGGAGAGAGAACAGATGTAATATAGTGAGAGAGGAAACATATCTAATGGAGCGAGAGAGAGAGGTACAGATTGAACGGAGTGAGAGAGAACAGATCTAACAGAGTGAGAACAGATTGAATTTAGTGAGAGAAATAGAGATCGAACAGAATGAGAGAGAGAGAACAGATCTAATCTAGTGACAGAGAGAGAACAGATCTAATCTAGTGACAGAGAGAGAACAGATCTAATCTAGTGAGAGAGAAAGAACAGATCTAATCTAGTGAGAGAGAGAGAACAGATCTAATCTAGTGAGAGAAAGAACAGATCTAATCTAGTGAGAGAGAGAGAGAGAGAGAGAGAGAGAGAGAAAGAGAGAACAGATCTAATCTAGTGTGAGAGCGAGAATCTTGTTCGAGAGAATCTAGTGTGTGAGAGAGAGAACAGATCTAATCTAGTGCGAGAGAGAGAACAGATTAGAGTGAGATTGGAGTGAGAGACAAGAGAACGGTAATCTATAAAGTTAAGGAAAGAGTTCAGAGAGCTCTACGTGCTACAGGCATGTTTACTGCTCCCACAATGTCAACAGGAAAACTATGACAGAGCTCACCTTGTACCATGTAGTATTTATACAATATACAGTAGTGTGTATATTCAACATATACTACAATATGCTACATGTAGAATATATACTAGTGTGGCAGTTACTACTCCTGCCACATTGCAGCTACTGTATGTGGCATACAGTAGCTGCAGTGGTTTCTGCTGGGCTTCTCCGATATCAGGATGCAGGCCGGTGAAGTTGAATAAACCGGTTTATTGTGGAGTATGTAGTGGATTGTGGACGGAGCAGGTTGAACAATGCTAGCGCTCTCCTGTGTGTGTGTGTGTGTGTGTGTGTGTGTGGTGATGGCTGGTTTAACCTGTACGTATTGATAAGCCAATGCACCACGGGTGTGCAGCCTGACCCAGCCCCAGACTCTGATCAGCCTGACTGGGGCCAGGTGAGGCTGCTTAAACCAGTCACCAAACACACATACACACACACGCACACTCCACAACGACATAGTACAATATTCAACATAGAGTATACATACATACAAAACATACATACAATTTACTAGTACTACATAAAAGAGTGTGTATACATATGGTACCCCTGGTAGCTGCTGTCAGAATACAACTTGTTAAGTTTCTTCTCTCCGTGTTAGGATGAGTGACCATGAGCAGCCCCCCGGGCCCGACCCCCCCTCCCCCGCTCGACCTCAGAACGTCAAGCCACACCCCGAGGGCAGGAAGAGCAGCAGGAAGTCTCTGAGGGTTCGGAGGTCGCGGAGCAGCGGCAGTGAACGAGGTGCTCGGCGGCAGGCAAGGGAGAGGCACGAGGAGGAGCGCGGGAGGAGGAGGAGGAGCGAGGAGGCGCACCGCAGCCGCAGCCGTGACGTCAAGCCGTCCTCATCGATCGACCGCAAGACGCCGCCCTCGCGGGACGGCGGCGGCGACGTGGATGACACTGAGTGCATCGTGTGCTTCTGTTCCTATGACAACGTCTTCAAGACCCCCAAGCTGTTGGCATGCGGACACACCTTCTGCCTGGAGTGTCTGGCGCGCATCAACGTCACGTCCCCGGAGCTGACCTCCCTCTCCTGCCCCATGTGCCGCGAGCCCACCCAGATCCCCCATGGCCGCGACCTGCCGCAGCTCGGCAACAACCTGGCCGTGTTCCGCAAGCTGCCACCCAACATGCAGAGGGCGCTGTCGGTGCGCTTCAAGCGCAGCAAGGGCAAGCTGTTCCTGAAGAAGACGGGCACGCTGGGGGAGCGCAAGGCCGGCACCATCACCCTGCCCAAGAAGAAGCAGCCGGAGGGGGTGGGCACCTCAGGGGCCGACCCCGCGCTGGGCCAGCTGGAGCTGGAGGCGGCGACCCCCGCGGCCACTGTGCTGAACGTGGGCCAGCCGCCCAGCAGGGTCCGGTGTCGCCTGCGGCGGTTGTTCAACTCTAACCGCTGCTACTACGTGGTGGTAGCGGCCATCGTCACCATCACCGTGGCCCTGATGCTCGTGGGTGTGCTAGCCTTCGTCATCATGCCCAACGTAGCAGGACGGCCCCCGCCTCCGCTGCCTATCAACCATACTGTGACCCCCAGCCCCTCCGAAAGCCCCAACCCCGGACTCTGAATAGAAAGAACAAACTCTCACGGACATGGGCCTTCGCTCGGAATCGAATCGTTCACTTGTTCCCTATATAGTGCACACCAAAATGTGAGCGCACATCTTGCTCCCTACATAGCGCACCACCGAATACCCATAATGCACTGTAAAATAAGCGTACAACCAATGGACATTTATCGCTGCACTATATGGTCCTAATAATATTGTGCTAAACTAATAGTGCTTATACTGCTACCGCTGCTAATACTGTTACTCACTTCTACTGTTAATACTGCTCGTGGTAACACTAGCTCGTGCTGACATGGCTACCGCTAATGTGGCTAATTTTAAATATACTGTACACTTCTGCGTCCAGCACATATCCGCAGATCCATGTCGCTCTAATCCATATTTAGCACATTGAGGGCGGGAATTGAATGGTCGCCTTGGAGTAGACTATGGCCAAAACTCATGAATATCCAGCCTTAATAACTTTTTTTTAAATGGAAATCAAGCTGTCAAAGGGACCTCTCAACGAGATTAATTACATATGCGAAGATGCTTCTCCCTCATTTACCTTGGCCAGGACAAGTTGTGGTGTCCAACGTTCACATAATCTGAAGATTATCTAACCGAATGAAGAAAACATTTATTTTGCTTTGTATTAAGATAATTAACTCACTTAAGCACAAACTTGCAGGCCACTAGAGGAACTACATGCTAGCTGTCATGGCGGCCGCTTGTGTCTCTGAGTCTGAGTTGTTGTTATGTTTATATATATTTATATGTTGCACATTGTATATATGCTGGATATATACACTATAGACTGTATATGTCCAAGGAACTGTTGATCTGCTGTAACTTGATATACTGCAAAAGATTATTAAAAAATATCTCAAATTAGATGTGTTTTTGTCCATGTATGTACCTATACCCCAAAGTAGGATACTCGTGAGACATTTAAGTTTCATGATGTTTGCCAAGCAATTTGTTGTTAGTTATTTGCATTTTTCACTAACTTGTTTGACTATCTTATCTACGTGAAGGAATCTAAGGAGGCTAGTGTGGCTAAGCTAGTTTTGTGTTGTTGAGCACACCACACACCTCTCAGGCACCAATGCAGGCTGGGGGGGATCCAAAGACAACCTGTCCGACCAGACTTGGGGAAATAAACTAGATTTTACTGCCGCGTGTTAAACAAACGTTCAGGACACGGGAGCCACATAGATGAGTGACGGTGTGTCTGTCCGTAAGGTTTACAGAAGGAACCTTGTGCTTTGACCTTTAAACCCTTCTAGTGTTGTAGGGTTCAGAAATCCGGTTGGAATGAAACAGGAGAAGAGACGGGCTGTCATGTCAAAAACAAACATAAAATAACACTAAGAATAACAATAGGGACCTGCACATATGGTGCTTGACAGCTAATAAAAATAATAAATATAACAAGGCTTGTAGGTGAGTTATATTAAAGAGACACTGTCACTGTGCACACTTGCAGCCTCTCTGGCAAGAGTTAGCAATTAGTATTTCAGTTGCTCCAATTTCCAGGCTCTCTTGAGACACATTCGTTAGCCTAAAGTTAGTCTTTTAGTAACTTACAATCAGGGCCGGTTCTGAGCATAGGCAAGTTAGGTAGACGCCTAGGGCGACAAATGGCCAGTGGGCGTGCACAGGCGCAGTGGCACTTGAATTTTTATTTTTATTTATGAAAAAAATCTTTTTGATGACTTTTTTTGTAATTAAATTAATTTCATTCCCTACTATCTCTATTGAACGTGGCTCCCCCCATCATGCAATTGTTGTTGTTGTTGTTTTCCATTCCCTACTCGCCTCTTGCATGAACCCCCCCCCCCCGCAAAGTCCCCTCTCTCGAACATTTGTTGAGAATTACAAGTGAAAAAATCTAGTTAGTACTAGCAGCTAGTACTCAGTGGCACCGGCAGCCGTAATCCTGCCCCTAAAATTTTGCGGGGTATGATAGCCCCCCCCCGGCTATCAAATCATAATCTCGTCTAGGGCACCTAAATGCCTAGAGCCGGCCCATGTGCAGTGAAAAGTTATATAGTGGAGCTTTAACAAACATCTAGAGTCCCCAATTCCATCGGCAGTTGTGTTTCTTTGTGTGTGTGTGTTTCTGCTTGTTTGGTGGTCTAACAGTTCTATTACATAAACAGTTTATTCTGAATTTGTGCAGAATTCCGTTTTGTAGTAGTTAAAGAGCCGTGTACTTTTCTATGTGGCTTTCTGGTCTAGTGTTGCAGTACCACCACTGGCCGCTGGGCACTTTTTGGCCCAAACCAAAAAGTGTGTAAATACAAAGTGCGAGTTTTATGCGAGACATGATCTGTAAATGTCTTTTGTGCAACTGATTTACCTGCAATAAAAACAACATAAAATAAATATTTCTATATAATAAATACTTCTGCTATTCCATGCCATATGTGGCCTTCAGGAGTGGAGACAAGGAGGAGATGAAGAAGGTGCAGAGAGAACTGAGGGAAAAGATCACAGAGGGCAAGGAGAGCTACAGAAGAAAGCTTGAGAGGAAGCGTCAACAGAAGAACCTCAGGGAGGTGTGGAGTGGCATGAGAACCATCACTGGCCATGGAGCTAAGACCATCCAGGGGAGGGAGGGAAACCTGGATGAGGCCAACGAGTTAAACCTGTTCTTCAACAGGTTTGACGATCAAACCCTCTCCCCTCTTCCCTCTCCCTCCATCTCTCCCCCCCTTCCGCCCTCCCCCCTCTCCTCCCCTCTCCTCTCCCCACTTGCTCTCCCCCCTCTCCTCTCTCCAGGGCCACTCGGCAGACTACGCCCAGGCAAGGCCGCGGGGCCTGACGGCCTCAGCCCCAGAGTGCTCAAGGTGTGTGCGACTCAGCTGTGCGGCGTCTTCCGGCACATCTTCAACCTGAGCCTGAGCACGACGATCGTCCCTGTCCTGTGGAAAACATCATGCCTGGTTCCTGTGCCCAAGAAAAGACACGCAAGCAGCCACAGTGACTACAGACCGGTGGCCTTGACCTCACATGTGATGAAGTCGCTGGAGAGGCTAGTCCTGAAGCACATCCGTGCACTAGTCGAACTATCACTGGACCCTCTGCAGTTTGCTTACCAGCCCCGTATTGGAGTGGAAGACGCCATCATCTACCTGCTGCACAGGGCTTATTCTCACCTGGAGGAGGCAGGCAGCGTTGTGAGAGTCACATTCTTGGACTTCTCAAGCGCTTTCAAAACACCATAAAGCCTGCCCTGCTTGGGACTAAGCTACTGGCCTGGATTACTAACTACCTCACAGGTCGGCCACAGTATGTGAGGCTGCAGAGCAACATGTCGGACACCATAGTGAGCAACACGGGAGCACCTCAGGGGACAGTCCTGTCTCTCTTCCTGTTCACACTTTACACCTCAGACTTCAGATACAGCTCACAGTCCTGCCACCTGCAGACGTTTTCGGATGACTCTGCCATTGTGGGCTGTATCATAAAGGGGCACGAGTCCGAGTACAGGAGTGTGGTGGACAGTTTCGTGGAGTGGTGTGGACTAAATCACCTGCAACTCAACATCTCTAAGACGAAGGAGTTGGTGGTGGATTTCAGGAAGCAACTGACTCACCTGAAACCGGTCAGCATCAGGGGGTTTGAGGTGGACATTGTTGAGGAATATAAGTACCTGGGTGTTCACATAGACAATAAAATGGACTGGACTAAAAACACAGAGGCCCTGTATAAGAAAGGTCAGAGTCACCTGTATTTCCTACGGAGACTCAGATCTTTTAACGTCTGCAAAACCATGTTGCAGATGTTCTATCACTCTGTGGTGGCCAGCGTCATCTTCTACAATGTTGTGTGCTGGGGCAGCAGGGTGAAGGCAGCCGATGCTCACAGACTCAATAAGCTCATCAGGAAAGCGGGTTCTGTCCTGGGAGTGGAATTTGAGTCTTTGGTGGAGGTCGCGGAGAGGAGGATGCTGAGTAAAGTACTCAGTATTATGGACAACGCCTCCCATCCCCTGCACGCCACACTGGAGTCATACCAGAGCACCTTCAGCCGTAGACTGAGATTACCGAGGTGCACCACAGAACGCCACAGGAGGTCCTTTCTGCCTGTGGCCATCAAACTCTATAACTCCTCCCCCCTCTGTGGGAGGGACAGTGGAAATACAAGACAATGAACACAGCAATATAATGTGCAATATTACCTCTCAACAACATGTGCACTTTCCTCAGTATTACGTGCAATATTATTAATATTACTGTCCAACCTCATGTGCAATACTCTATCGTGTGCTATATTATTATTATTATTATCATGTTGTCTATAAATATTATCTATAACACTACCTCTCATCTCCTCTCATCATCATGTGCAATATTCTTAATGTCATGTCCAATACAGTAATATTACACTTCAATTATGCCAAATTGTTTTCACCATCTGAATATCTTCTGTTATTACTTATTTGTATTATTCTGTTGTTTTCCATATTGTTTTATTGTACTGTATTGCTATGTAACCTGGCACAAGAATTTCCTCCGGATGGATGAACGACTCTCCAGATGATGAACGACTCTCCAGAGATGAACGACTCTCCAGAAATCTCAACATCAACTCTTTGGGAAACAGGCAAGGCAGTCATGAGAGGCATAATCATATCATACTCATCACATAGAAAAAAAACTGCAGCAACAATTAGAAAACAATCTTGAGCAAAAAATAAAACAGCTAAGCAATCAACAATCTACCACTCCATCTGAACAAACACTAATTGAATTAAGACAAGCTAAAACACAATTGGACAGTATCATACACAAAAAAACACAGTTCTGTTTACAACAACTCAAATACGATCAGTTTCATCTCAGTAACAAAGCAGGTAAATATCCGGCAAACATGTTACAGCACAAGAAAGACAAATCACTTATTCCATCTCTTCTCGATACCTCAGGTAAAACTACTCAGGATCCTAAAGACATCAACAACATCTTCCGCCAATTCTACAGCAGTTTGTATTCTGCCGGTATCCAACCCTCCCAATCCGAAATAAACTAATTTCTTGACAATCTGGACCTTCCCTCATTAACCACAGACGAATCAACCCAACTAGACCAACCCATCACCCCTGAATAACTCATCAAAGCCTGACATAGTCTGCCAAACAATAAATCACCTGGACCAGATGGACTACCGGCAGAATTCTACAAACATTTTTGGGACATCTTATCACCACTTTTCAACAGATTAATTGCAGAAATCAAATCCACCTCTACCATCCCCACACATATGAATACAGCAGTCATCACACTCATACTGAAACCAAATAAGGACCCAACACAACCCTCTAGTTACCGCCCTCTGTCATTAATCAATACAGACTTGAAAATCATTACCAAAACTTTAGCCACCAGGATTGAATCAGTCATATCTTCACTTATCCATCCAGATCAGACAGGCTTCATTAAGAACAGACATGCATCAGATAACATCCGTAGACTTTTTAATCTCATCAGTATTGCACAAGGACAACAACAAGAGACTACAATTGTATCACTAGACGCAGAAAAAAGCATTTGATAAGGTTAACTGGACATTTCTATTCACTACATTCCGTAAATTTGGTTTTGGAGAGTCGTTCATCCATTGGGTAACAACACTGTACACTTCACCTAAGGCCACAGTTGTCACAAATGGGATCACCTCACCAAGCTTCACACTGCACCAAGGAACCAGACAGGGATGCCCACTCTCTCCTTCCCTCTTTGCCATCTTCATTGAACCACTTGCAGCAGCAATACGCCAAAACAGTCAAATCAAAGGAATTCAGGCCAACAACTCTCAGCCTATATGCAGATGATTTATTATTATACTTACAAACCCTACCTACTTCACTCAAAGAAACCTTCAAGGTCATCAACAATTTCTCAAAAGTCTCTCACTATACAATCAACTGGAATAACTCAATTGCACTGCCGCTATCTGGAGACAGCGGGGACTCTGCAGCACAGGATCCTTCACTTCCCCTCGACACAGGTAATATCAAATACTTAGGTATCACAATTTCCCCCAGGCTGTCAGAGCTCTTCAACCTCAATTACGCTCCTCTCCTTAAGAAAATAGAAGATGATTACAAAAGATGGAACAAACTCCCACTCACACTCATAGGTCGAATTGCAACAGTCAAAATGAAAACCCTCCCACAGATCAACTACCTATTTGCATTGATACCAACCACCCCGACAGACAATTGGTTCAAAAAACTAGACTCTCTCACCACCCATTTTTATTGGAAAGACAAAAGACCACGAATATCACTTTCAACACTTCAAAACAAGAAACATCTAGGCGGACTTGAAGCACCAAATTTCATGCACTATTTTCTGGCTAATCAATTACAATACTTATATAAATGGACTCAACAACAGATACATACTGACCCCTGGCTTGATTTGGAAAAGAAACTATGCACCCCATTATCTGTTGCAGACCTCCCCTTCCTACCGCTGTCAATCAAAAAAATTGACCTCTGTCATAACATCACAATATCCACAACTCTGACAGCCTGGTGGAAAGCCAACAAAATCACCAAAGCAACACTAGCACCATGTAGGCTCACTCCAATCTGGCGCAACCCTGATTTCCAACTGCACAAGGCACCTATCTATTTCCCCAAATGGCAGCAAAGGGGCATCACCCACCACGTCTTCGAAAACCACGAATTTATGTCATTCACCACAATTATCCAGAAATTCGGGATCGGGAGAGACCAATTTCTTCATTACCAACAGCTGAAATCTTTAATCAAATCTAAAATGGAATTAACCAACAACACTTTACAACCTTCTAAAATCAGTGAACAGCTATTGGACATTGCTAACCACCCCAAAAAAATTATATCAAAGCTTTACAAACTCATCTCCTCATCTAATCCCACAATAACACTTCCCAAACCTAAATGGGAATGTGATCTGGCATTATCTCCCGACCCGGATTTCTGGACACAAATCTGCAGAAACATCTTTACTATGACCACCAACACCAACTTACAACTCATACAGTACAAAAACCATCACAGAACTCACATCAAATCAAATCAAATCAAATCAAGTTTATTTATATAGCACATTTAAAACAACCACAGGATGACCAAAGTGCTGTACAGTGAAACATAAAAGCAGTCAACAATAAGAACAAAGGCAATAAGATCATATACGTTAAAACAAATAGATAAAATAGTCAGGAAAACTTCACGGACCATTCAAATGCCAGGCTGAACATATGTGTCTTAAGATGTTTTTGAAGAGTTCAATGGACGGGAACATTTGATTGAGTATGGTATGGGGTTCCAGGGCTTTGGGCAGCAACTGAGAAAGCGCGGTCGCCCAGAGCCCTTAACCTCGACCGCGGCACTGACAGGAGGAGCAGGTCGGAGGATCTGAGTGTCCTGGGATTGGAGAGTAAAATGTTTAAAAATGGGATTAACTGACACAGACACTTGCTCACAATGCACTCTAGGGCGCCGCTGACACCTATTTGCATGCAACCTGGCTTTGCCAACCTCTCTGGACCACTGTAACTCACGTACATTCCATCACCCTCTCTTCTCCGCCTCTACCTCCCTTTCCTCCTAACAGCACCTTATAATCACACAATGAAATACACTCACAACCATAGCACTACACTTCACTCACATACACACACCCAAACAATCCAAATCACAATTCTAAATGCATGTTCATTCACAAACTTCTAAATTTCAATTTTAATAAAAAAAGAAAAAGAAAAAGAATTTCCTCCGGGATTAATAAAGTTCTATCTATTCTATTCTATTCTATATGCCATATTTCTGCTACTAATGCCCTCACTTGTGGATCTGCCCTTACTTACTTGTACATTTATAATACTCAATATTATACTACTCAATACTTGGATTCAATAGGCTTTATTCCTCATTCCGACATTTCTAGCTTAATTTATTACATTACATCAAATTTTGCATCTGTATTAATGTATATTGTGTTGTCTTTATTATTGTTATTGGTTGTTTTTATTATTACTATTGTTTCTTTATTATTTGTTTTCTTTTCTTGTTATTTATTGCCTACTTCCTATTCAGTGAACAATAAAACACTTTGACTTGACTTCCTCTGGGGGGGCGGGACTTCCTCTGGGGGGCGGGACTTCCTCGTCCTACAGTTCGGACGTCGTGTCCCTAGTGGAGTCGGAGCCTGCTGATGCAGTTCAGAGTTCATACCGGCTGTACAAGTTTTACCGACCAAAACTTATCCTGCTGCTACGAAAGGTAAAAAAACAAAACAAAAAACGACGACATTGAATTGCTTTTATTTAAGATAAACTATCAAATGTTGTTGCTTGTGGTTCTCGTTGTTCCGCCAGTTTTAAAACTCTGCTGGCTGAGGAAAGGAGATATCTTGAAGGTAAGGTATCGACCCAGTCCACGGGGTCGTCCTTTTCGTTATAACACATGGATGTCAAACGTGGTTGCTATTCAAACAGGACTTATTTAATAGATTTGATAGAAGCTGAGCTGAGTAGATCTACAGGTGATCCTAACAGTGGCCGTCAGTTCACTGTTGTCCTCCAGACGCAGATGAAGATTACACATCTCAGCTCAACAGTACATTTTGTGTCTGTTGACCAACGCGACACGGAGACCGAGTAGAAGCACCGCGGTCGCTGCTGCTGTGACCGCTTCTTAAACCCTCCGCAGAGCTCCTCTCCCCCGGTGAAGGACCGCGCAGTCCGCCGGAGACTATTAGCCGAATCCCCGAAGCGTCCGGTGCAATTTAAAAACCTCACTTAATTGTGTCGTTAGAGCAGTTACAGCCGCAGTCGGATAACTGATGGCTTGCCATGTGTGGGGTACATGCCTTGCATGCAAGATTTAAGATTCAAAATGTCTTCATTGCCATATGTAACAAGTACAATGGAATGCTTACTCCTCATTCACTCCATATGTAACAAGTACAATGGAATGCTTACTCCTCATTCACTCCTGCACAGGGGCGTCGGACTGGGGGAAATAAATTGGTTGATGACTGAAATTTGTATCAAAAAGAATAAAACAAAATATACTGGACCACTGTAACTGAGACACTATCCACGATCCTGGACTGCAGAGTCCCACTGTCTCCTACACTCTGCCTCCTAGGAGACACTTCAGATACTCCCCTCCCCCCCAATCACACAATTCCAGTCCTTGTCTCTCTAGCTATCGCTAAGAAAATAGTCTTTCAAAATTGGAAATCTAAAACATCATGCCATATCAACCACTGGACCAATCTAATGTCAGAATACATTTCAACAGAAGAAACTGCAGCATGCAAAAAGAACAATATCTCTACCTTTAACAATATATGGAGTCCTTTCATAACTTTTCTACAAACTCAACAGTAAATACATCCAAGATACCTGGAACCCACTCATACCCTTCCGACAAACTTCACAGTAAGTCACGTACATTCCCATCACCCTCTCTTCTCCCGCCTCTACCTCCCTTTCCTCCCTAACAGCACCTTATAATCACACAATGAAATACACTCACAACCATAGCACTACACTTCACTCACATACACACACCCACACAATCCAAATCACAATTCTAAATGCAGGTTCATCACAAAGCTTGTAAATTTCAATTTTAATAAAAAAAGAAAGAAAAAAGAATTTCCTCCGGGATTAATAAAGTTCTATTCTATTCTATTCTATTCTATATGCCATATTTCTGCTACTACTGCCCTCACTTGTGGATCTGCCCTTACTTACTTGTACATTTATAATACTCAATTATTATACTACTCAATACTTGGATTCAATAGGCTTTATTCCCCATTCCGACATTTTCTAGCTTAATTTATTACATTACATCAAATTTTGTATCTGTATTATGTATATTGTGTTGTCTTTATTATTGTTATTGTTGTTTTTATTATTACTATTGTTTCTTTATTATTTGTTTTCTTTTCTTGTTATTTATTGCCTACTTCCTATTTCAGTGACAATAAAACACTTTGACTTGACTTCCTCTGGGGGGGCGGGACTTCCTCTGGGGGGCGGGACTTCCTCGTCCTACAGTTCGGACGTCGTGTCCCTAGTGGAGTCGGAGCCTGCTGATGCAGTTCAGAGTTCATACCGGCTGTACAAGTTTTACCGACCAAAACTTATCCTGCTGCTACGAAAGGTAAAAAAACAAAACAAAAAACGACGACATTGAATTGCTTTTATTTAAGATAAACTATCAAATGTTGTTGCTTGTGGTTCTCGTTGTTCCGCCAGTTTTAAAACTCTGCTGGCTGAGGAAAGGAGATATCTTGAAGGTAAGGTATCGACCCAGTCCACGGGGTCGTCCTTTTCGTTATAACACATGGATGTCAAACGTGGTTGCTATTCAAACAGGACTTATTTAATAGATTTGATAGAAGCTGAGCTGAGTAGATCTACAGGTGATCCTAACAGTGGCCGTCAGTTCACTGACCCCACAGTAGCCCCCATATGGTAGTCAAATATTACTACTTTATTAATACTACTCCACACAATACGTCTTTATTATAACATCCACGCATTGCTACTTTATTAATACTACTCCACACTTAATTGTACTTTATTATAACAGTACACACAATGCTACTTCATTAATACTTCTCCACACCTAATTGTACTTTATTAATATCACTCCACAGAATATTAGTTTATTATGATACTCTACTGAATATTACTTTATTAATTCTACGCCACAGAATGTTACTCAAATAGCATTTTATTTAACAATCGTGACCATAGTGTGTCTATTTAAATGGTATTGTTTTCTGTTTATCTCTGAACTCTTAACTTCTCCTTTTAGATGGCAGCTGTTAGAAAACTCTCTGGCAGCTAGAGGACAACCCCAGATGGATGCTCTCCTCTGAAAGCTTTCCTCCTGTTTGTCCTTCTCCCACCTCCTGCTCGTCCTCCCTCCTCCTCCTCCTGCTCCTTCTCCCTCCTCCCACCTCCTGCTCCTCTTGTGATGCTAGTGGTTAGACCATGCTCTATAAACGAGGTTCTCTTATTATCTGTGGGCGCGTTCCTCTTCGTCGCTTGGAATGCTGTCCTTGTTCTGCTGCTGCTGGGCCGGACCCCACCCATCACCCCCGGGTCCAGGTGGGGTCTGGGGGGGCAGGAACCGGGAGCGGAGCTCGGGACCCCGGAGAGTGCGGAGCTAGGGGACATAGTGGCAGGTGTGCTGCGCATGGCCAACACATTTGAGGCGGAGCTGGAGGAGCAGAAGAAGATCCTGCGAGAGATCCAGAGGCATCGCTCACTGTGGGGGGAGGTGGGGCGGCGGCGGGCCACACCCTCTCTCCGCTCCCCAGACATGGCCGTCATCCCCGTGCTGGTCATGGCGTGCAACAGACCCACGGTGAAGCGCTGCCTGGACAAACTGCTGGAGTACCGCCCCTCTGCACAGCGACATCCCATAATAGTCAGCCAGGACTGCGGACACGCAGAGACGGCAGAGGTCATCGGTTCCTACGGTACCCAGGTCACTCACCTGCGGCAGCCCGAACTGTCGGACGTCGCGGTGAGAACGGACCACAGGAAGTTCCAAGGCTACTACAAGATCTCCCGCCACTACCGCTGGGCACTGGGCCAGGTCTTCCGGACCCTCGGACACAAAACCGTCATCATCGTAGAGGATGACCTGGAGGTACCAGCTGACTTCCCATGATGCATCACATTTAGTTTAGAGATTGTTAGATACAGGAATTAGGTTAGAGATGGTTAGATATATCGGTATTAGGTTAGAGATGGTTAAGTTTAAGTGTCATGTTAGGTTTGTCTATCAGTGTTATAGGGTTATGATTAGAGATGACTCAGAGTAAGCAGGAGTATGAGTTGTTTGAATGTGTGTGTAATAACCTAATGTCGGTCCTCCTGTAGGTGGCGCCAGACTTCTTTGAGTACTTCCAGGCGTTGCATCCGCTCCTGCGGGACGATCCCAGCCTGTGGTGTGTGTCAGCCTGGAACGACAATGGGCGGGAGGGCTACGTAGACCCGGGCCAGGCCGCGCTGCTCTACAGGACAGACTTCTTCCCAGGTCTGGGCTGGATGATGCGCCGGCAGCTCTGGGATGAACTGGAGCCCAAGTGGCCCGCCGCATTCTGGGACGACTGGATGCGGCAGCCGGAGCAACGTCGCGACCGCGCCTGCATCCGGCCCGAGATCTCCCGAACTCTGACCTTTGGGCGTAAGGGAGTGAGTCTGGGCCAGTTCTACGACCGATACCTGCGCTTCATCAAACTGAACTCCCAGTTTGTGCCCTTCACCACGCTGGACCTGGCCTACCTGCAGGAGGACACCTACAGGGGGCACTACGACCAGGAGGTGTACACTGCACCGCTGGTCACCTACGAGACGCTGAAGCAGGGTCAGGTGACGGGGCCTGTGCGTCTGCAGTATTCTACCAAGGAGAGCTTCAAGCTGCTGGCCCGGAACCTGGGGGTCATGGAGGACCTGAAGTCCGGAGTGCCCAGGACGGGCTACAGGGGCGTGGTCAGCTTTATGTCCAGGGGGCAGAAGGTCTACCTGGCCCCACCCCCTGGATGGAGTCACTATGACCCCACCTGGAGCTGAGCACAGGGCTAGGGGTGGGGCTTAGACTAAAGAACGCTGGTTCAAACTCTGATCTGATTGGTCAGAGCTTTGATGTTTTGTAATGTATTGTGATTTAGTGGGAAGAGAGAACTCTTCTCATCTCTGGTGCCAAAACCACTCAGGATTCTCCATGATGTTAAAATAGTTTCAATGTTTTATTCCAGATGTGATTCCCAAGGGGCCTTCTACTCTGCTAATGGTGCACACGTGAATCAATGCATGAAATGCCTTTGTCACTTTTGTTTAAATTATATGAAATATTTGGGAGATTATTTGAACTGGTCCAAATGTGTTTTCATTTGGGAATCGGTTATCTTTTTTATTTTAGTTTTTTGTAATTTAATCACACAAATTAATTGCTCTTGCTTAACAGCTCTCTTTCACAAATTAGTTCTGCAATTTACCAAAAAGTTGACACTTTACGATTTTGTTGCTGTGCAATGCAAAATATGTCTGTGATATATGTTGCCATCTCTTCTTTTTAAATACAATTACTCCGTGATTACAATGTTTCTGTTTCAATGTCGCTCGGCGGTACTGACGTGGTACAAGCTGTGGGCGGGAGGGAGAGTTGCTCTACGGAAGCCTCCTGCGGCCAAGCTGCTGTTTACTTTTTAATTTATGAGTCACGGCTAGGCGGCTATGTGGTCGAGCTAACAGATTAAAGTCATCGTAGGTGTGAGATGGAGGACTGGATCCCTCTCATAAAGGGACACGTCGATGAGCATTCGCTTACTCACTACACACACACCACGTGTGTCCATCAGACGTACATAACTTGGGGCTAACGCGTTAGCATCTAGCTAGCGGACCCACTAGCCTAGCCCAGCTACAGCGGAATTGCGTTTTATTGGAAATGTATCGAATGAATGCAATTGATATTGGCCTTCCAGTATAGATAATACCAATAGACTATGATCGCACCAATGTTTTGCTGAAAAACATTGTGTCGAAGGTAGGCTAGCTACCTAGCCGGGTAGCGAGGCAGGTGCCTTGGGTTCACATCCCTGCGTGGGGGATGGAGCCCGGGGGGCCTGCGGGAGAGCCCAGCCGGGTCCGGAGCCTCGGAGCCCGGGGAGTGGAGCGAAGAGGTCCGCGGCGGGGAGGCGGCGGTGAAGACTGGACTGGAGGAGGGTGAAGAGAAGGAAGAAAGTGATTTCAAACAGAAAGAAGACACGCAGAGTCTTTACGAAGAAGAGCTGGACCCCCGGATACAGGTGTTTACTGATTGTTGTTTACTCTATACCCTGGTACACGGTAACAAACACACCTAAATACTACTACTGAGAGGCGTAGAGATGTGATGTCACTTGTGCGCCCTGCCGGCAGCGGGTTACTGCCGTCATACATAGGATAAGATATTATACGTTTATTATACATGCTGTAACAGTACACTTTCAATCATGTGGAAGTAGTGATTTGTTCGATTTGACAAACAGGATGAGCTGGAGCAGCTGAATGAAGCTAGCGCAGAAATCAACAAACTAGAACTGCAGCTAGATGTAAGTAGCTACACACACACACACAATTCTGCACTATATAGAACTACATCAAATATGTATGTGTATATGTCTATAGACTATTTATATGAATTAAAAGTGTGTGTGTGTAGGAGGCACGATCTGGCTACAGGAGGATCCTGACTGAGTCGGCCAGGAAACTCAATGCCCACAGCTCCCAGCTGGGCGGAGCCATTGAGAAGGCGAGGCCCTACTACGAGGCCCGCCGCCTGGCCAAGGAGGTAGACACACCCTACACTACACCACCCTACACTATACCACACCCTCCTACACCACACCACCCTACACTACACCACACCACCCTAAACGACACCACCCTACACTACACTACAAGGCACGTAGACTGACCAAGGCGGAGTTAGACACAGGCCCTACACCACCCCCTCTTGGCGTGTGATTGGCTGACTGTGATTCCCTGGTTGTGATTGGCTGAGCAGGCCCAGCAGGAGACCCAGAAGGCGGCGCTGAGCTACGAGCGGGCGGTGTCCATGCACTCAGCGGCCAGGGAGATGGTGTACGTGGCGGAGCAGGGCCTCATGGCTGACGGCCGAAACACCCTGGACCCAACCTGGCAAGAGATGCTCAACCATGCTACCGTCAAGGTCGCCTAGCAACACCCTCCTCACCTAGCAACACCCTCCTCACGAAGTGGCACTGTCGTCACCTAGCAACACCCTCCTCACCTAGCAACAATCTCCTCCTCACCTAGCAACACCCTCCTCACCTAGCAACACTCCTCCTCACCTAGCAACACTCTCCTCACCTAGCAACACCCTCCTCAACTAGCAACACCCTCCTCACCTAGCGGCACCCTCCTCATGTACCCTAAGTCGAAGCAACTCCCGCTTCCTACACGATCACATCTCGGTGTGCGTGTGTGTGTGTGCGTGTATGCGCGCAGGTGAATGAGGCAGAGGAGGAGCGACTGCGTAGTGAGAGGGAGCACCTCCGGGTCACCCACGCCTGCCAGCTGGCGGAGGCTCGCGTCCAGAGTCTCCAGAAGTCCCTGAAGCGGGCCATCGTCAAGTCCAGACCTTACTTTGAACTGAAGACGCAGTTCAACTACATCCTGGAGGTAACTAGGATAACTAGTAGTCTAGTGGAGCTAACTAGGATAACTGGTAGTCTAGTCTCTAGTGGAGCTAACTAGGATAACTAGTAGGCTAGTCTCTAGTGGAGCTAACTAGGATAACTGGTAGTCTAATCTCTAGTGGAGCTAACTAGGATAACTAGTAGTCTAGTGGAGCTAACTAGGTTAATCAGTAGTCTAGTCTCTAGTGGAGATAACTAGTAGTCAAGTGGAGGTGATTAGGATAACTAGGAGTCTTGTAGATGTAACTGGATTAAGTAGTAGTCTAAAGGAGGCAACTATGTTAACTAGTAGTCTAGTTGAGCTAACTAGGATAATTAGTAGTCTGGTGGAGCAAACAAGTATTGAAGTAGAGATAACTAGTCATCTAGTGAAGGCAAATATGATAACTAGTAGTCTAGTGTGGACCTAACAAGGATAGCTAGTTAGTTGGTAGACTAAAGAGAATTTGATGGTTAGTATGATAGTAGTGCTACCCTGGTGAATCAGTATAGTACAGTAAGTGTAACATCCCTGCTGGTGCTCTACTGTAGGAGCACAAGGGGCGTGTCCTGCAGCTGGAGCACAGCGTGTCAAAGGTCAAGTCCCAGTACTCCGTCGCCCTGCACAACCTGGAGCAAATCAGCGAGCAGATACACGCTCAGAGGGGGCGGGGCTTCGCCGAGGGAGGACCGACCACCGCCTGCGGAGGGCGGAGCTCCCCCGTCGGAGCAGAGGCCGAGGTGGGCGGGGCCTGTGGGGGCAGCGACCTGCTGGCGGCATGCATGGAGAAAGAGATGGAGCAGGGGAGGGAGCGGGCGGGGTCGGACACTGCGTCGGTCTTCAGCCTCCAGACCATCGTGTCTGACCTGGGGAAGGTGGACTCTGTGGAGCACCTGGGAGAGATGAGTGATGGAGGCAGCGTGACTGGAGACGGAGAGCGGGAGGAGAGCGCTATCCATCGGCAGCTGCACTTCTCCAAGCACCACCACCGCAGCTTCAGTCTGTAGCACAGGCACACTACACCTACTACTGCTGCTGTTGCTATGCTAATGCTAACACTCTCACTATGCTAGCACCCCTGCTATCGCTATGCTAGCATTAGTACTACTACCTCTATGGTAGTATTAGTACTGGCACTCCATCGGTGCAGCCCAGATACACACTAGAACCCTGCTGATGATGGATACTACAACCCCCTTGAACCCTGCTGATGGAGACTACATCTCCCATGATAACTACTAATGATGGAGACTACAACCCCCATGAACCCTATATCTTTAGTGTATATATCATGTAATCCTGTACCTCCAGTGTATATACACTCCTAGCCATCCCATATCTTTAGTGTATGTATATATATTTATCTGTGTTTGTACAGATACATATATACAGGTGCGTCTATACAGGTGTGTGTATGGTTGTGTAGCTACAGGTACATATGTACAGGTGTGGCTACAGTCGGTGCGTTTGTACAGGTGTAGCTAGCTACAGCCAGTGCACGTGTACAGGTGTATATACAGCCGGTGCGTATGTACAGGTGTAGCTAGCTACAGCCGGTGTGCATGTACAGGTGTAGCTACAGCCGGTGCGCATGTACAGGTGTAGCTACAGCCGGTGGGTGTGTACAGGTGTAGCTAGCTACAACTGGTGGGCGTGTGCAGGTGTATTCCGCAGTACAAGATCAGAGACTGACGATGTGTGTTCCATTTGTTGTTTTGCTGCTGCCTTTCTGACCCTGTTTATGCTTCGGTTTTTTTATTTTATATTATAAAGGTATATTATTTTATATTGTATGTAAATGGTATTTAAACCACGTTGAGCCTTTTTGTTGGAATTGGAAGTGTGCCTTCACACCTTAATTTAACCGTTATCAAAACCAACTTGTGACTAATATTTAGTTTGATTAAGACTGGTAAAACACTTGAAGAGTTTCTTTATGTTGAGCTGAGGTGTGACTGAATGTATTCATCCCCAGACTGAACCATGCCTTGTAAAGTAGATTATACACTATGCTGTGTTTAGTGGTACAGTTGCGGTGTGTTTAGTTGTCTTGTGTAGCGCTGTGTTGCAACTCCACATAGATCAATAAAAATCTGCTGATACAGTCAACACATCACACTGTACTTTAGTAATACTACTAGTCATGTTTTAATGCCGGTTGATGCATCCTGTGCGATACTGTAAAACTGCAGTACTCTATAGTCTGGTGTAGTACTGCATGTGAATACTGTAATACCGTCCGGACGTGAGCCAAGGTGAGATTATGGTTTTGTGAAATCTGTAGGGGGGGGGGGGGGGGGTTATAATTCAGCAGAGTAATGAATATGAAATATGAACGAAGCTGCCCTATGAATAGATGGAGAGACAGAGAGGAGGGGGGGGGCGTAAGAGGGGGGCGGGCCCGTCTCCGTGACGTCATTGCGAGTGAGCTGAAGATTGTAGTGGGGGGATGAAGAGGAGGAGAGGAGTTTGGTGAATCGGTGGTGCGGGGCATCGGTTTGTACATACAGTGCATTCACACCGGAGTCATTTGTAGTTCTCCGGTGTGGTGTGACTGCACCATAGGAATCAACACACTTTGGGCCCTACCTGGCCTCATATTTGATATTTTTTTTACAGCCATATTAATACCGCCATAGTGTTGGGGGAAGATGGATATTTGAAGCATCCTGAACGCGCTCCCACTAAGCGTCGTGCCGAAGAACCACCCCCCCACACACACACACACACCCACATTCACGGTAGGTCTCCGTAAAATCGCGTATTATTCCGAATATACGCTCATTTCAGTGGCAGATCGACAGGGCTGCCGTCTAATTAATTCTAGTTTCGTATCGCCTCTATACACACACAGCCTTATATTGAGTCAAACGCCATTTTAGTGGCTGCTGCTGTGGAAGAGTCTACTACGGACAGGGGATTGGAATAAATCTGATTTAACTGGACGACATGGAGATACAGTCGGCCTGCATGCGCCCGGGTGGAGACAGGACGGATCAGTAGGCCTACCTGGAGTTTAAGCTAGACGATAAATCTGATCCCGATCGTGAATTACAGCAGTACTGTATACACACGCCGGGCCGCAGTCAGCACACACACGTTACACACGCGTCGGCTTTGGTGGAGAAACTGTGACTGAGCGCCACAGTGTCGCTGTCCGGTGCTGAAAACGACTGGCTTGGCTTCCACCGGACCCTCGACAAGTGACGTAGGCCTATGGAGAGAGAGAGAGAGAGAGAGAGAGAGAGAGAGAGAGTGTGTGTGTGTGTGTGGGGGGGGGGGGTTACAAGTACACACACACACACACACATGCACACCCCTAACCCTAGCACTACCCATAGGTCTACTCTACATTTCTACTCTACACATACATGTATGTTCTAGAAGGCCTACATACTGTAGGTCTTATATATGGATGTAGTGCTAACCAAACAGTAGGCTAGCCTATACTGAGCCTATACTGTTACTAACCTATATGCTGGGTAGGCAGATTACATAGGATGATATTGTAATATATCGGTATGAGAATGCTGTATATATATACATATATACTGTACATACAGTATATAAATGGTAAATGGATTGCATTTATATAGCACTTTTAACCAAAGCGATTTACAGTTGCCTCATATTCACCCATTCATACACAGACGGCGGTGTCAACCATGCAAGGTAACAACCAACACATCAGGAGCAGCTAGGGTTAGGTGGTGTCTTGCTCAGGGACACTTAGTTAGGGCCATTACATTTATCTTGTCAACTTGACAAGAATAACTTTGTTATGATACTCCAATGCCAGGATGCGGAAAGTCAGTCAGAGTTGGGGGTGCTGAGAGAAAGTCCATATAATAACGTCATATTAAATTCATGGTTCTATTCATTTGAATGGCCAGCAACACTTTGCACCCGTTTTACAAAATTTAACACAACAGACAGCAATCATGATCACCAACATGCTGTAAGTCAAAGCAGCATAGAAGGCCTACGATATTCAGTGATTGACAGTTCACACATGGAGTGCAGATTTGAAGTGCACATGTGTAGCAAGACACTGAGGAAAGCAAGAGTTTGGCACAATAAACACACTCTGTTTTATTGACTGCTTCTCTCCAAAAAAATATTTGTATTGATTTTTTTTTGCCTTTGCTGTTACAGCACCCATGTGTTTGCAGTTACACCCCCACTTCTAGTGAAACTTAAAAGGTGAGAAAAATACAAAGAATATTATGAATACTCATGTACACATTCTGCAAAGAGGCTATTTGAAGCTCTGTTTATAGAATAAGGATAGTAATATAGTAATTGTTAGTATCTTTGTGTTATATTTATATTTATATCATGTGCTTTCAGATCCAGCGATGGAGGGAATTCTATTTCTGATCATTCTCCAGTCTCTACCTGCTCTGGTCATGCCCATACACAACATTTCATCAGGAGGTGTGTGTGTGTGTGTGTGTGTGTGTGTGTGTGTGTGTGTGTGTGTGTGTGTGTGTGTGTGTGCTAATCAAATATTGTACTATTATTAGAATATGTCTACTAATGTACTGTAATACTAATACTATAGTACTAGTATATAGCTAATAATATTATTTTTAAATGAATACTGTCACACTAATATACTGTAATACTCGTGTAAAAATAATAGGTGCTCTTTACTATGTATTTAGGCTGTGCCATCATCAGGCCCCCCAGGGATGGAGGAATCCGCTACCGAGGACTGACTCAGGAACAGGTCCCCACAAAGCACTATCACTAACACATCCCACTACACGTGATAAACCCTAAACACACACCTGGTCCCCACAAAGCAGTATCACTAACACATCCCTCTACACACAACAAACCCTAAACACACACCTGGTCCCCACAAAGCACTATCACGAACACATCCCTCTACACACGACAAACCTGGAACACACACCTGCTCCCCAAGAAGCACTATCACTAACACACCTGCTCCCCACAAAGCACTATCACTAACACACGACAAACCTGGAACACACATTTACTCCCCATGAAGCACTATCACTAACACATCCCTCTACACACAACAAACCCTCAACACCCACCTGGTCCCCACAATCCACTATTCGCAACACAAACCTCTATCCTCAACATACACCCTGATCCCCAGACGTGAGAGAGGTCTGAATCTTGGCTTGTCTTCCAGATCCGGAGTGTGCAGATCCTGCCGGTGGACTATGAGATTGAGTACATCTGTCGGGGCAACAGGATGATCGTGGGACCCAAGGTCCGCAAGTGTTTGCCCAACGGAACGTGGACGGAGATCACACATCACAGCCGATGCTGTAAGCCTTCGTCATCGGCATCATCATCCTCATCATCCTCATCATCATCATTCAATTTGGCTTGATTATGTTCCTGTTTATTTCAACTTTACCCTCTCACTCTCTCACTCTCTCCTTATTTCTCCCTATGTCTTCCACTTTCTCTCTCTCTCTCTCTCTCTCTCTCTCTCTCTCTCTCTCTCTCTCTCTCTCACACCCTACGTCTTTCTTCTCTCCCTCTCCCCCCTCTCTCTGTCCTCTCCTGATCTCGCTCTCCCTCCCTACGTCATCTTCTTTATCTCTCTCCCTACGTCATCTTCTTTATCTCTCTCCCTACGTTTCTCTGTCTCTCTCTTTCCCCCTCCCTCTCCCAGTGTTGCTGTGCCCTAGGGTGTGGACGTCTCTGGAGAACGGTCGTGTGGTGGTGCAGCCTGCAGGGGTGCCAGTAGAGGGCGCTGTGCTGCACTACAGCTGCCATGCCGGCTTCCTGCTGCAGGGGAGGAACCTGAGCCACTGCACCAAACTGGGGAAGTGGGACTCGCCCAAGCCCACCTGCATCTGTAAGACCACCCACTTTTTGTGAGGTTATACTCATAGTAATGATCATAATAACAACAATCATAATATTGTATTATAATATTATTATGAAATAACAAACAAAGAAGAATTTACTGTTTTGTGACTTAAGAAGAAAGTCAAAAACAAAAAAGCTTCTCTAGTTATCTTATTTGTCTTAATTCTATTTTCATTCATTTTCTGTCTTTCCACAGATGACAGAAACTATACAGGTAAGTTCATTGACTTTTTGGAAAAACCATGTCTTGTTTGAATGAATCAAAGATGTAGAGCAGTACATGCTGTCGCCACTAGAGGACACTAATACACATACCGTACATATTCTACACACGCTCTCGCTTGTCCCTCTTCAAGTACAACCCTGCGCCTGGGGGTACTGCAAGACATCAGGAGCAGTTGGGGTTAAGTGTTAGGTCTGATTGCCAGACAACCGTTATACCTCCTGAGCTACTGCCTCCTTCTGCTACTCTTCCTCCTCCTTATTTTGCCCCTCCTCCTCCTCCTCCTAGGTAAGAAGAAGCTCTACATCGGTGCTCTGTTCCCGATGAGTGGTGGCTGGCCGGGTGGTCAGGCCTGCCTCCCCTCCGCCCAGATGGCCCTGGACCTGGTCAACAACCGGTCCGACATCCTGCCAGACTACGAGCTGGAGCTCATCCACTACGACAGCATGGTGAGTATCACCAGAACAGGTCTAACTAGACCAGTTCTAGACTAGACTAGATTAGACCAGAATAGACCACACCAGACTAGACCAGACCAGACAAAGTCTAACTAGACCAGACCAGAGCAGACTCGACTAGACCAGACCACACTAGATTCAACTAGACCAGACCAGTCCAGACCACATTTTTACCAGTTACCAGAACAGATTAGATCAGACCAGGTCTAACCCTGGTTACAAACTAGTCATGTAGTTACCAATGCTGCTAAATCTACAATGAGATTTTTTCTTTGCTAACTAAACAGGAGATTACTATATAAACTAAACCCTGTATCGTCCCTCTCTGCCAGTGTGACCCCGGCGAAGCCACCAAGCTGCTCTATGACCTGCTCTACACAGAGCCCATCAAGATCGTCCTGATGCCCGGCTGCAGCGGTGTGTCCACCCTGGTGGCCGAGGCCGCGCGCATGTGGAACCTCATAGTGGTTAGTGGTGTCCTCCCTCAGGTCATCATAGTGGTGCGTAGTGTCCTCTCTCAGGTTCTCATAGTGGTGCGTAGTGTCCTCTCTCAGGTCCTCATAGTGGTGAGTGGTGTCCTGTCTTGGGTCCTCGTAGTGTTGAATGGTGTCCTCTCTCAGGTCCTCCTAGTGGTGCACGGTGTCCTCTCTCAGGTCCTCGTAGTGCTGCGGGTTATCCTCTCTCAGGTCCTCATAGTGGTGAGTGGTGTACTCTCTCGGGTCCTCATAGTGTTGAGTGGTGTACTCTCTCGGGTCCTCATAGTGTTGAGTGGTGTCCTCTCTCAGGTCCTCATAGTGGTGAGTGGTGTCCTCTCTCAGGTCCTCATAGTGTGAGTGGTGTACTCTCTCGGGTCCTCATAGTGGTGAGTGGTGTCCTCTCTCAGGTCCTCATAGTGGTGCGTGATGTCCTCTCTCAGGTCCTCGTAGCGCTGCGGGTTATCCTCTCTCAGGTCCTCATAGTAGTGAGTGGTGTCCTCTCTCAGGTCCTCATAGCGGTGCGCGGTATCCTCGCCTGTCCTCATAGTGTTGAGTAGTGTCCTCTCTCAGGTCCTCTTAATGGTGCGTGGTGTCCTCTCCCAGGTCCTCATAGTGTTGAGTAGTGTGTCCTCTCTCAGATCCTCTTAGTGGTGCATGGTGTCCTCTCTCAGGTCCTCATAGTGCTGAGTAGTGTCCGCTCTCAGGTCCTCAAAGTCACAAGTGGTGTCCTCTTTCAAGTCCTCAAAGTGTTGAATGGGGCTCTCTGGAATGGGGACCCCAACACATTAAAATAAACGATTCAGAAAAAAATTAAGCAATAAAAAACAAAAACAAAAAATTATCCGATTAAACTGATGGATTTCATCCTTTTCTTTCTCTCTCTCTCTCTCTCTCTCTCTCTCTCTCTCTCTCTCTCTATCTCTATCTCTATCTCTATCTCTATCTCTCTCTCTCTCGCTCTCTCTCTCTCTGCAGCTGTCATATGGCTCTAGCTCTCCCGCTCTCTCTAACCGCCAGCGGTTCCCCACCTTCTTCCGGACGCACCCCTCCGCCACGCTCCACAACCCCACCCGCGTGCAGCTCTTCCAGAAGTGGAGGTGGACGCGCATTGCCACCATCCAGCAGACCACCGAAGTCTTCACCTCCGTCAGTAAACCTCCTCATCCCCATATGTTCTCTCTATTCTCTCCATCGATTCTCTCAGTCAATGATCTGCCTCCCTCCCTCTCTCTCTCTCTCTCTCTCTCTCTCTCTCTCTCTCTCTCTCTCTCTCTCTCTCTCTCTCTCTCTCTCTCCAGACCTTGGACGACCTGGAAGAGAGGACCAAGGAGGCTGGTATTGAGATCAGCGTTCGCCAGAGTTTCCTCACTGACCCGGCCGTTGCTGTGAAGAACCTCAAGGTTCCCCCTCCTCCCTGTCCGATAGCAAATTAGCTAATTTAGCATTCACCTACATTACATTAGTATTACGAAATGCTACATTAGCATTAGTATATGATACATTAGCATATGCCATATGAGCATATGCTACGATAGCATATGTATATATGTATGTATATGATACATTAGCATAGCATATATTACATAAATATATAATATGCTACATTAGCATAGCATATGCTGCATTAGCAGTTTAATGGATGTGGATCTGATTAGCAGGTGCTTCCTCCACAGCACCGCTTACTGAGGAGTGTGTGTTGTGTTTTGTTTTAATGTGTTGGTTTGTTATATTTGTATTTATAATTTATAGTTTCTATGCATATTTATATTCTTCTTTCAGAGACAGGACGCCAGGATCATTGTGGGTCTTTTCTACGAGACTGAAGCCAGGAAGGTGTTCTGCGAGGTGAGAACATATAAGCCTGTAACAGTAACACACAAACCAGTACCGCTAACATGTACTTCTAGCATGCTAACCTGTGCCGCTAATATGTTAATATGATAACCTGTACCCTAACAAGTGAACATGCCTACCACTCTAAGCTGTACTGCTAACACGCTAACCTGTAGGCTACTGCTAACGTACAGGCCTGCACTGCTAACGTGCTACCTTTTCTCCCCCATGCAGGTGTTTAAGGAGAAGTTGTATGGGAAGAAGTACGTCTGGTTTCTGATTGGCTGGTATGCTGACAACTGGTTCAAGATCAAAGACCCGGCCATTAACTGCACCGTGGAGAACATGACGGAGGCTGTGGAGGGACACGTTACCACGGAGATAGTGATGCTCAACCCAGAGACAGTCAAAGGAGCATCCAACCTGGTAACACAACTACACAATTAGACACACTACACTACACAATACAATACTACACAATACTACACTAAGCAGCACTAAACAACAACAACAACAACAACAACAACAACACAACATTACTCAACATGATGCCATGATTTTAGCATCATCTCAAATCACATCATAACATGATGTCATGATGTCATGATGTAATGGTTATATGATGTCATGGTTAGATGATGTAATGATGAGATGATTTTTCTGCAGACGTCTCAGGAGTTCCTGGCTGCTCTGATGTCTCGCCTGGGGGGGATGAACCCAGAGGACACGGGGGGCTTCCAGGAGGCCCCGCTGGCCTACGACGCCGTGTGGGCCCTGGCTCTGGCCCTCAACAAGACCGTGGCCCCCCTCAAGGCCAAGGGCCGGCGCCTGGAGGACTTCAACTACAACAACCACGACATCACCTCCGAGATCTACAGGGCCCTCAACAGTAGCTCCTTTGAAGGGGTGTCGGTGAGTCCTGACCTTTAACCCTGTCTGTCAGAACCCTGTCAGAAGCGAAACAAAACACTGTGCATGTTTCCCCGCTCGACCAATCAGTGATTTACTTACTGCGAACCCCCGCAGAGAGAGAGGACTGCACATCTTCTTGTACACGGAGGTCATGGACTGGTACAAGGGGCTCCGGTCTCTGAGTAGCAACATGGATCTTCGCTGACCTTAGCTTGATTGCTCGATGGAGAAGTGTGATTTTAACCCTCCAACCCTAATCTGTGTGTATGTGTGTGTACGGGTGTGCCTGCATGTGTGTGTGTGTGTGTGTGTGTAGGGTCATGTGGTGTTTGACGCTCAGGGTTCCAGGATGGCCATGACACTTATTGAACAGCTCCAAGGTAATCTATCTCTCAGCCATCAGTCTGCCTGCAGAATTGATAGATGTTAATCAACTCTCTCTTTCCCTCTCTCTCTCTCTCTCTCTCTATGCATCTCTATGTCTCTCTCCCCAGGAGGCAGCTATAAACAGATTGGTTACTACGACAGCTCTCAGAGGAACCTGTCCTGGTTTGGGAACGATGTGTGGATTGGTAATTTTCCTTATTTATTTAGTTAAATTAATTCAAATGTAATTTATTTATGAAAATTATTAAAGTTGTCTGAATATTAATATTTATATTATTTTCTCTCTGTCTCTCCCTCCCTCCCTCCCGCCCTCTCTCCCTCCAGGGGCGGGCCCTCCAGCTGATAGGACGGTGGTGATTGAGGAGTTCCGCTTCCTGTCTCAGAAGCTGTTCAGTGTGGTGTCGGTGTTGGCTGGCCTGGGCATCCTTCTGGGCTTCCTCTGTCTCTCCTTCAACATCTACAACGGAGCCGTGCGGTCAGTCCACCCCTCTTCACCACCGCCAGCACCATGTCTTTAGCGCCACCACCAGGCATAGCCAGAAATTACACAGTGAATCAACCTGCAGGAAATACCACAGAGCCACTTAGGCAAGAGGAGATAGGGGCTAGGAGTGGAGTGAGGAGGGAATAGTTCCGGGGTCGGAGAGGTCTAGTCTGGTTCTGGTGCTGGTTCTGGTGCTGGTTCTGGTGCTGGTTCTGACGTCCCCGTGTCCCCCCACCAGCTACATCCAGAACTCCCAGCCCTACCTCAACAACATGACGGCTGTGGGCTGCATGATGGCGCTGGCTGCTGTCTTCCCGCTGGGCATCGACGGACATCACATCAACCCCTCACAGTTCCCCGTCGTTTGCCAGGTAACCAAGGGGGTAGCTATGGGGTGTAGTTAGTCACAGGTAAGCATGTAACCAGGTGGGTGTAGTTAACAGTTAATCATGTAACCAGGGGGGGCATGGTTAACAGGTAACCGGGGGGGCAGGGCTGCCGATAACCACGTGACAGGCGGCAGGGCTACAGGTAACCAGGGGACATGATTGAGAGGTAACTATGGGGTGTAGTTAACTGGTATCCATGTAACCAGGGGGGCGTGGTTAACAGGTAACACAGGGGGCGGGGCTTACATGTAACCAGGGGGCATGGTTAAAAGATAACCAGGGGCTGTGGTCTGTCAGGTAACCAGGAGGTGTGGTCTGTCGGGTAACCAGGTAACAAAGGGGGCGTGGTCTGTCGGGTAACCAGGTAACAAAGGGGCCGTGGTCTGTTGGTTAGCCAGGTAAACAAGGAGCTTGCAGGTAACCGAGGGATGAGTGATTGAACGGATTGGTGTGTATAAGGTTAATTAGATTTTACCTTAAGTTTACACTTTATCTCTCTCTTCTTTTCCACCTCTTTCTCTCCCCCTCCCCCCCTATAGTTCAGACTGTGGCTGTTGGGTCTTGGTTTCAGTCTGGCCTATGGCAGCATGTTCACTAAGATCTGGTGGGTTCACACACTCTTCACCAAGAAGGAGGACAAGAAGGAGAAGAAGAAGGTAGGGTCAGGGGTCAGGGGCCAGGAGTGGTTAGCGTAGCGCTGTTAGCTGTAGTGGTTTGTCTGTCTCTAACTGTGTCTGTCTGTCGGCCTGTCTCCCTGTAGAGTCTGGAGCCCTGGAAGCTGTACGCTACGGTGGGGGTTCTGCTGGCCGTGGACTTTGTGTCTCTGCTGGTCTGGCAGATCGTAGACCCTCTGCACATCACTGTGGAGGTACACACTACCCCTGACCGCCTAACCTCTAAACCCCCTAACCCTACTGTTTCAGCATGCCTCTAACTGTATCTTGGATGATGTGTGGCTAAACAGCCTAAAAGTCTGACCACCTCACCTCGTTCCCAGAGGCTTGGAATGTGTGGTTGGTGGTGAGAGAGAGGGTGGAATAAAACAATACTGCTGCATCTGACTAACACACCCCCCCCCCTCTCTCTCTCTCTCTCTCCCCCCCCCCCCCCCCCCCTCTCTCTCTCTCTCTCTGAGCAGAAGTTTACCAGGGAAGCTCCTAAAGGTGATCTAGACGTTCTGATCCAGCCGCTGCTGGAGCACTGCAGCTCTGAGAAGATGAACACCTGGCTCGGTACGTCCTCCTCCTCCTCTACCTGCTCTTCTTCCTGCTCTTCTTGCTCCTCATTCTCCTCATTCTCCTCCTCCTCCTCATTCTACTCCTCTACCTTATGCTCATCCTTCAGGTACCTCTCTCTCTATCTCTCTCCCTCTCTCACTCTCGCTGTCGCTGTCACTTTCTCCAGGTGTTGTGTATATAAAGCTCTCTCGCTCTCTCCAGGTGTAGTGCATAATGTCTCTCTCTCTCTCTCTCTCTCTCTCTTCTCTCTCTCTCTCTAGGTGTAGTACTGTATATAAATGTCTCTCTCTCTCTCTCTTCCTCTCTCCAGGTGTAGTGTACGGCTATAAGGGACTGTTGCTGTTGCTCGGGATATTTTTGGCCTACGAGACCAAATCTGTTTCCACGGAGAAGATCAACGATCACCGCGCCGTTGGCATGGCGATTTACAATGTGGCGGTTAGTTAGACCAAGCCCACACATGATGAACCGCTTGCTTATCATGCTAGGTTACCATTTCAGGTTGACATGCTTGGTTGATATGCTAGGTTTATCATGCTGTCTTTCTCTCTCTCTCTCTCTCTCTCTCTCTCTCTCACACACACACACACACCCCCGCTCCCTCTCTCTGTCTCTCTCTCTCTCCAGGTGTTGTGTATGATCACGGCTCCTGTAACGATGATTCTGTCATCACAACAAGATGCTTCTTTTGCGTTTGCGTCCATGGCGACCGTTTTCTCATCTTACATCACCTTGGTGGTTCTCTTTGTTCCCAAGGTAACGTCCCTCCTCCCTCCACCATGTCACAAGCTATCAATGTCCTGCTGGCTGTGCGTTAATTGTAGTGTTTATTTGTGGTTGTTTATTTGTCTATTTGTTTCTGTGCATTTGTTGCATTCCAGATGCGCCGTCTGATAACGCGCGGTGAGTGGCAGTCGGAGCAACAGGACACGCTGAAGACGGGCTCGTCCACCAACAACAATGACGAGGAGAAGTCCCGACAGCTGGAGAGAGAAAATAGAGAGCTGCAGAAGATCATCCAAGAGGTACCTGGACACACCTGGACTCACCTGACCTCACCTGTAACCTTAACTGTAACCTCACCTGACTTCACCTGTAACCTCACCTGTCCTCACCTGTAACCTTACCTGTAAGCTCACCTGACCTCACCTGCAACCTTACCTGTAACCTCACATGTAACCTCACCCGACCTCACCTGTAACCTCACTGGACCTGATCTATAACCTCACCTGTAACTACACCTGATCTGACCTGACTTCACCTGTAACCTCCCCTAACCTCACCTGACCCCACCAGACCCCACCTGACCTCACCTGTAACCTCACCTGACCTCACCTGTAACCTCACCTGACCTCAACTGCAACCTCTCCTGACCCTACCAGACATGTAATATATATATTTACATACAATATGACATAAGGATAACTCACAGGTCAGTATCACTGCATTCATGAGGAAGTCCTGTTCACCTTTCATCATGTCCACCAGGTATCACTAAATCCCTCTGCAGCTGTTTCCACTCCCTATCCCAGTGTCGTGATTATAAATTACCGAGTGGTCATATTGATCAACGATGATATTGATTCATTATTATATTGATGAATGATTATATGAATTAATGATTATATTGATTATTTGTTATGATATTTAATGATTGTTTATTGATTAAAGATTGATTGTTGGTTGTATTGATTGGTTATTGATGAATGGTTCTATTATTGCGCTTCCAGAAGGAGGAGAGGGTCTCAGCCCTGCGGAACCAGCTGGCAGAGCGTCAGGCCCGCCGCCGCCGCCCATCCACCGGCCACAACCAGAACCAGAACCACAGCACCCCGCCGCCCTCCTCAGCGCCCGAGCCCAAGTCCCATCTCCCCCCACCAGGGTACCCTAACTCCCCCACCCCCCCCTCCTCCCTCTACCCCACCGCCGACGGCAAGATGAGCCGCAACCACTGCCACAGCAGCCAGATCCCCCTGCTGTACAAGTAGCTTGCACTGGGAACACTGGGAACATACTGGGACATACTGGTAAGACATACTGGTAAGACATACTGGGGACATACTTGGACATACAGTGACATACTGGGATCTACTGGGAACACTAGGAGACACTGGGAACACTAGGAACATACTGGGAGACACTGGGAATAGTGGGGCATTCTGGGAATACAGTTACATATTTGAAATACAGTGACATACTGGAACATAATGGAAATACTGGGGCATACTTGGAATACAGTGACATACTGGGAATACAGGCATGTACTGGGACATACTGGGAATGCAGGGCATAGAGGGACATATTGGGAAATACTGGGACATACTGGGACATACTGGGAATGCAGGACATATAGGGACATATTTGGAAATACTGGGACATACTGGGAATACATAGAGATACTGTGACTTACTGGGACGTACTAGGACATGCTGGGGTATACTGGGATGTACTGGGACACACCTGCTTGGGCGGGTAGCACAAGGTTTTTCTGAGCTTGTTTTGGTGTTTTATACCTGGAGACGCCTCACCTGTCACTCGCTACACAGACGCACTGCCCAGCAAAACACCACAGCCAGGCTAGGACACGTTGGGGATGTGTGTGTTTGCTATCTTTGACATTTGTCTGAAACTTTGTTGATTGTAGAGTTGTATTGTTCTGCATTAACCGATCTGTTTGTCACAAAAATGCTGTTTACTTTTGGAAAGTAATAGATTTTACCTACGGACAAATCAATGTCCGATTGTTTCCAATGTTTTGTTCCACTTCTTCTCCTGAGGGTGGAGTGTGATCTGTATGAGAGGACAGCTGTTGTTAACAACTGGTTAACATGTGGTTAACCATCTGGTTAACCACTGTTCAAACTGCTCTTTGGTTCAGCTTTTGGATTCAAAGTGTGGGATTCATTTGATCAGATATATTGTAATAATATTGATGTCTCAATACCATTTTGTTTCATGTTGGCGGTGGAAACGTTTTTTTTATAAAGATGTTTTATAAATTGTGGAACAGTAGTAAGCCATGGGTAAAGTTGGAGCACATGTCAGAGCACCGGATCTTATTTAGGTCACACCTGGTCAGCCCAGATCACACCTGGTCAGCCCAGGTCACATCTGGTCAACCCAGGTCACACCTGGCCAACCCAGGTCACACCTGGTCAGCCCAGGTCACACCTGTCCATCTTCTGCTAAAGCACAACCAGCCTCCAAGTCTCCTGTATAATTCAAACTAAATTGAAATTGGCACGATTGCACGGGCTGTCAAACTGCTGTTAAACACTGCGATTTGGACGGGGTACGTTAGAGTCACTGGGATGTTTGGCTTGTTTGTTTAATTACGTCATGGCTCGTGGTTAGACCAGATGCTATTGTTCATGTGGTATTGTTGACCAATCGAGTACCCTGCACACACGGCAGCCATCGAAGCCCAATGGGACGCTTCCATTTGGTTGAAAGCATGCCGTTTAGTCTGCGCCAACAGGACGATTTGGTTTGAAGTATATCTTCAGGACATTAAACGTGAGGCTGTTCCTCTTCAATCTTTTTATAAAGACGCTGAACTTTGGTTCGGTCCCACAACTGACAATCTCTGTACATGCGAGTCAACTCAGACAGGGATCTCTACTCTGTCTCCCTACCCTTGTCAACACTTGTAATTACAATGAACTTGTAATATAATTAATAGATAGATATATACAATTATTATATATACCTGAAGATATATACACACACACACAGTCAGCGCAATACAGCAATTATATGAGGATCTCTCTCTCTCTCTCTCTCTCTCTCTCTCTCTCTCTCTCTCTGTTCTGGGGTTTCCCTGATATAAAGCAATGATACCTGATGGCGATATTGACAGGAAAGGTCATACTTTCAATACGTTGGATCTATATTTCATAAAGCACTTTACTCCAGAACCATCTCATAGTTTGGACAACGAGGAGCTCAGGGTTGGGGATAGAAGCCACTCCATCTCTGTTCCATAGCTTATCCTAACCCTAGCCCCTAACCCACTGACCCCTAAACCTAACCCCTGAACCTAGCCCCTAACCCTAAACCTAGCAACTCACCCATACATACCCTTAACCTACAACCCCTAACCCTAACCCCCGAGGCCATATCTTACCTTAACCATAAGCCTATCTACCCACCTATATCTCACCCCACCCTTAACCAACATGTATGACCTGTAATTTAATATTGCACATGTATAAAGGTATAGCTGGATCTCAACATATTTGTATTCACTGTATCTTCAAACTTTAAATGTTATTATACTTCAAATTATATGTATGCAAATATATGGTTCAATAAAGCTGTTGATTTTTCACTGGAGACCAGTCCTGTTTACGTTATTATGATAAGGATTATTGTGAATTATTTATATTCTTCTGTCCACGCTAACACCACAATGTGTGTGTGGTGTGACTGACTGTGTGACTGTGTGAGACATGGGAATCTCCAGTGATGTCGCTGAGCTCATAGAGGAAGTATCTGCTCCGTCAGGATTGTGGCCTCACCAAAATAAGTCTCACCCTTTGTGATGAGTTAGCAACACTGGCTGAACCACACACACACATAAAGTTGAACACATAAACACACTTTTTCGAATCAAGTATTTTAAGAACCATGCTTATAAACATAAAACATACAATGTTCATTTAAAGATATGTGTAATATGTACAATTAATAAATACAAATAAATACAAATAGATAACATAATGATTGTTAGTTAGTTCTCAAAAGTAATGTTGGAGAGAGTCATTGCGTGTACTTTGTACAATCTTGAAAAGCAGTATTGTTGCAAACTGTTGCAGTTCACTAGATACTCAGCCATAGTCTCCTGTACCATTTCTACTGAGATATCAAATAGGAATTATATGGAGCACGTTTAAAATTACAGAACATGTTTAAAAACACATTCTCAACAACTAAACACATTTGAACTTCCGAACATGTACACGAACAACAACTACGAACACATTTAAAGCTAACATGCTTCAACACTTTTAGAACTACAGAACACATTCCAAGCTACTGAACACATTTAAAACTACAAAACACATTTTAAATTACAGAACACAAAGACGACGAGCACATTTAAAGCTACAGGCCACATATTTTTTTTAAATGGCCACTTAAAGCTGCAGAGCACCATTAATCAGTGCGGCGGTGTCACAGAGAGAACACCCCGAAGAAGGTCTTTCCTCCCTCGTACTCCAGCTGGCGCGGCCGGTTGGTCTCAGTCCACAGGCGGTCTCCCTTGTGCAGCTGGAAGGCAGCACCCAGGTAGATGGTGTTGTACCATCCCTCGCCACGCATCGCTGGCCGCTGGCACACCGAGCGCACAGCACTCATCAGAGACGACCGCTCGCCCACGGAGTCCGAGTAGCGCCACACGCGGTGGCTGAGCGGGGCGACGCGCACCTGCTCGCCCTCGCTGCAGGAGATCCGGTAGGACGCCTGGCTGTAGACGAAGTAGAGTCCGCTCCGGGGGACCAGGATCTGGTTGTCCTTCACTTGGAAGCCCCCCTGGAGGAAGGCCTGGCCCTGGTCCTGCCTCCACTCCACCTGGTCCCTGTCGGCCCCCTCCTCATAATGGCCTGGGGAGACGGAGCGAAACATACCTTATCAACTAAACTAAACTAAAACGCTCAGAACTAACTAAACTAGACTAAACTAGACTAAACTGAACTATGCGAGACTAAACACACCTCTAGAGTAAAACACAGCTAATTAAACTAAACTATTACTAACTAACTAAACTAAATGAAATTAAAACACTCTCTCTTGTCATCGCATTCTAACCATTTATTCAATAGATTTACATAAAGAATACAAATATGAGATTAACGATTAGTTCTGTTCCAGGATTTGGACTGCAGACCAACATTTTAAGGTCTCTCCAACATGCTAAGCTGTCTATCATGCTGAGTATATATATATATATATACATATATATATATTGATATTGAGAACTAGTTTACCTTCTAGATGCACGGCGGGCTTGGAACGGCTGCCCAGGCGCTTCAACGAGAGCTGCGGAGCTGAGGGGAGATCCACACAGTTCAGAGAGGGAACGCACTCACACACTATGTGTTCATATTTCATCGCATGGTTTCACAGAGTCAAGCCTCACTTGTCTCTTTGTCCATGACCACATGTTCTTCAGGTGAGACCTAGAGACCGAGAGAGAGAGACAGAGAGAGAAAGGTGAGTTAGCCTGCATATGTTCCACTCCTCTGAATGTGAGGAGGAGAAGGAAAGACAGACAGGAGGAGAGATGGAGAAGAGGTGAAGGAGGAGAGGAGGAGGAGAAGAGGAGGAGGAGAGGTGGAGGAGAGGAGCAGGAGAGGAGGAGGAGAGGTGGAGGAGAGGAGCAGGAGAGGAGGAGGAGAGGAGGAGGAGAGGAGGTGAAGAGGAGGAGAGGAGAAGGAGGCGGAAGGGAGGAGGAGAGGAGGAGAAGAGGAGCAGGAGAGGAGGAGAAGAGGAGGAGAGGAGAAGGAGGCGGAAGGGAGGAGGAGAGGAGGAGAAGAGGAGCAGGAGAGGAGGAGAAGAGGAGGAGGAGAGGAGGAGAAGAGGAGGAGAAGAGGAGGAGAGGAGAAGGAGGAGGAGTTTCTCACCAAGACCCCAGATCGTCCCGTCAGGTAGAGAGCAAACAGCAGAGCTCCAGACACACACAGCATCAGGATGAAGGTGGCCATACACACCCTCCACGTCCAGCTGAGAGCAGACCTCTTCTCCACCACCAGCACCACCCCCTCCTCCAGCCCGGCAGGCCCCATCCCGACCTCCATCACGCAATAAGATGGTCTGTAGGGAACCAGGAGATGAGGAGCTCCACTGGTGTGCCACTGTGTGTGTGTGTGTGTGTGTCTCTGTGTGTGTCAGAGTGCTCTGGTTGTGTGTGTATCTGTGTGTGTGTGTGTGTGTGTCTGTGTGTCTGTGTGTCAGAGTGCTCTAACTGTGTGTGGTGGAGTGTGTTTGGGTGGTGCATGTGTGTGTGTCAGACTTCTCTAGCTGTGTGTGGTGGAGTGTGTTTGGGTGCCGAGGAGCTGGTGGTATTTATGCTGTGCGTGGGGATTCCCCAGTGATGTCATCAGTGATGTCATGTTGTAAGAGCAGCAACGGCAGCAGCAGCAGCAGAGAAACATGAGATGGGAAGATGGAGAGACATAGGGAGAGGGAGAGAGAGAGATACTCTACTATATACAGTTTAGAAACTATTGGATCTATATATTAAACAAAAAGTATATATTTATATCTGAAAACAGTTTGCAGACTGAGTCCAGTTGTGAACAACCATATTCTTGCAGATCCACATTAGTCAAAGTCAAAATGTTTTATTGTCACGTTCTTCAGAACACAGGGCCATTCTGAACAGTGAAATTCCTGTGACATGGTAGGCGACAGTAGTCAAAAAGATCAAATATAAAATAGCAAAGAGAGAGATTGTATACAGATTGATATACAGTATGTATTGGAAATATACAATTAAGGCACAGGCTAACTATTTGGCCAGAGTCCAGAGACGGTGGTGTGGGATGTTGTGGGATGGAGTTTTTGTTGAACATGTTGAACCGGTGTTGGCCAACATTCTAGGGTTGGGTGTTGGTGGTGGTTGGCTAAGAGTAGCCATAGACAGAGAGTGGCCTCTCCCACCTCTCTCTCTCCCTCTCTCCCACCTCTCTCAACCCTACTCTTTCTCTCTCTCTCTCTGTCTCAACCCCTCTCTCTCTCTCTCTCTCTCAAACCCCCCCCTCTCTCTCAACCCCACTTCTTAACCCCACTCTCTCAACCCATCTCTCTTTCACCCCCCCCCCTCTCAACCCCTCTCCCTCAACCCCAATCTCTCTCTCTAAACCCCAATCTTTCTTTCTCTCAACCCCTCTCTCTGAACCCCAATCTCTCTCTCAATCCCATGATCTCTCTCTCTCTTAACCCTCCCTCTCTCTCAACCCCAATCTCTCTCTCTCTTTGTACAAACTTTCCCTGCAGAACACCTTGTTGAGGTGTTCTGTTGTTGTTGTTGTTGTGGTTGTTTGTTGGTCCTGTTGTTGTTGTAGTGGTTGTCCGTATTGTAATTGTCTGTTTGCGTGTCTGACAATTGCTGTATGGCATGCGATGAATTTCCGAAAGGACTAATAAGTATCTATCCATCTGTCTTTACAAACCTTCCCTGCAAGTGGATCAACTCAACAGGTTTTTCTGTGACTTTCCCCGTTCCCTCTTTCTGCTTGTGTTGCTGCTGTTCCTCTGAGGATGTGTTCTGCAACGTCAACATGTTGGTGTCAGCACAGCGAAGGAGAACAAGCCCGGCCAGGGAAGTTCCTGAACCCGGAAACATACCGCATGCTGCTATTTATACCTGCTGTTGTTTTGAAACATCTGGAAAGACCTGATCCACCCACACACACACATGCATGTGTGAGAGACCTTATATAGTGTATGTGTGTGTGTGTGTGTGTGGTGTGTGTGACTCTCCTGACGAATTCACACATATGCATGCGTGAGTGCGTATAGTGTGTCTCCTGTAGCACCTGTGTGTGTTTGTCTGTGTGTCTCTTGCCTTGCAGTACCTGTGTGTATGCGTGTGTGTGTGTCTGTATGTGTGCGTGCGTGCATGTGTGCGTGTGTGTGTGCGTGCATGTGTATCTGTGTGTCTCCTGCAGCACCTGTGTCTGTGTGTGCGTGTATGTGCATGTGTGCGTGCGTGCATGCGTGTGCATACGTGTGTGTGAGTCTCCTGTAGCACCTGTGCCGTCACGCCGGGCCCCCGGATTCCAGGGAAACAAAGCTCTCTCTCTTCATGAGGGGGAACGGAGCGCTGGTGACATCACGGCAGGGAAAGCCCTGCTACCTGCTACCGCTATTGCTGCGGTCACGCTCAGCGGTGGTCATCCATTGCTCATTACCCGTATGACACCCATTGCACTCCGAACCATCCCTGGAAGGAGGGATCCCCCACTCTGAGTTCCTCCTCGAGATTTCTTCCTTGTTAATTAAGGGAGTCGTTTCTTGACCTTAGGGGGGCTAGGGCTAGGGGGGTGTCATAAATCACTTTTGGCCCATAATAATCTGGCCTGTAAAGCCCTTTGAGACTGTCTTGTGATACAAATAAAATTCAATTCAATTGAATCAAACCCGACATGCCGTTCTCTTAAACTGCAACATATTCATATTTATTGGCCCTTTACAGAGCCCCCATCTGATCTTTAGCTGTAATTCGTCATGGGAAATGGTGCTGTTGTCATCGTTCTGGTTAATGTGTTACACATTGAAAGGCCAACTTAACTGCGGGATGGAAGTGGAAACAGTACCCCATGTGGACGTCTCATAGTGCACTTATTAGTCTGACTAATATTATTCCAAACATTGAAATCTTAACATTCAATGAAAATAAGAACAAATAAGACAAAAATATACAAAACATTCAATGTTTTCTTGATATGAGAAGGCAACAGTTTAATTAATTTGTTAATTTAAAAGAAAAACGAGAAGAGTTGACAGTTTTTGGTGAATGTTTGAGGACGATGTTTGAATACATATATAGCTTATGTTGTCAGTTTTACAATGTTGCAATTAAATGTTTTGACACAAAGGTCTAAAATGCAATGTATCGTTAAACAGGATACGCCTTCTGTGGTCTGCAGTCCAAGTCCTGGAACAGAACTCATCATCAATCTCATATTTTTTATTCTTTATGTAAATCTATTGAATACATTTTTAGAATGGGATGACAAGAGAGAATATTATGATTATTCTTACCTCTGTGTTGGAATTTAGCTGCACATCTCTGTCAACACAATCATATAATAACTACATGACCAGAGAATACAAAATAATACAGAAATTACATTCTACAGTAATTAATACAAAAGTATAGTACTAAAAATAAGCCATTTGTGTTTACATGAAAGCGTTCATCTTCATCACTCTTCCTCGTCTCCGAGACACAAACTCTTGTTCTGAGGAAGTCGGACGAACGACGACATTTTGTGGCACGCAAACATCTTCCTGAAGTCTTCAATCACATCCTCAGGTACGGCCTGCTGACGACCTTCACAAGACAGACCCTTCATATAAATACTGTAGCATAATCAGAAATACTGTCGTATAATTACATTTCAGTAATTATATAGTTTAGTTTTTAGTCATTAAATAGTTATTAAGTGATTAAGTGCTTTAATATAATATATACTGTATAATACCAAATGTAATATAATACATTTTAATTTAATAAACAATGGTGGTATAATCAATACTGTAGTATAATACATGTGTTTAAATACAAGGAGAGTCTTGAGTAAGAGCTCTAACTTTAAACATGTATCAAACTGGAGAATAACATTTAGAGCTCTTTAAACCTGAATCCAACTATCGAGAGTGAGGCGTCCAGCTCTAACTTTAAAACTGAATCAAGCCGTGTAGAGTCTAAGACTAAGAGGTCTGAGATTTACTTTAAAGCTGAGTGGAGAGTAAGGCTGGGAGCTAGGAGACAAACCGTAGAGCATGTATCTGTTGAGTGTGGTCGGCGCGGGCTCCACTTCCTGCAGGATGATGCAGTCGGAGCAGTTGAGCTGGGCTCCGGCCCGGAGGAACGTCTGTCGCTGGGGCCGTCCTACCCAACAACACCACCACCACACCGTACTCACATCATATCGCATGGCAAGATGTCATAAACACAAAATGGGGACCCAAAATGACACAGAACACTCTGAGAGAGAGTGTGTGGTTGGGTCCATGGACACATTGAAATTGTCTTTTTGGGTCCTAAGATGTTGTTTAAGAACACCTGTTGTATGATATGTGCCATGTTGTAAGATAATGTTCATGTATAATGTTATTTATCATTTATTATTATATTATGACATTTAGGCCTATCATATTCTATGATGATTTGGAGCATGTTGCATGATATTTACCTTGTAGCTGCATGTCATCTCTGCTTGAGAGAATGTTGTAAGTCCATGTAGCTCTCGCACAGCTGTCCCCTCTAGAGGGGATACAGGAAGTACAGTACAGTTCACCCCTCTAGAGTACAAGAAGTACAGTACAGTTCACCCTCTAGAGTACAGGAAGTACAGTACAGTCCAGCCTCTAGAGTACAGGAAGTACAGTACAGTTCACGAAGTACAGTACAGTTAATCCTCTAGAGAACAGGAAGTACAGTACAGTTCACCCTCTAGAGTACAGGAAGTGTTGTAGAGTATTCTGTGTGTGTGTGTGTGTGTGTGTGTGTGTCTACATGCGCATGTCTCCGGTCAGCAGCAGGGTGTGGGGGTCAGACGGGGTCAGAGGTTGCAGGTTGAACACGGTGTTGTCCATCAACCTGAACATCTGGAGCTCCTCCTCCACCGCGCTCACGGCTGCTGAGAAATACCACCTCCCCAGATACTACACACACACACACACACACACACACACACACACATGCTCAAGTCATCACACACATGCACTCAGGCAGGCACGCACATACATACACACACACGCACACGATGCACACTTTAGCCTCGGTCAGCATATTAGCTGAGTGGGATTCAGAAACGAGGACCCATGCAGGTCAGGTGAAAGGTTAAACAAACAGCATACAAATGTATCATGTTTATATCATACATCCTATATTACATACTGTATATATAATGTGTGTTTTGTGCATGTTGTTTGGTGTGTGTTGTGTATATGTCATTCTGTGTGTGTGTGTGTGTGTGTGTAGTCCTACCTGCTTGGCGTTGAGGCTGCCTGCAGACAGAGGGCTGTAGTCGGGACAGGGCTGGACGACTGCAGACCACAAGCTGTAGATGTAGACAAGGAGCGTTGCCAGTTCCGTCGGCATGGTTACGCCGTAGTCACTGACACGAGAGAGACTTAGAAGCGTTGTGAGGACTTCTGGTGGGTTAGCTTGTGTCGTAACCACTGGGTGGTCACCCTCCTCGCGTAGGGAGTTACTGATTAACTCGTCACTATGTTGGGATCCCACAACCAATCATATGTGTTTCAGACACTTTTCTGTGGATTTCCAATGAATAAAATAGTGTTTGTTTGTGAACAAGCTCATTTGGTCATTCTACCGTCAACCAATGTAAAAAAACCTGATTAAAAACAAAAGGGGAGATAAAAGGACGTAAGATGGGATGGAGTTGGTGCTATATCACGGCTCCATGTTACTCACTGAATAAATAGTCTGATGAACCCAAATGTTTGGTAAGCACACTACAGCCCACACAGTCAATCAATCTCTCTCTCTCTCTCTTTATACTAGTATTTACTTTTATTTTTTATTTTGGGGGAGATAAAACAAATACTTGTCGTGTAATAAAGAAATGCATCACAAACTGGTAAGAGAAAGAGTTTTACTTCTTCATAACATATTATGACATCACTCCAGTCAACCAGACTAGCTTGTTGATATTTTCAGATGACAGAGCTGACCTTTTCTTCTGCACAATGTGACCTGCCAGAGAAAACAGTCAATAGTCTCTCACATAGCACTGTTGAAGCAGGTGTAGCTAAGTACCTTTGTGCAATATGGGCCAGCTTAGTATGGGCACTGTAGTGGACATGCCTCTATGCTGACACTGGGTTCTGCCCTATACCTGTCTAGAGTTTTGTCTGTGGACGGTGCCTCATCATCAGACTCTGACTCCATCAGTAGGAGGGCCATTTTCTTCTTTGGTGGCTCAGATTCCATTTCCTCTGTGGAGTGCTGTGGTGCAGGTTCCCTGTCCTTTAGCATCTCAGTCAGCTTTCACCACACCTCTTCCCTCTCTGCTCTAGGCAGGTACCTGAGGTCCTTGAATCTTGGATCTAGAGCTGTTGCTACCTTAAGCCATGACATGTTTGTGTTCTCCTTTTGTCTGGTTAGGTCCTCTGTGAATGCCGCCTTGAAGCGCACTACATAGGCAGGGTCAACATCTGAGGCCTCCATTGTACGCAAGAGGTGTCAGCGTGCAGGCAGAACCACAGAGCAGGACACATATTTGTCACTACCCAGGAGGATCATCGTGATAGGTGCATTTGCCATGTAAGCACACAAAAAAAACTGGTATAAATCCACGCTGGAATTACAGGAGGAAGTTTGGGTCAAACTTGGTAATGTAATAATTTGTGTTTTAAAAGAGTTAAAAGAGACTATGTGATCTGAAGGTGTGAGTCAACAACATATTACAGAACTTATGACATACATACATGCAGACTTACATGGTCTGTCCTCACCTTATTCTATATTTCTTCCCCATATTTGGAATTTTTATACTGCCTTTTATATATATTTTGTATATTTGTAATTCCTGCTGTTTTTTTTTTTAATGTAAATGTTGCAAATATGCGGATCCCTCGAATTCATGTTATTTATGGTCTTCGCAAATTCCGCTGAGCATCGGCACGTTTCATTTCACTGCATATCGTGTATGTGTATGTGACAAATAAAGTTATTCGAACTTGAATCTAGATTAGACGAGCTGAGGACAAACCGCAATGTGAAGGCATGTGGTTTAGTTATAGTTGTGTAGTATAGTGGTGTAGTTAACTCGTAGTTAAGTAGAGAACACAGCTACACAATAATTAAAGAGAAGGCTCCATCTTTTGCTTCATGGGTTTATTCTCTTCAGACAACTCAATCAATCATCAACTCAACCAGAACAGAAGAGTACTGATGTACTTCCATACTTTGGGTTTATTAGGCTTAATTAACTACTAGTCCACTAATTGTGGTTTACTCAACTACCAGTTGACCAGTTGCCGAGTATAATAGTTCTGGTTAAGTTACATAGGTGTGGTTTCGTTAGTTAACTCATAGTGTAGGTAACTAGTAGTTGACTAGTAGTTAACTACCCGTGGTTTAGTTAACTAGCAGGGCGTCTCAGGAGTCTCCGCGCAGCGCCGCCTCCAGCTCCCCGGACTCCGCCAGCTCCTTGACAATGTCCACCCCTCCGACCAGCTCCCCCTTGACGTACAGCTGGGGGTAGGTGGGCCAGTTGGAGTAAGTCTTCAGCCCCTGGCGCACTTCCTCGTCCGACAGGATGTCAAAGGTGTCGTACTCCACCCCGGTGGCGCTGAGGAGCGCCAGGCTCTGCCGACTGAAGCCGCAGCGCGCCTCCTCCTTGTTGCCCTTCATGAAGAGCATGACGGGACTCCGGTTGATCAACGCCTTCAGCCGCTCCTCCAGGCTGAGGGACTTGGGACACGTGTTCGCCAGCTCCCCGGACTCCGCCAGCTCCCGGACGATGTCCACCCCTCCGACCAGCTCCCCCTTAACGTACAGCTGGGGGTAGGTGGGCCAGTTGGAGTAAGTCTTGAGCCCCTGGCGCACTTCCTCGTCCGACAGGATGTCAAAACTGCTGAACTGGACGTTGTGCTCCTTCAGCAGGCCGACTATCGTCCGGCTGAAGCCGCAGCGGGGCTCCTGGGGCGATCCCTTCATGAAAAGCATGCACGGCGCCGCGGCGATCAGCTCCTTCAGCCGCTCGTTCAGATCCCGCGGCCGTGGAGTCGCCTCTCCCGCCGCCGCGGCCGGGCCGCCGGACACCGCATGCCGCTGCACCTTCTTGCTGAGCTCCGGGGCGTGGGCTCCGTCCAATCGGTCCACCTTCTCCCCTCCCTTGAAGAACAGAAGCGTGGGAACGGAGGAGATTTCATATTTCTCCGACACCTCCGGCACCTCCTCCGCCTCCAGCGTGACGAAGGCGGAGGTGGGGTGCTCCTTGCTCAGCTCCGTCATGACGTCATTCATCTGGCCGCACTGCGGAGCCCACGCCGCCTGGAAGTGGACGACCGTCAGACATCGCCCGCTTTTCTTTAACAACTCCTCAAAGTGCGACGCCGAGGTGATTTGTTCGAGTGCCGCCATGTCCACGTTCTCTCTCTCTTTCACTCTGCACCCGGAAGCACATGAAGAACGCGTCCTGTTTTCCTCGTGCGTCACATCCGGCTGCTACACTTCCGGTAGTTTGTGTCAGAAATGGTGCGCGACTCTTAGAAATAAGCACTTTTTTTTTTGACAAGAACACGGAACAAGAACATACAATTTTCAGGTAAAATCAACGAGTACGTCCGACTATTATGGATGATCGTATGGATTGATGTAATATGTAACATATAATCCTCGTCTTGTCACGTAGTTCTGATATTAAGAGGGATTGTAGCATCCAGTTAGCATCGCGGCTACTGGTGAATAGAAGATTAACAGAGCGACGTCGTAGTCGTGCTTATCTACTTATTGTTGTCCGCCGACATTGGCTAGGTGTGTCATTGCGTATACACTGTGAACACTTTTATCCCAAGTAAACTATTTCGTGCCTGTCCTCCTGCGACGAAGAGCTAGAGAAGAAGAAGAAGAAGGCGGCCATGGAAGAGCAGAATACGGAGATCGAGGTGACGGTGAAGACCCTGGACTCCCAGAGCAGGAGTTACTCTGTCTCCAGCCAGGTGGGTCTGGGTAACACCCCTCCCCACCATCACCATCGTGTGTGTGTGTGTGTGTGTGTGTGTGTGTGTGTGTGTGTGTGTGTGTGTGTGTGTGTGTGTGTGTGTGTGTGTGTGTGTGTGTGTGTGTGTGTGGTATCAGATGGTTGACCCTGTGTGTGTGTCTGTGTGTGTTATGTACAGCTGACGGTGAAGGAGTTCAAGGAGCACATCGCTGCGTCGGTGGGGATCCCTGTGGATAAACAGAGACTCATCTACCAGGGCAGAGTTCTGCAGGATGAAAGGACGCTGGCAGACTACAGTGAGACACACCATACACAACTTGCACAGGCTGGTGGTGGTGTTAGCAACTGTTTGTTGTAGTAGCAACTGTTTGTTGTAGTAGCATGTCAACATCTGAGAACCCTGCTCCATAATCTTATTTTCCTGTCAGCATAAGGAAGTTTAGAAGGGCCAATAATGTCTCAAATATTAAATATAATGATATAAATCCTACCTGTAATTGTGGCCGGAATGGTGATCCGTCTTATTATATAACATATAATATGATGATATATTGATTATGTCTGATATTTCCAGATGTGTCTGGGAAGGTGATCCACCTGGTGGAGCGGGCCCCTCCCCCAGCCTCCCAGCCAGGTGCGGAGTCTGGGTCGGGTTCCGCCGACACCGGGGCCTCGTCCTCCTCGGCCCCCCAGGGCCCTCCGCAGGGCCCCCCCCAGGGCGCACCCCACGACCGAAATGCCAACAGCTACGTCATGCTGGGCACGTTCAACCTGCCTGTCAACGTCCTGGACCCACAGCAGATACAGGTACACTGGTCACACTGGGATATAGGGCTGGTTAGACTGGGATGTAGGGCTGGTCAAACTGGGATGTAGAGCTGGTTAGACCCGGAGGTACGGCTGGGATATAGGACTGGTCAGACTGGGATGTAGGACTGGTCAGACTGGGATGTAGGACTGGTCAGACTGGGATATAAGACTGGTCAGACTGGGAGATAGGGCTGTTTAGACTGGGATGTTAGGGGCGGTTAGACTGGGATATAGGGCTGAATAGATTGGGTTGTAGGGCTGGTCAAACTGGGATGTAGGGCTAGTTAGAGCCCGAGATAGGGCTGGGATGTAGAGCTGGTTAGACTGGGATATAGGACTGGTTAGACTAGGATATAGTATGGTTAGACTGGGATGACTGAGGATGACTGAGGACTAACCTGCAACTCTCAGTTGAATGTTCTTCTCTTCTCCTTCTTCTCCTCTTCCTCCTCCTGGGGTTGCTACCTCCTAGATGTCGGTTCAACAGCTCATGTCGGGGCTTGGTGACAATGCCAGGAATGCCAGAGTGACAACCAGCACTGGGGTGAGAAACCTACCGTAGAGCATAGAACCCTACCTAGTGGAACATCCCTACTATAGACCATAAAACACCTCCATAGAAGAACATGGAACCCAACCTAGTAGAAGATCCTTACCATAGAAGATGGAACCCTACCGAGTAGAACATCCCAAACATATAACCCTACCCTAGTTCTATAGTGCATAGAACTAGGGATGTAACGGTATGAAATTTTCATATCACGGTTATCAGTATTATCATCCACATTGTCAAACCCATGTTGCATTCGGCACCTGCGTCTGGGAGACTATCGCTTACTTTGGTTGATGCTGGGCAGTATTTACAGTATTTATCGTTTTTAGTGCCGTAATCAACCACTATTAAACCAATGGCGGTTTTTATGACAATTAAAATTTGACACGGTTCTATTAACTGTGTCAATTTTACAGCGGTTTATTATTAAACCGGTAACCGTTACATCCCTACATAGCACACCGCCATAGAATATAGAACCCTACCATAGAACATGAAACCCTATCTAGTAAGATAGGACAGTTCTCTTTGCTGGTTCATGTTCTATATCATGTTCTCTGTGCTTCAGAATGAGTCCATGAATGTCCACATTGACATGGAACAATCGCTGCCGAGTGAGCCCAGGCTGAGGCTCCTATTGGCTGAGAACCTGCTGAGGGATGTCAATGAGCTCATCCAGAATATGGAGGTGAGTGCCCAGCGCAGCTCCGCAAAAACCATTGAAGAGCATTCATTTGATAGCATCCTGCTAACGTGCCATCTCCACCTGTTCCCAGGGTCCACCGACCAGTAGCTCTCATCCAGAGCCCACTCCTCCTCCTGCTGCTGCTGCCGCTGCTGCCGCTACTGCCGCTACTGCAGCAGCTCCTCCTGCCCCATCCTCCACCTCCTCCACCCCCTCTCCCTCCGCCCAGCCCATGGACACCTCCCCTCCCCCCTCCACCCCCCCACCCCACCCTTCTGCTCCTGGCCAATCAGAGGGCCCCACGCCCCAAGCCGGACCCAAGTAAGAGCCCTGCAGTACACCACCATGCTATAATATGATGTCATCATTAAGAGCCCTAATGTGTGTGTGTGTGTGTGTGTGTGTGTGTGTGTGTGTGTGTGTGTGTGTGTGTGTGTGTGTGTGTGTGTGTGTGTGTGTGTGTGTGTGTGTGTGTGTGTGTGTGTGTGTGTGTGTGTGTGTGTGTGTGTGTGTGTGTGTATATAGCATGGACCCCAGCCCCGTGGAGCTGCTCCAGATGCTCGGGGAGCTGCGGAGGGTGGAGGAGAGGCTGCAGCCGTTTATCCAGAGAGCTCACACCATCCTGGAGAGTGCTACGTCAGCCGAGTACAATAACACTGTAAGACTTGTCTCACCTCTTCACGTCCTGTCACACCCCCTCACTCTCCTCCTGTCTCACCTCTAGGGGTGGGTATCGTTCAAAATGTTTCGATGCTGGTGCCGATACCTTGACTTTGATACCTGACTTTGATGAAGCAACACAATAGTGTAATTTGTCATAAATTGTATTGATTGTATATTTTCTTGACCGATGTTGCTACCAAAGAAATTGTGCTTTTTAATGGAGGTATATTGTTGTTGTGACTGGCGATTTCCCAAATTACCCTAAATGGTACTAAATATAGTCCATGGTTGTCTCACATCCTCACCTCTCCACCCTGTCTCTCCTCTTGTCTCACTTCCCTTCCTCCCTGCCTCTCATCCCGTCTCACTTCCCTTCCTCCCTGCCTCTCATCCTGTCTCACTTCCCTTCCTCCCTGCCTCTTTTGTCTCACTTCCCCTCCTCCGTGCCTCTCCTCCTGTCTCACTTCCCTTCCTCCCTGCCTCTCTTTTGTCTCACTTCCCCTCCTCCTTGCCTCTCCTCCTTTCTCACTTCCTCTTCTCCCTGCCTCTCCTCTTGTCTCACTTCCTCTCCTCCCTGCCCCTCCTCTTGTCTCACTTCCTCTCCTCCCTGCCTCTCCTCTTGTCTCACTTCCCTTCCTCCCTGCCTATCCTCTTGTCTCACTTCCTCTCCTCCTGTCTCACGTCCCCTCCTCCCTGCCTCTCCCTTTGTCTCACTTCCTGTCTCTCCTGCTGTCGCTCCTGTCTCACTTTGTTATCTCTTCCTGCCTCTCCCCCTGTCCTCTGAAGGAGAGGGAGGAGGACCAGCGCATCCTCAACCTGGTCGGGGAGTCTCTCCGTTTCCTTGGAAATGCCCTGGTTGCCCTTAGCGACCTGCGCTGCAACCTGCTGAGCCCCGCCCCCCGCCACCTGCATGTGGTACGACTCATGTCCCACTACAGCAATCCTGGAGCCGTCCATCACATGCCCATGCAGGTGAGTTCCTGTCGTACTAGATGTGTATTCATTGTGTAATACTGGATGTGTATTCATTGTGTAGTACTGGATGTGAATTAACCCTGTGGTACTGGAAGTGTATTCATTGTGAATTAATGGATGTGTATTCATCCTGTGGTACGGGATGTGTATTCATCCTGTAGCACTGGAACTGTATTCTTTGTGTAATACTGTAGTACTGAGTGTGTACTTATGTAGTACTTATCCCCCCCCCCCCCCCCCCCCCAACCCCAGATGAACCTGGGTGCCACAGTGACAATGGCAACCAATAGCAGCGAGGGACAGACCCCGCCCACACAGCCAACTGGCCAACCCGAGCCGGCCGATCAGGGACAGACACCCTCATCCAACCAGCAGCCTGGCCCTGCCGGCCCCCGGGTCATCAGGGTCAGCCACCAGGCTGTTCCCGTGGTGATAATGCAGATGAACCCTGATGGTACTTTACTAATACTACAACAATACTGTACGAACGAACACTACTACATCATTTTTTCAAGTTTCAAGTATTTTATTGTCACTTCACAGTGAAGTATAAGCAGTGAGTGAAAAACCTTGTGTGCAAAACGCCCGTCATAATACTAATCATACTAATACTACTACACTACTCTACTAGTACTACTTCCAGTGCTAAACCAATACGATTGCGAAGTACGTATGTATTCATAGTAAAACTACCGTTGTGTTAGTATTGTATTGATTCCTGCCTTTGTTTCCAGGTACTGCTGTCAACCCTCCAACAGCCCCAACGGCTCCTGGGCAGCCAGGGCAGCCAGGGCAGCCAGGTCAGATCATAGGCTAATTATGCTAATGATATTCTCATTAATAGTTTGTGATATGCTAATAGGGTTCTGCTCATGTTAATATACAGGTATATGTGCCAATCATTTATTTATGTTCTGGAGTGCTTCAGTGGGAGAGGGACAAATTAAATCGTTTTTTACCAAATGGTTAGATTCTTCATGTGTTCATAGTGAACATGTGATCAGGTCTTCCTCCAGACTTCATGCAGAACCTGATGCAGCAGATTAGCCAGTACGCCGCTGCCGTGGCGACGAGCGCCGTCACCGGCCAGCCCATCCCTGCGCAGGCCACGCCTCCCGGCTCCAGCACCCCCACCACTACCCCCACCACCACCCCCCAGGCCCAGCCCCAGGCCCAGACCAGGGTGGTGTTCACTCGGCCCACCTTCACCTCCCCAGCGCCTCCGCCTCCATTCGGCGGGGGAACCATCCACATGAGGCCTGGTGTTCCTGGACAGGTGAGAACCCGGTGCTCATCACGGACCTTTGACACTCCAGATGGAGTAGTGTCATGCTTAACTGTAGTTTTTAGTCTGGACTAATCAGTGTGTCATTGTGTGTGTTGCAGCCGTTAAATCAGATGATGAACGACCTGGTGAGGCCTCTCCTGGTGCCAGGCCAGATGGGTCAGTACCGCTGCTGGAACCCAGCACAGTATTATTATTATTATTATTATTATTATACAGATTGTAGATTTAATCACAGATGAGATAATAAATAAGGTTCAAGATTTTATTATAGATTAAAGATAAGTACTAGATCATAGATTGCAGGTGATATTATAAATTGATTCTAGGTTCTAGATTCTCTAAATTACATCATCATAGATGGATGCATTAAACTGATACAATAACTGATATATACAAATTATGGTAGACTATGCTATACTACTACTACTGCTATACACTAATACTATTCCGACTACTATAGATTAGATTGCATATTAAGTCTTGCTGTTTTGATTCCCAGCAGGACAAACGGGCACTTCCTCCCACTCCTCTTCCTCCTCCTCCTCTTCTTCCTCTTCCTTCTCCTTCTCCTCCTCCTCCTCCTCCTTCGGCACGGCTGCCCCTCCCACCTCGGAGGGCAGTGCTACACATGGCCAGCCACAGACTGCCAGCGGCCAGCCCCTGCCCCCGGACCTCAGCCAGCTGCTGGGCTCCCTGCTGGGGCACAGTGTGGCAGGGGGTGTGGCTGGGCGTGTGCCTCCGCCCGTCACCGTCACTTCCTCTGGAGTCCCCGCCTTCATCCAGGGAGTCAACCACTTTGTCCAGGGAGTCAACGACTTCATGCAACAGGTCTGCTCACGGACCTCTCCTCATCCACCCCACCTCTCCTCATCTTCACTTCATCTCTTCACCTCCTCTCTGCTCTTCCTCACCTCTACTCCTCACCTCCTTGCCACCCGTAACCTCACCTCCTCCCCTCTTCACCCTCTCCTTACCTCCTCTTCTTCTAACCTCACCTCTTCTCCTCACCACCCTATTCTATACAGATTATATATTATAGAATTAAATGTCCCTTTAATGATTTTGTCTTCCTATCCAGGCCTCCCAGCCTGAATTCTCTCATCCTCCTCCCCCCTCGGGTACCCCGGGCCCCACCCCCCCAGGCCCTGGTCCCGCCCCCCCGGGCCCAGGCACCGCCCCACCAGGTGTGGCGGTGGACCCAGAGTTCTTCACGGGGATCGTGCGCGGAGTCTTGACCTCAATGATGGGCCCACTAGGCCAGGGGCAGGGAGACACAGAGAGCATCGCACAATTCATCCAGAGACTGTCCCAGTCTAGCAACCTGTTTACTGTCTCAGAGGAGACTCCTGGTAAAAGAATATGATATGAGTTGAAGCCAGCTGTCTGATTGGTCCTTCAGATCTAACCAGCTGTCTGACTGGTCCTTCACATCTAACTAGCTGTCTGATTGGTCCTTCAGATCTAACCAGCTGTCTTATTGGCCCTGCAGGGTTCTTTGGGGAGCTGCTGACACTGGTGTGTCAGAGCTTCAGTATGTCTGACCTGGTCCTGCTGCTCCACGGACAGCACCAGCCGCTGGGCCGCATCCAGCCCCAGCTGGCCCGCTTTTTCACCCACAACTACCTCAACGACCAGGAGCCTACCGACCACAACATCACAGTCAGTACCCCACCCATACCCTGACCCGACCTCAACGACCAGGAGCCTACTGACCACAACATCACAGTTAGTACCCCACCCATACCCTGACCCCACCCTGACCCGACCTCAGCGACCAGGAGCCTACCGACCACAACATCACAGTCAGTACCCCATGCATACCCTGACTCCACCTTGACCCGACCTCAATGACCAGGAGCCTACCGACCACAACATCACAGTCAGTACCCCACGCAGACCCTGACTCCACCTTGACCCGACCTCAACGACCAGGAGCCTACCGACCACAACATCACAGTCACTACCCCACGCATACCCTGACCTGACTTCAGCGACCAGGAGCCTACCGACCACAACATCACAGTCAGTACCCCACCCATACCCTGACCCCACCCTGACCTGACTTCAGCGACCAGGAGCCTACCAACCACAACATCACAGTCAGTACCCCATGCATACCCTGACTCCACCTTGACCCGACCTCAATGACCAGGAGCCTACCGACCACAACATCACAGTCAGTACCCCACGCAGACCCTGACTCCACCTTGACCCGACCTCAACGACCAGGAGCCTACCGACCACAACATCACAGTCAGTACCCCACGCATACCCTGACCTGACTTCAGCGACCAGGAGCCTACCGACCACAACATCACAGTCAGTACCCCACCCATACCCTGACCCCACCCTGACCCGACCTCAGCGACCAGGAGCCTACTGACCACAACATCACAGTCAGTACCCTTGTCATACCCATGAACGTCCCTACCTAGTTTGATCCAATGCGTTGCTGCTACCAGTGCCCCGGTACTTCGGTGCCACTCCTGACGGTGATCGGGCCGCCCCAAACTGTTACAGGCTCTTTGCATACTTACTCCTCTTCATCCCCAATGAGACATAAGGCTGCCCTACACTAATCTATTTTCTCTCTCCCTCTCTCCCCCTCTCTCTCTCCCTCTCCCTATCCTCTCTCCTGTCTGTCTCGTCAGGCTGCAGCTGACAGTCTGGTGAATGAGCTGGAGGAATACATTACAGAGAGCTTTGTGAGTCCCACCAGCAAGCTGCCAACACCAGTCTGTTAACCAGTCAAACACTGCTGAACAGCGAGCTACATAAAAGGCCAATTATTTAGTTTGTTGTTTAATAATAAGAATGTACTTCCTGTTATTAACCTGTAGTACCTTTTATTGGACATGTTCAGAGATGTTTTCAGAAAAGCCCAGCCCAGCTTGTATTGTGGCTTGATTGAGTTTTCAACACTTTGTCTCCAGAGAGAGTCCTCGGTCAGTGTGCTGGAGGGGGTGGATATCACCCAGACCAACATGTCCTGCTTCAGACAGCAGCTGGCCCGCATCGCCACGCACATTCTGCGCTGCACAGGTAACCTTAGACCTACCTAACTAACCAAGAAACCCTCCCTAACCCCGAACCAAGAAACCCTACCTAACCCCTAACCAGGAAACCCTACCTGACCAAGAAACTCTACACAACCCCTAACCTCTAACCAAGAAACCCTACCAAACCCCTAACCAAGAAGCCCTACTTGGCCCCTAACCAAGAAACCATACCTAACCTCTAACCAAGAAACCCTACCTAACCCCAAAATGAGAAACCCTACCTAAGGGGGCGGGGACGATTCCGATTCCGTCTACCTTGACAACCATGACAGCCTGGTTGTTCGTTAATGTGCGGTCCAACATTTGAACGTTTTGTCTGTCAGACGAGAGCTTCGGCCCGCGGCTGCTCCAGATGTGCAACCAGGCGCTGTTCGAGTCCCTGGCTCTCAACCTGCACTGTCTCCAAGGAAACCAGACCGCCTTAACATCCGTCATCAACCACCGAATAGTCAGTACCCAGTACCTCTTGCACACAGTGGTCCTTAACATCACATAGTCAGTACCCAGCACCCTTCACCAAATTGTAGTCTGTACCCTTTACCCAGTAAGTACCCTTACCAGCACATAGTCAGTCAGTTCCCAACACCCTTACCCAGTGCATAATCAGTACCCAGTACCCCTTACATGGCACATAGTCAGTACCAAGTCCCCTTACCAGTCCATGGTCAGGAACAGTTACCTAGCACACAGTCCACTACGTATATAACTATATTAGTTACCCGTAGCAACAATGCTGCGCAGATCTATGTGGACTAAGACCTGGGCCTGTGTGCTGTGACCCGTGTTCAGAGGAGGATGTCCAGCGACATGAGTCCCAGTCTGGTGAACTGGATGACCTCCATGATGACCATGAGGCTACAGGTGGTGCTGGAGCACCTCCCGCTCACCTCCAGCAACATCCAGCAGTACATCGTCCCCACGCAGGTACTGTCCTCTACACTACAGCAGGGGTTTTCAACTGGTTTTGTCCCAGGGACCACCATTCTGACTATAAAGTAATCCGCGGCCCACTGATGTGCCTGCGCGCGTGTGCGTGCCTGTGTGAGTGCGTGCCTGCGTGAGTGCGTGCCTGCGTGCCTGCGTGAGTGCGTGCCTGCGTGTGTGCGTGTGTGTGTGTGCGTGCGTGCATGTGGATAGAAGGAAACTTTAACATTTGGTGTTCCATGTTATATTTAAAAACCTCAACCAAATCTAGATAGATTTACTTAAAAACCCCAAACTATTCTAGATAAACATATTCCCACCGTGTAAAAAACAACAAAAACGGTTGTTTTTCAGTGCTAAAGAATTGAAATGAAATTGCAGTTTGTAGTTGTAGTGCAGCTCAGACTTAACCATATGTACATCAATATATAACGTTCATGACTTAAATGTACAGACATGTAGCTGACATGTTGAGAAAACGTTAAAATATAACTGATGGAGTAACGGTGATCAATAACAATCAACATAAACTGGGGCGACGACTGAAGAGGGAAGATGACAAAGTAATGCAGAATATGTCACAAATGATTATCATACAATATCACACAAACAATTGAGGCCTACTCAACTTTAACCTCATGATCACCAGCAGCAAATCCCACCTACTGCTAGTGTTGGGGGGGGGGGGGGGGGGTGTAGTACTTCTACTTAACAGCCACATGTGTGTGTGTGTGTGTGTGTGTGGAGAGAGGGGAGACCTGTCAGTGTGATGGTGGGCATGGTGAAGTCCACACAGCCTGTCTATTCGTGGCGAAATGGTAGACAGCGACAGTCTCATATCATTCTCTGGTTCAAGCCTTGCCCTGTACTTATTCAAGTACGCCAGTGTAGAAAAACCACTCTCACACAGATAGGTCGTTGGAAAGGGCAAAAGACACCTCATTGCTTTGGCAGCAAGCTCTGGAAATTCTGTCTGGCAACTTATCCAGAACTTAACAAGGGGCTGTGTGTCATTAACATGAGTAAATCACAGGCTACCATAGACTGGATAGGTGCAAGGCTACATTCTGTCAGCGTGAATCTCGTTTATATTATTTTAGACATGTTTTTCTTATTTTAGATATTTTTCACGATATTCAAGAGTAATCTGGAAATGTGTTGAAATATCAAAGCGAATTTCTAAAATAAAAAAAAATCAATGGTGAACTGATCAACATAGGCTCGTGTCGCGGACCCCCTGCAATGCCGTCGCGGACCAACAGGGGTCCGCGGACCCCCGGTTGAAAACTCCTGCACTACAGGCTTCTGGCCCAGATAAGGTCATCCTTTCCACACATTAGTTGACATAGTTCAACACCAGACGAGCCATTGGGCGCAGTGTTCATTATGTTGCTTCGTAAAAAGGGCAGCACGCGTCGAAAGGTTGAATTTTTCGGTCTTGTTCTGCATTTAATATAATGAGTGGCAATGGATAGTGCGCGCCAAGGCTTTGAGCAGCAACAGAAAATGAAACAAAAACATTGCAACTGGAGTCTATTGCCTAATTACCAGCCTGTTATTATTAGTAGGTACAGCTTTTTTGTGTACTTTGCCCTTGTTTAAACAGAGAAAATGTGAACACGCCATTTACAATTCAATCTTTGTGCTAATGTGCCTCATGCCAGTGTGTGTTTGACTACTTGTCTTGATTAACTTCCACAGACGGAGCAGGCCAGCGATTCCCAAGGACCCGAGACCAAACCGAGTGAACCGGTAAGCACCTAGTATAGCTGTTAGCACCTCACGCATCTGTTGGCTCTACTATTGGTTCAACTGGTACCACGAGGCTCTACTGGTGGTTCAACTGGTACCACGAGGCTCTACTGGTGGTTCAACTGGTACCATGAGGCTCTACTGGTGTTTAAACCGGTACCATGAGGCTCTACTGGTGGTTCAACTGGTACCATGAGGCTCTACTGGTGGTTCAACTTGTTCGAGTGGTCTACTGGTGGTTAAACTGGTACCATGAGGCTCTACTGGTGGTTCGACTGGTTCTAGCGGACTACTGGTTGTTCTAGTGGTTTACTGGTGGCTCTAGTGGGGATTCTACTGATCTATTTGTGGTTCTAGAGGTGGTTGTAGTGTTCTAGTGGTCACTCAACTGGTCTATTGGTGGTTCTAGTGGTCTACTGGTGGTTCTAGTGAGGGTTCTTTTGGTCTTAGTGGTTCTAGTGAGGGTTCTATGGGTCTAGTGGTGCTTCAAGTGGTGACTCTACTGGTGGTTCTACTTGGGGTTCTAGTAGTGCTTCTAGCATGTGTATGTGTGGTTTCAGAACCAGGAGGCTCGAGATGATGCTGTGCCAGCTCCACAAGAGAGCAGAACGTTGCCACAGGAAACCAGGACGTTGCCATTGGAAACCAGGACGTTGCTAGGGGACAGGGGGGCTTGTGGAGGAACCCCCCTAGGGGGTGCAGTGATGACATCATCATCATGGGCTCAAGATGGGGAATCTGAACCCTGGGAGGCTGCAGTGCCCCCTGTAAGTATGACCACTACTAGTACTACTATTACCTCATCTGAGTACCAATACTAATAGTGTGCGTGTGCATGTGTGTGTAGGAGTGGGTTCCTATCATCAGGTGTGACCTGTTGAGCCAGAGGAAGGTGAAAGGTCAGCCTCCCTTGTCTGACGCCTACCTGACCGGCACGCCAGTCAAGCGCAGGAAGGTACGCTCTGTTGCACCTAGATCTACTGTATATAGTGTATATCTGTTACACGGTGATCTACTCTGCATGTCTATATCTGTGTCTGTAGTAGTGTAGTAATGTGTGTGTGTTTCCAGACCGGCCAGGCAGGGGGCGCTCTCCTCTCCCTCTCTGATGCGGTGAGCCAAGCAGCCAGGTCCGCAGGGGTCCGGCCCCTCAGCCCTACCGGCCTCCACGAGGAGCTAGACAGCCAGGAGTTACAGGAGGCCTACTCAGACCAGGTAGGGTCTACAGGGATTAAAGCAACAAAAAAAAATCTTCTGACTGAAATCTTTTTTCAGGCCAAGTCATATTCCCCATCTACCATTAAAGAGTGACTTTTTTTTCCACCGTGGGGGTCAATCTATGGGTCCCATAGATTTTCATGTAAAAAAAACTGAGGCAGAGTACACACCCTTAGCCCTCGACGGCAGTAAAATGATATTTCAGCATCACCCAACGCATAAACATTACTACTGTTCTCTAATGCATCAAGTTGTAATCAGGCTTTAACCTACATTTCATTAAAATACTCGAGACCAATAGCATTTTAAAGGGAAAAACTTGTCTATTGCCTGTTTGTTTTTACGTAATTTCAATGCTGTTTTAAATCTATGAAATACATTTTTAGTCATACATATAATCATCCATCTACATAATTAATTAAGTGCATATGTTTTTATTTCTCATTAGAAAACAGCACCAGCATTAAACAACAATTGTGCAATTCCTCCAATAAGTGCCAATTCTTGAAGCAGACACGGAGAGAGGTGGTTTATAATTGCGCCAACAAGGGACTTTGTAATCGCGATTCAATTTAATCCACGAGTCAGTTAAAGCCAGAAGGCACACAATTAGATAAAAATGTCATATCACGATTATTGTGACCAAATGTATCATGGTTATCAGTATTATCACTGTATTGTTAAATTGTACTGAAATTGCTCATTCCAGCATTTTTTTTTTTCAATGGCAATATAATGGCATTTTTTCTAAATAACATTCAATTCTAAATAACAACATTCAGCCAATATTATCGTTGTTTTTTTTATTTATAGTTTCAGTTAGTTTTAGCTGCCCCTGTCCCCCCGCCTGGGTTCTCTCCCATACTGTAAGGTTTGCGTGTTTTCTCTAAAGCTGCAGTAGAGGCTAATTAATTCATTTGACATCGCTGAACAGCCACTGATGTGTGAATTTGTCATTCAATTAAGTTAAGAAACTCACGAAAACAACACGCGTGTTGTTGGATGGTACACGCTATGACGGCGATAGTGTTCTAGCGATTACTGAGCGCACTAGTAGTTCACCGTAACACCCATGCATACAGAACTTCTTCCCCGCATATCTTTCCGCACATCATGCATTTCGCAAAAAGTTAACTTAACTTGCCTTTGCTGTAAAGTAACGGGTGGTGGTCACGAAGATGACTCAGAAGATCTTAGCGATTTTATTTCTGCATGTTCTGCAGACGGGATAATGATCAACTTTCCATCGGCACTCTTGCAATACACCAAATGCGCCCACACTTCAGATTTAGTCATAGATTGATGAAAAATATCCGCAGTGATGTCACCGCTTTTTGCCATGTTGTCTGATAATGACATTGTAACCAAACCCACGTTGCATGCAGCGACTTCACACCTGCATCTGTTTATGCGCGATAATCAACCCATTTTTTTTAAACTGTGACTGTTACTACAAATACAAATTATTTTCTTTTCGGATCTACACTGATCTCATTCATGGCCTCTCTGAAATCTAATTGACGGAAATCCATTGTGGTGACGGAGAACTTTAATCCCTGGGTCTAGGACATTTAGGGTCGAGATCTGGCAGGAACAGGTAGGTTCTAGAACAGATGGGGTCTAAAGCAGGTGGGGTCTAGTACAGGCAGGGCCTAGAACAGGCACACTCAACAGGAAGGCTCTAGACCAGGCAGGGTCTAGATCAGGCAGGGTCTAGAACAGGTCGGGACCAGAACAGCTCCATCTTCAACTCTGCCGAGGTCCCTGGGAAAGAGCAACACACATGGTCAAATGTAGAAATCACTTCAATTTGTGTGCAAGAGGCCATAGATATGAATGCTTTATATTAATGTAGAGATTAATGCTTTAGTGTAGATATGAATGAATGTGTGGTGTTGCAGGTGAAGGCGGACCTTAAGAGGCGCGTGGAGGATGACCCCGACTTCAATGCACAGCAGTTCCCCAACGCACACCAGGCGTTCTCCCCGGACTCCTAGCCTGCATCACACATCACCCCCCCCCCCACCCCTTTCTCCCAGGGCACCTGCCCCCCCCACCACCTGCTGCACATGCTGTTCATAGACCACACTTACTTACCATTTCTTTCTTTTTGATGCAACTCTGTGCCGCTGTGACCCCTCCCCCCCGCCCCCCAGCGCTAAGCTACGCTGCTTCCGGCCTTCCTGTGTGTCGTGTGGGGGTCTTGTTTGTGCTGCACTCACTTTCTGGGCTTTTGTGTGTGCGTGGGTTGTTTTTTTTCTTGTCTGCATCCAGTGATTCTGGATGAGTGAAGTTGAGTTGGACATGGGTTATAAAGTAATAAAGCTTGTTAAAAAATTAGTTTGTGTTGTGCGTCATGTTTTTGGATTAACGCTTTGGTTTACAGTGGCTGAAATGGAAAATGTATGGTTTTGGCAGAAATAAACTTAAAGGTACTATAAGTAAGAATCAGTGCATTCTGAGCTCCATGGCTTGAGACAATAAAAATCAGAAACTAATGTTAGTTCTAATCATAATTAAACCTTGTACACATTTAAAAAAGCTATATCCATGCTTACATGTCACTTCGTTCCTTTTTCCTGCGAAATCTGACCCGACAAAAAGCTGTTCTACGCAACAGAGAGAGTCTGGGAAGCTCTCATGTTTTAACTTCAACCACAACTTGCTCGAACTAACATTAGTTTCTGATTGTTATTGTCTCAACCCACGGAGCTCAGAATGCACTGATTCTTACTTATAGTACCTGTAATAAATTGGTTATTCTCATAATTAAACCAGCACTATGGGAGTTTTCCCATTTCACTATGCAAACTAAAGACACTGCAAATCTGTCACAAACGGCCTCAACAGAAGAGAGAAGCTGAGATGACAACAAAATATGTTGGTAGAATATTAAACAAACCTAAAGCTGACTTGATGCTGTAGTGGCTAGTGTGTTCAAACTCCAGCAGAAAGGCATTAGGTTCGATTCCAAATATCCGCTTATAAGTCAGTTACTGTTATCCAAGAAAGTCATTGGGTACTACTATACATATTATGTATACAGAGTATAAGAAGTAGAATCCCAGTAGTTGTAGAATGAATTCTTTTTAAATTAAACAATTACTTACAATTAAGTACACATATTTGAATGAACTTACACTCACATTCACTGAACCTACACTAACATTCACTTACCCTTACCCTACACTCACATTTACCTACCCTACACTCACTTACTCTTACCCTACACTCACATTCACTTACCTTTACCCTACACTCACATTCACTTACCCTTACCCTACACTCACATTCACTTACCCTTACCCTACACTCACATTCACTTGCCCTACACTCACATTCACTTACCCTACAATCACATTCACTTACCCTACAGTCACTTACCCTTACCCTACACTCACGTTCACTTACCTTTACCCTACACTCACATTCACTTACCCTTACCCTACACTCACATTCACTTACCCTTACCCTACACTCACATTCACTTACCCTTACCCTACACTCACATTCACTTGCCCTACACTCACATTCACTTGCCCTACACTCACATTCACTTACCCTTACCCTACACTCACATTCACTTACCCTACACTCACATTCACTTGCCCTACACTCACATTCACTTACCCTACACTCACATTCACTTACCCTACATTCACTTACCCTTACCCTACACTCACATTCACTTACCCTTACCCTACACTCACATTCACTTACCCTTACCCTACACTCACATTCACTTAAACTTACCCTACACTCACATTCACTTCACCTTCCCCTACACTCACATTCACTTAAACTTACCCTACACTCACATTCACTTACCCTTACCCTACACTCACATTCACTTAAACTTACCCTACACTCACATTCACTTACCCTACACTCACATTCACTTACCCTTTATAATGGCCTGTTCCTTTAATATGTAGAATCCAGTTAGAATAGTGAAGACGTTGACAGCGGTACTATCAATCTTAATATCATTCTACTGGGAGTCAAACACTCACTTATCAAGTCAGTTATGTCAAATGTGTTTAATAAATAATATTTCTTAGCATTATGTTGGTAAAACACAGCCAGAGAAACATTTGAGTTTAACCGATAAGAACTATTGGAGGGAAACATGACCCCAAGGTGGTTTCTTATTGAGTCACTCTTAAAGCAGAAGTTGTTCTTGTTCTTTGTTCCTCTTCCGAGTTTAACTGCTGAAACCGAGTTCAACTGCTGAAACCACACATTGGACACATCTAACTGCGTTTTTCGCTTCATCTCATATTTTCAGTTTACCATTCCTCTATTATGTTTTTTTTGTGAAATTACAAAATGGAGGAAGAGTTGCATTACTCAACAATTAAGTTCAGGGCCAACAACGTTTCTCCCTGCGGTGAGTCTTGATATTTGCACTCTATTTCTGACTTTTTTAACTCACTTAGCTGAAACTTTTAATCTGATTTCTTTTTCTACAGACTCGATTATCATAAAGGATGTGATGAGTAAGGAGCCAAGCAGGGGTCATGACCTAATCAGGTCAGGTAGGTAGCTGGGGTCAGGTAGGTAGGTGGGGGTCAGGTAGGTTGGTGGGGTCGGGTAGGTCAGTGGGGGTCAGGTAGATAGCTAGGGGTCAGGTAGGTAGTTGGAGTCAGGAAGGTAGGTGGGCGTCAGGTAAGGGGGTGGGGGTCCAGAGGTGTTGGTAAATATATGCTATTTATTGAATCATATAATTGATATTGATTTAACTTTTTTTTCTTCTCTTCATAGAAAACAGGTCAAAGTATTTCCTGTTGATTGCTGCTGTCTGCTTAGGGATCCTCTCTCTCCTCCTGCTCTCCATTGTCATCCATCAGGTCTTACACAGTCAGTCACTGCTGTACTCTGCATACTTGAATACTGTCATAGAATAGAATAAGCACAACTAGCAATATAAACACGAAATGCAGCATACCGGTAAATATAATTTTACTATGATATGAACAGTATACATACTGTATGTATATAATCCTCAGCTAGAGAACCTCAGATATTGGAGAGACAAGTGGAAGACTTGAAGAGAGAGAGAGATGCTCTCAACTGGACTATGAATGTCATCACTGGAATGGACACCTTCCCAGTCAAAGAATACTGTTATCAAAAAGGCACAAATTGTTACTTGTGTTTATTTATATAACTATTTTTGTATATTTGTTGTGTATAATGCTAATATACAGTATATGTTTCTATATTATAGTTTGGAGTGTTTACGCAGTAGGCCTAATCGGCTCTTATATATTGTTATTGTTATTGTTGCAGTGTGTATGCTGTAATATTGAATATTATATTTTGCATTGTGTGTAAACGAATGTTGTATATTATGGTTTCCAGTGTGTAGGCCGTGCCGGTTGCGTTGGAAGGTGTTCGGGTCGAGCTGCTATTTCTTCTCCTTCCAGTGGAAGTCGTGGCGGGAAAGCTCGGAGTTCTGCCGAGGCGTCCAGGCTCAGCTGGTGGCCATCCAGACGCAGGAAGAGCAGGTAGCCGTCACTCACCACGTCACCACATCACCACACTGTGTTGTTTAAACGAGGACATTTCCATTCACAGTCAGAATCAGCTTTATTGCCTTCGTTTTGCCAAAAAAAATGAATGTGTTTTGTGAAATTGCTGCATAACGTTGAACATTAAACAGAAAGTAGTAATAGAATAAAATTCTTAAAACAAAGAAATGTCATCTCAAAATATATATAAAATATACACTCATGTGCAATACTTCTTCTCAATACAATGCAATACTTATTATCCTTGCAATATTACCATGCTACAGTCCCTTTCATCATTATGTGCAATATTCTTAATATTCTTTATATCATATGCAATACTGTACATTTAGTGTCTAAAAATACACATCTTCATCGTGTATTTTATTTTCCTAGTTTTCTCAATTGATCACGCTATGTTCGTAATCAGGAGTTCATCAGGAACCACACCGGGAAGTATTCCGATTCCCCACGTGGCTACTGGATGGGATTGAGTTTGAAGGCGCACCATCGCTGGACTTGGGAGGATGGAAGTGAGCCCAGCACAGCGTAAGGCCCTAGTATGTACTAGAGTACGAACAGGTGTGTGTTAGTACTAATAGGTGTGTGTGTTCCAGGTACTGGGTGAACCAGATGCCCCCCAGTGGTGTCTGTATCCTGACTCTCCATAAAGAAGACCGGCTGGCCACCTGGAGCTCAGCCCATTGCACCAACAACCACCGCTGGATCTGTGAGAGCCCGGCTCTGATGAAGACAGACTAGAACCAAGTGGATCCACACCCCAGAGCTAGACACCACGCAACCCATCTCATAGCAGATCTATCTGTAATGGATCTAGACACCACAACACATCTCATAGCGTATCTATCTGCAATAGAGCTAGACACCACAACACATCTCATAGCGTATCTATCTGCAATAGAGCTAGACACCACAACACATCTCATAGTGTATCTATCTGTAATAGAGCTAGACACCACAACACATCTCTTATAGCGGCTCTATCTGTAATAGAGCTAGACACCACAACACATCTCATAGTGTATCTATCTGTAATAGAGCTAGACACCACAACACATCTCTTATAGCGGCTCTATCTGTAATAGAGCTAGACACCACAACACATCTCTTATAGCGGCTCTATCTGTAATAGAGCTAGACACCACAGCACATCTCTTATAGCGGCTCTATCTGTAATAGAGCTAGACACCACAACACATCTCTTATAGCGGCTCTATCTGTAATAGAGCTAGACACCACAACACATCTCTTATAGCGGCTATCTGTAATAGAACTAGAAACCACAACACATCTCTTACAGCGATCTATCTGTAATAGAGCAAGACACCACCACACATCTCTTATATCAGATCGATCTGTAATAGATCTAGACACCACAACACAATCTCTAATAATAACAGATCATGTCCTGGTGACTTAATCTCAAGTTAGCAGCCCTGGCCATCCAAAGCTCTTTGGTGGTTTTGATTTGAATGTCTTGTTTCAACTGTTCCCCTTTTCTGTTCACTTATAGATGCATTAAATATTATTCTACCAGTACCAATTCCTTTTCCCTGGTGCATTTATTGTGCAAGCGTCATATTCATATACAATATCTTTCAGTAACAATAACATTAAGATATCATTATTCATTGCATTACATTTGTCTGATGGGAATTCTTAGCTTGAAACTGGAACGGTACACAAGCCCTGTCCTTCCCAGCTGAAAAACATCCACTACATGTCAATGTGTTGGATTTAAAGTACTCATATTTCAAAGGCAAAATGACAACATTCAAATATGAAAGGTTAATTTAACAATGCACAGTGAGGAAGAGTTTTGATAATAGTCTTTCAAGAACGTCATGAGGAACAGACTGAGAGAGCCTCCTGATGTTCTTACTTCCTCCTCTTCCTCTTGGGAGGAGCAGCGGCCTGGGCCTCCTCCTGGGTCCGATCGTCCTCTACGCTCCTCTCCTCCTCCTCCTCCTCCTCCTCCATGTTTGTCTCCTCCTCCTCCTCCTTCCTTTTCTTCTTCTTCTTCTTCTTCTTGGGTTCCGGAGGACTCTCCTCTTCCGTTGTCTTGTCTTCCTGGCAGGATTTCCTCTTCTGTTTTTTACTGGGTCGTTTTTTTAAGGAACCCTCTGCTGTCGCCACGGCAACCTCAACCACTCTCTCCTCCTCCTTATGCTCCTCCCCTCTATCCCTCCTTTCCTCCTGGGGTGTGGAGACATCATCCTCCTCTTCTTCATCTCTCTTCTTCTTCTTCTTCTTCTTCTTCTTTTTCTTCTGGGGAACCTCACTTATCTCCTCCTGGGATCTCGCTGCCGATTGGTCGACAGGTGTGCTGTTTTCTGGTTGCTTGTTTGACACATGATTTTTCTTGCCATATTTGGCCATGAATTCTGCTTCCTGTTGTTCCAGCCTGGCCAGCTTGGCGCTCATGTTGAAGCCGTGCCGTGCCCCCCTGGCCCAGAGGGAGAAGAGGGTGGTCATGGTAAGTGTAGTCTTTGACCACTACACAGGGACAATATACAGCGCTGACAGTATTCACATAAATAGTAATACGTATTTATAACAGTGTTTCCCCTACGATTATTTTCTGCTGAGCACGCAGCCATTAGTGAGTGAAATGCACTGTGAGCATATGTGTTTTGAGTTTAGAGCTTCGAGACCACTCTCGGCTAATTTCTGACCAACCAGGACATTTTCTCTGTGATTGGTTCAGGGAATCCATCTTGCCTGTCAATCACACTTCTCAATGGTGGTTTTTTTTTGGTTGTTTAGTTTCAAAATCTTGCTCCCCTTCAGTTCCTGTCTGCTATGTTTCTCTTTACAACTCTCTAATGTTACCTACAGCCCCTTTAATACCAATATAATAACAACAACGACGACAAAAATATAAAAGTGTTACTTGTGAGCCGTGCGTCCTCCACAAGCCTTCATCAGGTCAGCGTCGGAAAGCCTGTCGGGAAAATACACAGCGCTGCTAGTAACAGTAGCACATACAAACAAGACCCCATACTGCTAGTCAGCACTGTACTAGTATCACCAAGCACCTGGTCGTAGATGACAAGTCCAGGCTGTCGTCCTCCTCCGAGCTACTGCTGCTGGGGTTGCTGATGGGAGGTCCTGCCTGCTCCTCACCCAACAGCAGAGTCCCTGCCTGAGACACAGACACCCACCTGCCGTCACACACCGATCCCTGATTGGCTGGTATGTGCGTGTGGAAGGGGGGTGAGGGTGCTGTGAACGGTGAGGCCCTACCTTGACGAAGCTGCCGTACATCTTGTCCTTGCACAGCGCCGCTTTTCGGGGTTTCTTGTTGGAGACCTTCCTCCCATCTGCGTCCACGGCGCTTGTCTTCATTGCCACGCCGTTCTGGACGAGACAACATTTTGGACAGATTAGAAAACTACCAGGTTATACCATCTCAGATGATATACTATAAAAGGCTATATCAGATTATACCTGCTCAGATTATAGACTATACAATTATGACAGATTATACCTGCTCATATTATAAACTATAAGATTATACCATATTATACCCGCTCAGATTTCAAACTATAAGATTATACCATATTATACCTGCTCAGATTATAAACTATAAGATTATACAATATTATACCTGCTCAGATTACAAACTATGAGATGATACCTGTTCAGTTTAGTCAACTATTGGATTATAGCCTCCCTGGCCCCATTATACCTCGTCAGGTGATAGCCTACCTGGTCAGGTGACGGTCTACCTGGTCAGGTGATGGCCTACCTGGTCAGACTCCACTTGCAGGCTGGAGGAAGCCTTGTTGAATATGTGATCCCACCAATGGAAGGTGAACTCTTCTCCCTTCTTGTGTCCAATCTGGAACAGAAGATAATGTTTAGAAAAAACACACACACACACACACACACACACACACACACACACACACACACACACACACACACACACACACACACTATACCTACCCCTTCTTTGTTACATTTCACTTTGACTTTGATGGCTTCTGAGATACCGTTCTCATCCCGTCCTAGTCCTTTACCTGTGGCCAACGGACAGTCAACAATCAAGATTCACAAGGCACACAATACATCAGATTATTAAACATTACTTCCCAACAACAACAATAACAATGTATGCTACTGTTGCCTATAGGAATGTATATGTAGAGCAAACAGTCTGTACAGTCTGTACCTTCATATAGGTGTTATTATAAAACAGTCATTCCAGTTACCAAGCTTGTTGTAAGCGTTAATAATAATAATAATAATAATAATAATAATAATAATCAAACCTGCGGTCCAGCCATGTCGGAGGAGCTGCTGCTCTGCGAATTTCATCCCTCGACTTTTCTCTGGTGGGCAGTCGGCCATCTCTGGTGTCTTCACACACCTCAGAGTGACCTGCCATCACACACACACACACACACACACACACACACACACAGAGACACTATTTCATGGGACTGCATTCACTCTGTCAACTATGCCACTGCCAGAGACATGCAATACATAAATACATGCACACGACATATAAACATGCCATTAAAGTCTACAGAAGTGGTGGATGTACTCAATCTTTGTGCTGTTAGACTAGTATCTACTGTATGACTGCCTTCTGATCTGAACAGTTGTCAGTTGTTAACGCCACTTAGAATAAACCAAAGACGACTAAACGTAAGGGATCCACGGACGTCTTTACCTCAGAGTGTCTGTCTTGTTGCGGTGTGCTACAGTGTGGTACAGTATACAAGGTGTACCGGCGTGTCGTATAGCGGCCATGTGGCTCCCTCTGTGGACCCACCACACCGGAAGCAGTCCAACCAGTGACCGCCACGGTTCGCTTTGAATTGGTTTTATTTTTTAATGATAAAAGTATAAATAACCCAAACGAGTGATCTATTGGCGGGAAAAAAATACATAAGAAGGATACAAATTTTTTTTTTTGAATAGTTATGTCGATAACTTCCGGGTCGTGTCTGGCGGGCGGGAACTTGTGGACTTCAACCTCCAGACGCGGTACGATACACGCCGCGTCATTCCGATGCAAGATTGAGTTTAGACCACATATTTACATTGGAAGTACACAAGGTTCAAAGTGATTTATATATAAAGGTATAAAGGCCCACGGCAGGGATGTCTCGGGTGCTGAACTGCATCGTGGCCGTGTGTCCGGACGGCGGCATCGGCTATAGAGGAGAGCTCCCGTGGCACCCGACCAGACTCAACAACGAGTTCAAACATTTCCGCCGGTTGACAGTAACGAGGACCCCCGGTGTGGAGAACCGGCAGAACGTGGTCATCATGGGCCGAAAGACGTGGTTCTCCATCCCGGAGAAGAACCGGCCGCTCAACGACCGGATCAACGTGGTGCTGAGCCGGCAGCTGGAGGCGCCGCCGGCCGGAGCCCACCACCTGGCCCGGGACCTGGCCTCCGCCCTCCGCCTGCTGGACGGCCCCGGGGCACCGCTGGCACCGCTGGCCGACCAGGTGTGGGTGATCGGCGGCAGCTCGCTGTACTCTGAGGTGATGGAGACACCGGGCCCCCGGAGGCTCTTCGTGACGCGGATCCTGAAGCAGTTCCCGTGCGACACCTTCATCCCGGACATCAGCGCGGATCGGTACCGCCTGCTGCCGGAGTACCCCGGGGTGTCTTCGGAGCCGCAGGAGGAGAACGGCATCCAGTACCACTTCCAGGTGTACAAGAGTATCGATCAGTGAGCTGATCAATGGCCGTAAATCGGGTCTGTGCACTGGACGATCAAACCAAACTTTGAATGAAAGAGGCGAGCTGTTCCTGATGGACGGCTGCACCGGGACTTGCTTTGTTGAGTCCTTTGGTGAGTCTAAGGAGTCTCTCTACACACGTTTTTTGTTGTTGTAATATTTGTTGTACATTTACACCAAGAACACGACTAGTTGCGATGTCGTATGAGTTTCGTACACAAACATGTTTTAATCATCCTGTCTTCAATAAACATAAGCTTTAGTTGATCATGTCAAATTAATAATTTCCAATCTATTTTATTGAGGATATATTCAGGCGATACCTGTGGGTGCCTTATGACTACAGTAGGTGGCACTAGAGTACCATAATTGACATTTGGGGTATTTAGCAGACGCTTTTATCCAAAGCGACTTCCAATACGTAGATTTATTGAAAGGGACAGTAATAAGAGTTGTGCATTGTTATGAAACTTCAGTCGTTTCTTAATTAGACTCGGAATAAGATAAAACTTCTCTGGTTCTTGGTTGGTTCTTCCCTAGTTGGATGATAGCAGAGCCATAGTGATCTTTCTTTCTCTCTTTTTCTCTTTTTCTATATATAAAGTATGTTCTAATAAATAACCCTTTGTGGCTGGTTAGATTAAATAAATACAACGAGGCCTACATCTGATCTCACCATACAGAGTTGTTTGATTTAATAAATCCATAGCCGACAGCGTGGCGGTGACGAAACAGTGAAATAAAACCATCTCGTTTCCATTGTTCTGCGTTTTGTGTCATTACTCACTGGAGAGATAATGATATGTACATTAAAGTGTTATGGTCCTCCGCCCCAGCCCCACTCCCCTCTCCTTCTACCACCACCCCTTCCTTCATACCCCCAACTCCCCTCTCATTCTACCTCTCCTCTACCTCATCTCCCCATCCTATCTCCCTCTTTCTTACCTCTCCTCCCCTCTCCTCCTACCCCCCTCCCACCCCCCTCTCCTTCTCCCTCCCCTCTACCTCTCCTCTGCCTCACCTCCCCATCCTCCAATTCCCCCTCATCTCTTACCTCTCCTCTCCTCCCCTCTCCTACCCCCCCCCTCCCACCCCCCTCTCCTTCTACCTCCACCCTTCTCCTCCTAATACCCCCACTCCCCTCTACTTCTACCTCTCCTCTGCCTCACCGCCCCATCCTCAAATTCCCCTTCCTCTCTTACCTCTCCTCCCCTCCTCTCCTCTCCTCCCCTCTACCTCTCCTCTGCCCCTCCTCTCCTCTCCTCTCCTCCCCTCTCCTCTACCTCACCTCCCCATCCTCCAATTCCCCCCTCCTCTCTTACCTCTCCTCCCCTCTCCTCTCCTCTACCACCCCTCTCTTCCTACCCCCCACTCCCCTCTCATTCTACCACCCCTTCCCTCTCCTCTCCTCCCCATCCTCCAATTTCCCCCTCCTCTCTTAACTCTCCTCCCCTCTCCTCTCCTCCCCTCTCCTCCCCCCGCCCCTCCGGGTTTCCAGTGGCGTCGTGGCTCGGAGGACCCTCCCCCCCGCCCCCCTCCTCTCGGACGCTCCGCTGTCCCGTTAGAAACGCGCGGCTGTGTTGAATACTTATTATATTATTATTATTATACGGTATTAATACAAACAGCGACAGATACGCGATTAGGGAAACAAGAGGTGGATCGTAAGGTGAGTTCAGTTTCAAACATTTGTTGATGTGTCTATTTTCTCTCTCATCTACAAAAAGATGAGAGGACAATAGTGGAAAGAATAGACAGGTAAAGTGTTTTGGTTTTTTTTCTGTTTTAATGTAGTTTCATAACTAATAGGTTACGTTTGCATGTTTAATGATGGCGTGCATGCATGTCCATAAGTTGGTCTATCACTAAGAAAGCGCACCGCCGTCCAGATGCATGCACAATGTGTCGGTTATTATGGAAACACAGCTGCTCGAACGCTTACTGGAGACGGTGTTTGGTCCTTGGCTCTGTCTGTGTTCATCTGTTTGCTTCTTGACTGACATTTATCTCTTCTCACACCAAGACACACAAGACACATTAATCACTACAACTACAATTTTTCCCTTTTTTTTTGTTTTTTTTGCTGTGCAGTGTCAACGTGTCCCGATAACTGAAATTAAACTTACAGGAATTGCTCTCAGCCACACCGTGGTTGATATTTAATATGAAGTGATTTTACAGACGGGTTGTATTCGGACTCATCGTGACTCATCATCAGGCAACTCATTTCTGCAGCTTTATATCAGATCATATATCATATGTCATGCAGAGGTGTTGGTCAGATGTTGGATGCCCTCGTTTGGCAGATGACGCCAAATGATTGCGAATGTCAAAGTGTCTCAGAGGCCAGTTATGTGTTTGTGACGTCCTTGACATATCTATGCTAGAGTCTGTGGTCTGTTCTATCCCACCAGGTCCTGAATGCTGTAGTCCACTAGGTCCTAGATACTGTAGTCGACTAGGGGTCCACTAGGTCCTGTATACTGGCATCCTAGGTCCTGAATGCTGTAGTCCATTAGGTCCTAGATACTGTAGTCAACTAGGAGTCCACTAGGTCCTGTATACTCATCTCCTAAATCCTGAATGCTGTAGTCCGTTAGGTCCTAGATATTGTAGTCAACTAGGAGTCCACTAGGTCCTGTATACTCGTCTCCTAGGTTCTGAATAATGTCGTCCACTTAGGTCCTGTATTAACAGTCTCCTAGGTTCTGAATGCGGTCTCCTATAGGTCCTTGATACTGTAGTCCACTAGGTCCTAGATACTGTAGTCCACTAGGTCCTGAATACAGTAGTCCTCTAGGTCTAGAATACTGTAGTCCACTAGTTTCTGTAGTCCACTAAGTCCTGATTACAGTAGTCCACTAGGTCATGAATAATGTTTTCCACTAGGTTCTGAATACTGTATTCCACTTGGTCCTGAATACTGTAGTCTACTGTTCTGTAGTCGACTAGGTCATGAATATTGTAGTCCACTAGGTCCTAAATACTGTAGTCCACTAGGTCCTGAATACTGTATTCCACTAGGTCCTGAAGACTGTAGTCCACTAGGTACTGAAGACTGTAGTCCACTAGAGCCTGAATACTGTATTCCACTAGGTCCTGAAGACTGTAGTCCACTAGAGCCTGACTACTGTCCACTAGGTGCCTGGGTTTAAAGTGTATCTTGTGGATAAACATTGTGGACTGTGTGCTTATCTATGTATTCCTACCGTAGCTGAGAGTAGTCTCTGTGGTGTGACGGTGTAGTTTAGCTTATGTAAGTCTCTGTGTTGTGATGCTGTAGCTTAGCTTAGCCTCTGGGTTCTGCTGCCGTAGCTTAGCCTAGCGCTGTGAGCAGGGGAGTCCGGGTCGATGGGTTCTCCAGCATGGCGTTGGCCATAAACTGCAGGAGTGAGCGAGAGAGATGATGAATGTCTCTCTCTCACTCCTCCATATTGTCTAGACAGCAGCTCTCTCTCCCATCCTGGAAACCATCTCCACAGACAACTCTTATCTTCTACTAAACGCCCACCACAGAACACTTTGTTTTTCTGTTCTTTTACATTAAACCTTTAAATGCATATTTATGTATCTTCCTCAACACATATGAGCTGCTGTGTGTGCTACTGCCATGTCTATAAGGTTTAGGTGTTTGTGTGTGTATGGTGTGTGTGTGTGTGTGTGTGTGTGTGTGTGTGTGTGTGTGTGTGTGTGTGTGTGTGTGTGTGTGTGTGTGTGTGTGTGTGGTGTGTGTGTGTGTGTGTGTTTGAGAGAGAGGTGAGAGGTGAGATCATGGTTCTGTGTTTGCGTTTCCCTCCGTCTCTTTGGTGTGTGGTTTCCACACCATGGATCATTTAGTGGCGATCATAAGGTTTGTAATAAACAGTTTACAGCTGTTGCTAATGAACCCAGTCAACAGGTGAGTGTGATCTTGGTTCTGATGCCCAGGGCCGAGCATCAGAGGTTTGTGAACTATTTCATCTTGTGCCCCCAAAAGAGTGTTATTGGCTTGTTGTCCGGCGACGATGAGCCATCTCCAGCTGAGTCATAGTTTAGGGAACGCTGGAGTGGCGACTCCCTCTCATTGCGGAGCAACAGGCCGCTCTTTACAAGACTCTGCCAGCCAGCTGCTCCTCATATCAGACCAGTTCCTCCATGTGCTCCCCCGCCTCCAGCAGACCAGGGGCCAGATTCACAAAAGCATCTCCAGATCATTCTTAAGAAGTTTCCGAAGAAGAAATTCTACTCCAATGCAACTCATCAATTTTATCCTAAGAACCTTTCATTTTCCAAGGAACGTTTTTTTTTAAAAATAGTCTCACTTTTGGGTCGTGTGGATAAGTAAAAATCTATCAAGTGATGAACAAATTGTGTAGTTATCATAACCTAGACCTATAACTATGATAATAACAACAATGCTATTTATATGATGAATAATATGAATTATAATAATAACAACAATACAACACCCTTGATGAGATACAAAAATATTGTATACAGAAGCACTCAAAACTATAAAATTGATAGAAATTAATATCAAGGCATAAATGTGACAACTTTTAGACAAGCAAACTGTTAACCCAAAGTGGGGGATAAAATCAAGAACACATTTAAGATCTTAGTTTTCACAAATCCCATGTAATCGTCCGTTTGGTTCATAACAAATGATCTCATAAGAAAGATTTGAGCATTCTTTAGATGTCTTTTGGTGAGTAGCGGTTATTTATAACCTCCCTCATAAGTCATAAATCTTCACTCAAAAAACAGCAGTTACCAATATATTTTGTTTTTAAGATACTTTGGTGAATCCGCCCCCTCCGATGAGGAGGTGGTCCTTCGCTACACATTCTGGCTCAAATATCAGGCAGAGGAGCTGGGTGGGAGGAGCATGGGGACCACAGGGTCTTCTGCTGGGGTGTGGGTCTCTCTGCCAGGGGCCTGGTGGTTGGAGGAGGCAGCGGAGGACTTCTGGAAACCAGAAGAAACCTGAGCGCTGTCTTCAGGTTTCAGACGAGGAGAACGTCAGGCTAGAGGAGAGGAGGAGGAGAGCAGGAGAAGGAGAAGAGGATGGGGTGGGGGGTGGTGGGAGGAGAACGTCAGCTTACGGTTTCTGGCCTCTCTGGAAAATCTTTTGTTTTGCTTAGTTTTTAGGTTTTTCTTGACACCAAACTCCTCTATCCTCCCACTTGTCAGCATAAAGACACAAACTGCTGAGATGTGTTGAGCCTGTACGGCCAGAGTCTACCAACCAGGTTCATTTCTGGTGTTCTTGGTTCTTTTAGTTTCTTCAAGATATGCATTGAACCAATACGTGTGCTTGTGTGTGTGTGTGTGTGTGTGTGTGTGTGTGTGCATGCATATGTGTGTCTGCCCGCACACACGTGCATGTGTGTGTGTATGTGTGAGATCACCCTCCAATCTCCAGTGATGCCCGATGTGACATCCTGTGTGGTGGTGCATGGATGTCTTTCCTGTCCTATTTCCCGTGTCCTGTTTCCTGTGGGCATGCAGGTTACATTCCAACCCTGTCCACCACCAGTAGATGTCATGTTTATTTCTAGAGGAACTGGTCTCGGCTCCAGCGTTGTGCACATGGATCCAGACATGTTTAGGTCATCTTTGGAACATCTGGACCAATGGGAGGAGGAGTAGTGAGCAGAGGGGGGCGTGGCCTCGGTCCAATCACATCACATTTAGAGGTTGCAGATCTAGAAGGTCAGTGCCGTTTTAAAAATCAAAAATCCAGTGGCTCAGAGAGTGCAGCTAGGAGGGGGGACGGGGGGTGTGCTGGTCTTGACAAACCTTTCAGACCAGGCCTGCAACAAACCAGGCTGTTTTGTTTTGTTGCTATTCAGCTGAACTGGTTAATGTGAGGGTTAGGATTAATGTTAGGGTTAGTAGTACTTCTTCTGTTTGCGTGCATGTGCTGTATGTGTGTAGGTATATGTGTGTACAGTTTCTGAACAGTGTGTTGTGTATGTTGAGCCACGCGCTGCGACCCACAGAGGCTGTAATTATGACATTGCTCGGTCATGTCGCTCCTCAACCTCAACTCAGCCCTGCACACATTTTTTTAACCATTTTATTTTTCTTGGATATAACACCATGCCGCTTCAAAGGAGCAGCGCTAACCCAAGGTGTTGTGTGGCTGTGTGTGGTTGTGTGTGTGTGTGTGTGTTTTAACGGCCTCTGGCTGGACGCTGGCTTGTTTTTGTCATGGCGGCTGTGAGTATAAAAGTTAGTGAGAAGCGGTCTTTCCCTGACCGCTGCCTCAGCCACGCTGCTTGTGGCTTCGCTACTCAGAGGCGCCCCACAACTCTCTAACCCGAGTTTACCCTCGAGACCCAGAACTCGCTAACCCTAGTTTACCCTACAGAGACCTAGAACTCTCTAACCCTAGTTTATCCTGCAGAGACCTAGAACTCTCTATTCCTAGTTTACCCTATCAGAGATCCAGCACTCTCTCATCCTCGTTTATCCTACAGAGACATAGAACTCTCTAACCCTAGTTTACCCTCGAGACCCAGAACTCTCTAACCCTAGTTTATCCTACAGAGACCTAGAACTCTCTAACCCGAGTTTACCCTACACACCCGGAACGCTCTAACCCTAGTTTACCCTACAAAGTCCTAGAACTCTCTAACCCTAGTTTATCCTACAGAGACCTAGAACTCTCTAACCAGAGTTTACCCTATCAGAGACCCAGAACTCTCTAACCCCAGTTTACCCTACACACACGGGAACGCTCTAATCCTAGTTTACCCTACAGAGACCTCTAACTATCTAGCCAGGCACTGTCTAACAATGAAGCTAGATTATGGTTAGGCATGAGGGTTAGTGTGTACGTGTTTTCTTAGGGTTAGGGTAAGTGTGTATGTTTTGTTGGGTAACTCATGGTTGCTGTGTGTTTTCCCAGGGGTCTTGTTGCCATCCCCCTGCCAGGCTGTGGGTGAGTAGCTCATGCCAAGACGAGAACCCAGATGCTAAGGATTAAGGGTTTAATATTCTCTACCAGTAACTGTGTTTTAATGACTGGGGTTGGGGGGTGGGGGCCGGGGGTGGGTGGTGGGCTGGGTGACTGTGGTTGCTGCGTCACACGACGGGCTGCAAATTCACTCCAACTGCCAGACTCCTTCAGCCGCCTTCACAGACAGGACAGCAGAAACCAGACCAGAATCCAGAATCTCAGCCAGAGAGTTACAACCGGAGAGTTACAACTGGAGAGTTACAACGGGAGAGTTACAACAGGAGAGTTACAACCAGTTACAATCAGAGAGTGACAACTAGAGTCTCAACCAGATAGTCGCAAAGAAAGAATTACAACCAGAGAGATTTACAATCAGACAGTTTCAACCGGAGAATCACAGCCAGAGAATCACAGCCAGAGAGTCACAACCAGAGTCACAACCAGAGAGTCACAACCAAAGAGTCACAACCAGAGAATCACAACCTGAGAGTTACAACCAGAGTCACAACCAGAGAGTCACAAACTAAGAGAGAATTACAACCAGAGTCACAACCAGAGATTCACGACCAGAGAGTCACAACCAGAGAGTCACAACCAGAGTTACATCCAGAGTAACGAAGAGAGAATTACAATCAGAGAGTTACAACCAGAGAGTCACAACCAAAGAGTCACAACCAGAGAGTCACAACCAGAGAGTTCAACCAGAGAGTCACAACCAGAGAGTCACAAAGAGAGAATTACAACCAGAGTTACATCCAGAGAGTCACGAAGAGAGAATTACAATCAGAGAGTTACAACCAGAGAGTCACAACCAAAGAGTCACAACCAGAGAGTTACAACCAGAGAGTCACAACCAGAGTCACAACCAGAGAGTCACAACCAAAGAGTCACAACCAGAGAGTCACGAAAAGAGAAATACAACCAGAGAGTTACAACTAGAGTCACAACCAGAGAGTCACAACCAGAGTTACAACCAGAGAGTCACAAAGAGAGAAATACAACCAGAGAATCACTAAGAGAGAGTCACAACCAGAGTTACAACCAGAGAGACACGAAAAGAGAAATACAACCAGAGTTACAACCAGAGTCACAACCAGAGAGTCACAACCAGAGTCACAACCAGAGAGTCACGAAAAGAGAAATACAACCAGAGAGTCACAACCAGAGAGTAATACAACCAGAGTCACTAAGAGAGAATCACAACCAGAGAGTTACAACCAGAGAGTCACACAAGAGAAATACAACCAGAGAGTCACGAAAAGAGAAATACAACCAGAGAGTTACAACTAGAGTCACAACCAGAGAGTCACAACCAGAGAGTAATACAACCAGAGTCACTAAGAGGGAATCACAACCAGAGAGGTACAACCAGAGAGTCACAACCAGAGAGTCACAAATAGCTAATTACAACCAGAGAGTTACTACCAGATACAGATTTAAAGAAATGTAATTCTTCTCTGAAGTCTTTCTCTAGTGGATCTTTTATTAGATCAATGTGACATGTAAACTATTTTCAACTCTGTTTTAAACTTCAATTCAAACTCATTTAAACTCTGTTTAAATGAGTTTGAATCACACACACACACACACACACACACACACACACACACACACACACACACACACACACACACACACACACACACACACACACACAGGCCTACAAACAGACTCATAACCCCCCCCACCCCCCCTCCCCCGGGACACTCAATATGTTTTTCTACTTTCTCCTCCAGAAAATGAGTCAGAGTTTCTCCTTTAGCTGCCACCACAGAGAAACAGAGAGACAGAGAGAGAGAGAGAGAGAGAGAGAGAGAGAGAGAGAAGGAGAGAGAGAGTGTGTAAGACAGAGAGAGAGGCACTGAACCACAGAGAGAGAGAAACAAACAAACAAACAGAGCCAGAGAGAATAAAACAAAAGAAAGAAAGAGAGAAAGAAAGAAAGAAAGAAAGAAAGAGAGCTAGATGACTGAGCTGTATAAACATATACAATCTGTCAAACTCTGTTTGGAAATAAAACATTTTCAGTCATATCCTAAATAGGTATATTCAGTTATAAAAACTATATTAAAACCATATGCAAAGCTACATCTGAAAAGTATGTCCGAAATTGAATTCAAAGTTATATTCTGAATCACCCTGAAAGAAAATTGTATTTCCCTTATATTTTTGGTTCATGACCTAAATGTAGTTCTGTTGAAACGTGCTTCTTTCTGATTGGATAAACAATAGCACATGTCATCTCACTCACACAAACCCTCATGTTTGACTTCAAAGTAGCTTTGTAATGACATTAAAACCAGTGTCTGTGTGGATGTGTTTCTCTAGCGTTAGCGTTAGGCCCGCCACGAGCACCGCTGGTGAAGCAGGATGCAGGACGCTAGACCCGAGGGCCTGATTACGGCTCCACACTCGCTGGCTGGGATTCAGGTGTCACAGTTTTAGGCGTAGGGTTTCTAGGAATATCTAAACCACATTATTTCATAACGTGTCATAGTTATTATAGTTAATAACAGTGCGTCATGCCACGATTTGTATATAATGTTAAGTTATATTTCTTATTTTATTTTATATATTTATGAGTTATATTCTTATCATGAGCTGTGGTTGGCTCACTGGTTCTACACCGATCCTTCAGTTACAAGAACCATTGAACTGGCTGGCATTAGCAAGACAGCAAGACTGCCATTCCACCGTTGTCTGTAAGCCTGACTCTGTCAACACATCCAGACAGCAAAGGCCACTTATTCTACATGAAGAGGACATCTGAAGGCATGCGGGTGTGTACCTACATGTCCGTACAGCAAGGTGTGAGAGAGGCTTGATGGGCGGGGCCAAGGGACATAATACCCAATAGGAACGCTCTCTCTCTCTGAAGTTTACTTGAGCTGGGCTTTTTCGAAGATTAACTTGTGACACAACATTGTTTAGATTCTAACCGGGAGCTGTCGAGTTGCATCTAACGAAGGCCAATTAAACAGCTAATGAAAGATCCTCACAGAGTTGCTGCTAATGAGCAACAGAGATCGTGAAGTTTTGTTGTTGTGGTATCACCACCCCACAGCCTACTGGAGGACTGTGGCGTGTGTGTGTGTGTGTGTGTCGGAAAAAGACCACAATGTGACGTGAGCTACAGGACCAAGATGAGAACTTGCAGATTCAGGGTTATATGATGTGATGTTAATATGATGATTGGTGTTTGATGTTTGTTCCTCTGTGAAGGACTTCTCCGGTACAATCACTTACAGATGCTAAGGAGCTTAACTTAGTCTGGCTATCTCGGGTTAGCTGCTCGTAGTGTCTGCTTTTAATATTTGTTCGCTCTTAGCATTTGTTAGTTCTCAGCATCTGGATAGCTTGGCTTAACTCTTAGACCCTGGCTATCTTGTGTACGTGCTTAGTATGTTAGCTCTTAGCAGGTGGCCAGCTTGGGTTAGCTCTTAGAACCTGGATAGCTTGGGTTAGCTCCTAGCGTCTGGCTAGCTTTGCTTATCTCCTAGCACCTGGCTAACTTGGGTTAGTGTTCAGCACCTGCCAAGAGACGGTTAGCGGTTAGAGTCTGGCAGTCGTTTCTGAGTGTATTGAGGCATGTGGAGACCCACATGGATGCTAATGGATAATGATCCTAGTTTACGGAATCAGCCCTGCGATTAACTAGGTCTTTTACGACCTCAGAATACTCAATACTAATACTGTTTACTACATCAAGATGTCTCTTTATTCTCTGTAGTGATTAATGTTGACTAGCTCTAGCACTCTGCTCTCAGTGTTTAGCTGTGTTTGTGCGTCGGGGTCAGGGGTTATGGTTAGGGTTGACCCCGTATGACCTCTCCCTCTAGGACCATGCTGACGCTGCCGTGCTGTGTCCTCCTCCTCCTCCTCCTCCTCAGTGGTCTCGGTTGGTCCCTGAATCCCCGGGACCCCAACGTATGCAGCGTATGGGAGAGGTGAGGCCCAGCGCCATAACCCTAACCCTAACCCCCCTCTCCCCTCATCCATAACCCCCTCATTCATAACCCCCTAACCCTAACCCTAACCCCCCTCCCGCCTCACCCATAACCCCCTAACCCTAACCCTAACCGTAACCCTCTTACCCTCACCTCAAACCTCCCCCTCATCCTTAACCCCCTAACCCTCACCCATAACCCCCTAACCCTAACCATAACACCCTAACTCTAACCCCCTAACCCCCCAACACTAACCCTCTAACACTTACCTCAAACCTCCCCCTCACCCTTAACTGCTTTACCCTAACCCTCTAACCCTCACCTCAACTTTCACCATCACCCCTAACCCTAATCCACCACCACCCCCCCCTGCCCACCCTTAACCCCCTAAACCTAACCCTCTAACCCTCACCTCAACTTTCACCCTCACCCCTAACCCTAATCCACCACCGCTCCCCCCCTGCCCACCCTTAACCCCCTAACCCTAACCCGCTAACCCTCACCTCAAATTTCACCCTCGCCCCAACCCTAATCCACCACCGCCCCCCCCTGCCCACCCTTAACCCCCTAACCCTAACCCACTAACCCTCACCTCAACTTTCACCCTCACCCCAACCCTAATGCACCCCCCGCTCACCCTTAACCCCCTATCCCTAACCTCAGGTTTTGCACCAAAAAAATGTGAGCTTACCGTTGTCACGACAAGGAATTAATTAGAGTCCCTTTTACCACCAAGCCGGTTAGCCACAGTATAAATGACTACAGGGGGAGGAGGTAAGCAAAGGTCATGGCTCCATCGCCGAAACTCATGAAAAGTGTTCAAATTAAGCTTGATTTTACATTTTATATTTAAAGAAATCAGCTAATGCTGTGTTTTCCTTCCTAGTCGTTTGTTTATGAAGTTGATAACTTAGCTGTGCAGTTGATAATGGGTACGCTTTGAAAGCTGTGCTCTTTACCCTTGCTTTGGTTACATGTTGAGTAGCAGATCCATTTAGTAGTGATTACAATTGAGCCGCACTGTGTGTGCAATACACAGGTTTAACGCACACCTGGCAGCCAGAGAGTATTCACCCAGACCATGACTTAAATATATATGTATGCTCTCTCCACCTAGCTTCACTACCTCAGTGAAGGAGTCCTACCTGCAGCCCTACGACCAGGTGACAGAGGAGCCCTGCTATGACCCCCGATCAGCCTATCGCTGCCCTCGACACAGGTAGCCCCGCCCCCTCCTCTCACACACTTCCTGCTGCTGTGAGAGAAACAGCAGATTGACCTGCGTGTATGGTGTGTGTGTCAGGATCACCTATAAGACAGCGTACCGGCAGGCTGTGAAGACAGATCACCGGCGAAGGTACCAGTGCTGCCCAGCGTACTACGAGAGCAGAAACAAATGTGTCCGTGAGTATTTTATGTCATATTATATCTATATATATTATATCTATATTATATATTTGAGGCTTATATACTGTACATTTATTATTGTATTGTTTTTATTCTTATGTTGGTATTTTTGAGCTTATTTCCCTAGGGAATCAAGTTCAATCTTATCTTATCTTATTACTATTACATATGATACATACTATTATTAATGTCTAACTATGCTGTTGGTCTGTTATTCTGACATTTCTGTCAGCATAATGTATACTTATTAGGTGGTTGTCGTGGTGATGAGGTTGTCGTGGTGACGTGACGCGTGTGTGTGTGTGTGTGTTCCAGCACGCTGTGTTAAGGAGTGTGTTCACGGGAGGTGCGTGGCTCCAGACCTCTGCCAATGTGAAGGAGGGTGGAGAGGAGAAGACTGCTCCAGTAGTGAGACACCTGTCTGTCTGTCTGTCTATCTGTCTGTCTGTCTGCCTACCTACCCAGGCTTCCAGGCTTGTTCCAAACTGGATACAACACACACACACACACACACACACACACACACACACACACACACACACACACACACACACACACACACACACACACACACACACGCACTCGTGAAGTTGTTTGGATGGGAAGTTCTCTCTCCAGGAAGCAGCAGCAGCAGCAGCACGGGAGGCCAAGTGATCAGCCTTTTCCGAACAGGCACGCTTCGAACGGGCACGGCACAAGTCACTGAAATTATGAAACTAGTTGCATTTTCTTCAAAATGCGATCGAAGGCTGAAGAAGTTGGCAGGCTCGTTTCACAGTCAATGTATGGCTGGCAGACTAGTTTCAGAGTAAGAGCGTGGCTGGCAGGCTGGTTTCAGAGTAAGATCGTGACTGGCAGGCTGGTTCCAGTGTAAGAGCGCGGCTAGGTACAGAGTCTGTTCTCCATTTTGTCTCCAGTCGGTGACAGAACCACGACCAGAGGAAATGGAAAATGTTACCCTACTCCCCCTCCCACTGCCCCAAACCGAGCATGTTTTCCTTTCTGTTATTCTTCTGTCCAACCCCCCACTCTCTCTCCCCTCTTCCCCTCTCACCTCTCTCTCTCACCTTCTCTCTCTCTCTCTCACTTCTCTCTCTCTCTCTCCCCTCTCTCTCTCTCTTCTCTCTCTCTCTCTCTCTCTCTCTCTCTCTCTCTCTCTCTCTCTCTCTCTCTCTCTCTCTCTCTCTCACTCACTCACCTCTCTCGCTCACCTCTCTGTCTCCCCTCTTTCTCTCTCACCTATTTCTCTCTCTCACCTCTCTCTCCCTCGCTCACCTCTCTCTCTCACTTCTCTCTCTCTCACCTCTCTCTCTCACTTTTCTCTCTCTCTCACTTATCTCGCACCCCTCTCTCTCTCACCTCTCTCGCTCACCTCTCTCTCCCTCGCTCACCTCTTCTCTCTCACTTCTCTCTCTCTCTCACCTCTCTCTCTCTCTCTCTCACTCTCTCTCTCTCTCACCTCTCCTCCACTTTATCCCCTCTAGCTCTTTGTAAACTATATAAACTACACACATATTACATGTAAACTACATATAAACTACAAATAGACTACATGCAAACTAAATATAAATACACGCATTCCAATAGTTATATAATAAACATGAGCCCCACTCCTACTCAACCCTTTATGGCAATGTGCTCCTGGAAGTGTGTGTGTGTGTGTGTGTGTGTGTGTGTGTGTGTGTGTGTGTGTGTGTGTGTGTGTGTGTGTGTGTGTGTGTGTGTGTGTGTGTGTGTGTGTGTGTGTGTGTGTGTGTGTATGTGTTTGCTTGAGTGTGTGTGCTTGAGTGTGTGTGTGCTTGAGTGTGTGTGCACTTGTGCATGTGTGTGTGTGTGTGTGCGTGTGCTTGAGTGTGTGTGCACTTGTGTGCGTGTGTGTGTGTGTGTCTCTTGGGAGAAAGAAGAATGTTCCCACCATATCTGTGGCGTTCCTCATCATCTCAGTGAAGAACCACTGGCTCCCAAAGCAACCAGACTACCACATATCCTACCAATCTACAGACTACCACATATCCTACCAATCTACAGACTACCACATCTACCAGTCTACAGACTACCACATCTACCAACCTACAGACTATCACATCTCCTACCAATCTACAGACTATCACATCTACCAACCTACAGACTATCACATATCCTACCAATCTACAGACTACCACATATCCTACCAATCTACAGACTACCACATATCCTACCAATCTACAGACTACCACATCTACCAGTCTACAGACTACCACATCTCCTACCAATCTACAGACTACCACATCTACCAACCTACAGACTACCACATCTCCTACCATTCTACAGACTACCACATCTACCAACCTACAGACTACCACATATCCTACCAATCTACAGACTACCACATCTCCTCCCAGTCTACAGACTACCACATCTCCTCCCAGTCTACAGACTACCACATCTCCTCCCAGTCTACAGACTACTGCATCTACCAGTCTACAGACTACCATATCTTCTACAGACTACCACATCTCCTACCAAGCTACAGACTACCACATCTACAGACTACCACATCTCCTACTAATCTACAGACTACCACATCTACCAACCTACAAACTACCACATCTCCTACCAATCTACAGACTACCACATCTACCAGTCTACAGACTACCACATCTCCTCCCAGTCTACAGACTATCACATCTCCTTCCAATCTAAAGGCTACCACATCTACCAGTCTACAGACGGCCACATCTTCTCCCAGTCTACAGACTACCGCATCTAACAGTCTATAGACTACCACATCTACCAGTCTACAGACTACCACATCTACCAGTCTACAAACTAACACATCTCCTCCCAGTCTACAGACTACCGCATCTACCAGTCTGCAGACTACCACATCTATCAGTCTACAGACTACCCATCTACCAGTCTATAGACTACCACATCTACCAGTCTACAGACTACCACATCTCCTCCCAGTCCACAGACTACCGCATCTACCAGTCTACAGACCACCACATCTACCAGCCTACAGACTACCACATCTCCTCCCAGTCTACAGACTACCGAATCTACCAGTCTACAGACTACACATCTACCAGCCTACCATATCTTCTACAGAGTACCACATCTTCTACAGACTTGCACATCTCCTACTAGTTTACAGACGACCACATCTCCTCCCAGTCTACAGACTAGCACATCTACCAGTCTCCAGACTACCACAACTCCTACCAGTCTACAGACTACCACACCACCTACCAGCCTACAAACGACCACACCTCCTACTAGTCTACAGCCTACCATACCTCCTCTCATATCTCCTACCATACCTACCAGATCTACATAGCATATAGTAGAGCAGAGTAGAAGCCAGCGGTAGAGAGTAAAACAGTGTAGAATCAACCTCTAGTCTTGGACCGTATCCAACCGCATCCGTACCGTATCCACCACCGTCCAACATGGCCGTCAGGATCAGCCCCTCTGCATGCCGGGTAATGCGGTGTGTAAACAGGAGGGTCTGAGGTGTCTTGTTATTGCTCTCATGCTAAAAACACGCGTAGCAGAACGCGTGGAGAACCGGTGACCTGCGGCCAAATGTCCTGCTCTCTTCCCTGAAATGAATGCTTGTTTACCGGCAAGCTGTGACCGTTTCGGGGCGGGCAGACTAGCAGCGGCTGTGGCTCCACGCTGCGTGCACATAGCAAACACATTCCCGTTACACAGGGAACCGATGTATTAACACAAACCCATGACACTGTGCACATTCAGATTTCAGGAAGCCATGACCAATCCTGTTGGCCCGACAGAGTGCCCAGAGAGAGCCCAACCGCCTGCTCAAGCAAGCTAACACCCCCACAGTTCTCTAACACACTGTTTAAGAGCGTGTATGTGTGTGTGTGTGTGCTTCAGACTGTGATGGGGGTCACTGGGGCCCTGGGTGTAGCCGGCCCTGTAGCTGTAAGAACGGCGCCCTGTGTGAGCCTGGCTCCGGGGCGTGCCGCTGCCCCCCAGGGTTCATTGGACGCCACTGTGAGGACCCCTGCCCGTTCGGGTCCTACGGTCAAGGCTGCCTGCAAAGCTGCCTGTGTGGAGGGGAAGGGTCATGTGACAAAGCCACCGGAGAGTGTGTGTGTCGGGAAGGCTTCACCGGGACATAGTGAGTACACTTTCACCCAGTTACCATAGCAACATTACCCTAGTTACCGTTGGAACACCTTCACCATAGTTAACATAGCAACAGCTTTATCCTAGTTAATAAAGCAACAGCTTTACCTAAAAATCACTGTAGCAACAGTTTACAATTAGGTTTATGAATACATTAGTTTTAACAATACGGTATGAGAACATGACAGACTTGAGATATTTGAATATCAAGATGTTTACGAGGACATATTAGCATGCTGTGTTTATGAGGACATGGTTGCCATGTTGTGGTTCTTCCAGCTGTGAGAAGGCGTGCACCAGGGGGCGCTGTGCCCTGCGCTGTGCCTGTCAGAACGGGGGCATCTGCCAGGGGACGGGGGTCTGCACCTGTCCCCCCGGATGGATGGTAGGCTCACCTCGCTACTGGTTCTATACAAACGCATAACTCTCCTCTCTGCCATACACATGGGTGGTAGGGTCACATCTCTACCGGTTTTAACAATCTCCCTGGGGATTCACAAAGTACTCTAAATACATTCATAGATATATACACACACACACACACACCACCCAAATACAGCACGGCACACCACACCACAGGAGCGGTCAGAAATGTATTTTATTAACTACTTCGGTAGGTAAGAAGGTATAGGACAGGAGACTTGAGTGGGAGTTGGGAGGAAAAATACTGAGTAGTCGGGAAGGTGGAGAGCAAACCGTGAGAAGTGCCCCCTCAACTCCCGCCCCACGCAAACAAAGCCTGGTGAGAGGAACAGGAGTCTTTTGGCGTGGCGGGGGAATTATAGTGCTTTGACTCACCAATACCTCCCCTTCTACTGGTGAGCACTGGCTTTTGCTGAGCACCGGGAGACAAAATGGCCGGCCTGGCCACAGTACAGGCAGAGGTTGGCCCAACAGCGACTCCCTTGTTCCTCCGGGGAGAGACTGCTGCGGCCGAGTTGCATTGGCAACGACTCCTGCCTCTTCTCCCGCCTCCGATCCTGGACGCGTAGATCCACTCTGGTGGCCAGCGTAGACAGGACGTCGTACGAGACCCGTATGTCTTTCATATAGTCGGCCAGGCTGTGGAGAAAAGCGTCCCGGAGGGGTGAGGAGTTCCAGTCACTCTGGCAGGCTTTTATGCAAAAGTCAATGGAAAAGTCGGCCACAGTCTGGTCCCCCTGCTGCAGGTTGAGCAGGCACTTAGCCGCGTCGGCCCTGTAAGCCCCCACACCGGCAACCTTGAGGGACTCCGTGGCGAACGACCAGGCGGGGCTGCAGCCTTTCAAATCCCCAGAGCAATGTTCTGGAGTCCCCAGCCGGAGTTCAGGAGTCAACCTCAGAGACGAGGGCGCAGGAGCCGGTGTCACTGGAGCTGCAGGTGGAGTTGGCGACGCAGGCTGGGTCATGGTGCTTATGAGCTGCTTAAGTTGAGTGGCTAAGGCGATTATTGCCCGTTCCTGAGTTTCTGCCGCTTGACTTGCTTCAGCGGAGGCAGCGGCTATCAGCGCTTCATGCTGCTGGAGGACGGCCTCGATCCTCTCAAATTGGCTCATCAGTGAGGAGTGTCCACGGGGTCCATGACTGACCAGAGTGTACTGTAACAGGTGTAGGTAGAATGCAAATGCTGCACAGCACACCACAGGAACGGTCGGAAATGCCTTAAGAAGGTATAACAGGAAACGGTAGCAACGTTTAATCCAATGATTGAGGGAACAGTATCACAGGGCTTGGGGAAGACTCTGGCTTGGCCAGGTGAGTGGAGCAAGGTGGGAAAGCTCACACAGACAAACACAGCAGTCTGTTGGAGGGCAACGGAACCATGAGGGAGAGAGCAGAGAAAGCTGAACTCGTGGTCGGGGACAGACGGCTGAGGCGGTTACCAGGATTACAACAAGGCAGGGAGGTCTGGGACAGGTAGGGTCGGCAACGGGAAATCAATCCGAGAAAAACTGTAGAGTCTTGCATGTAGAAGCGAAAAACAATCTGGCAGCAAGTGAGTCAGTGGAACAGGGGAGCTTATATAGTGACTTAATTGGCAATGAGAGCCCAGGTGTCGGTGGTGTGGCTGACGAGGTGCGAGTGGCCAGCTGGTGGAGGGACTGGCAGGCGGGGAGAGTGGAAAACTACTGAGTAGTAGGGAAGGTGCAGAGCAAACCGTGACAAGAACATACACACACGAACACACACGCACATGCACAATTATGCTACACACGTGTGCTTGCACACACACACTTACATTTTCATATTTTTTTGTTCTTTATATTGCCTTGTTGTTTATATGCTTATATATTTTTTATTTTATTTGTCTATCTGCTGCTCATTTTGCTGTAAATATTGTGGATATTCAGATCCCTCCAATTTGTGTTATTTGTGATATTTGTATATCACATTCCGCTGAGCGTCACTACTTTTTCATTTAACTGCACATCCTGTATGTGTATGTGACAATTAATGAAACTTCTTGAATCTTGAATATATGTGTCTCTAATACTTGCGTGTGGCATGCGTGTGTGTGTGTGTGTGTGTGTGTGTGTGTGTGTGTGTGTGCGCAGGGTGCCGTGTGTACGGAGCGATGCCCCCAGGGCTTGTGGGGGCCTAACTGCATTCAGGAGTGTGTGTGTTACAACGGGGGCCGATGTGACCCTGAGACCGGAGCCTGCCGCTGCTCTGAGGGCTACACCGGAACCAGGTGAGGGCTGTGTTCTAGTGAGGTGTGCATGTGTGTGTGTGTGTGTGTGTGTGTGCATGTTCTAGTGGTGTGTGTGGGCCTGTGTGTGTGCATAATATCCTTCACCCATGGTGTATCCTGTGTGTGTGTGTTGTGTGTGTGTGTCTCTTTGTCTGTGTGTGTGTGTGCATAGTATCCTTAACCCGTGGTGTATCCTGTGTGTGTGTGTTGCAGGTGTAGTGAGGAGTGTGGGGCAGGTACCTACGGTCTGGACTGTAAAGGCGTGTGCTCGTGTGCTAACGGAGCGCGCTGCTACAAGATCGACGGCGCGTGTCTGTGTGAGCCGGGCTTCCGGGGGCCGGAGTGTGAGGACCCCATGTGTCCTCGGGGGACCTTCGGATTCCGCTGTGAGAGGACCTGCCTCTGCCAACAGGAACACACACTCAGGTAACACACACACACTCTGGTACTACACACTCTGTTCCTACACACTCTGTTCCTACACACTCTGGTACTACACACTCTGTTTGTACACACTCTAGTAGTACAGGCTATGTTAGTACACACTCTGGTACTACATACTAAAGTACCACACAGGCACTTAGGTCGCCATGCTGCAGCCACCAAGTCTGGGTTTGAGGACGGCTCTATCAGTATGACGATGATGTCATCATAACTCTATCCACAGTGATTTCACCAGCTTCTTTCATCATGTGACCAACGTGCACCTGTGTTTTGATTGGCTAGCTGCCATCCAATGAAAGGCGAGTGCACGTGCCAGCCAGGCTGGGCAGGGCTGTACTGCAACGAGACCTGCGCTCACGGTTTCTACGGCAACGGTTGCCTGGAGCCGTGTCTGTGTGTGAACGGCGGTGTGTGTGACGGGGCAACGGGAACCTGTGAATGCCCCCCCGGGTTCACGGTAAGGAGTCCTGATGGTTCCGTGGTGTAGTTTCACCTCATATCTTGTAGCACAACACAGAACTAGATTGTTATTGTTTTAGTAAGTCTATTTTGGACATGATTTTCAAGATAATTCAAACGATTGTGTGTGAGGTCCACCTACCTGTGTGCTCTCTGCAGGGGGTCCACTGTGAGGCTCCGTGTAAGAGCGGGACCTACGGGAAGGCGTGCTCTCTAGAATGTTCCTGCGTCAACGCTGTCGACTGCTCGCACCTCGACGGGACATGTTTCTGTAAAGAAGGTAAGCCTAACCCAAACGTAACCAATCAGATTACAGGTACATTTAACCAAAGCGTAACCAATCACATTCTAAGTAAATTTGACCAAAGCGGAACCAATCAGATTAGAGGTAAATGAAAGCAAATCATAACTAATCAGATTACAGGTGAATGTAACCAAAATGTAACTAATCAGATTACAGGTTAATTTTACCAAAACGTAACCAATCAGATGACAGGTACGTTTAAACAAAACATAACTAATCAAATTATAGATACTAAACTAAATCATATCATTAAAATGTATCTGTCTGTGCCACTTTCTGTCTCTCTACCTGTCTGTCTGTCTATCTCATTTCCTGTCTGTCTGTCTGTCCGTCTCTCTCTCTACCCATCTGTCTGTCTCTCTGTCTCTCTCTCTCTCTACCTGTCTCTCTACTTGTGTGTTTGCAGGCTGGCGTGGGGAGGACTGCTCGCTGCCCTGTGGGAGGGGCTCCTGGGGTCCTGGCTGTAATGCCACATGCCGCTGTGCTAACGAGGCCCGCTGTAGCCCCGCCGACGGCAGCTGCACCTGCAGGGCGGGCTGGCAGGGGGCGCTGTGCGACAAGCCCTGTCCTGTGAGCCCCTCACTCTATCTCTATAGTTAGAGATATGATTAAGGTCCTTATCTCTGAGATATGGTTTGGATTCAGCCTATCTCTAGTTAGAGATGTGGTTCTGATCCAGCCTACATTATCTCTCGTTAGAGATGTGGGTCTGATCCAGCCTATCTCTAGTTAGAGATGTGGTTCAGACCCAGCCTATCTCTAGTTAGAGATGTGGGTCTGATCCAGCCTATCTCTAGTTAGAGATATGTTTCTGATCCAGCCTATCTCTAGTTAGAGATGTGGGTCTGATCCAGCCTATCTCTAGTTAGAGATGTGGTTCAGACCCAGCCTATCACTAGTTAGAGATGTGGGTCTGATCCAGCCTATCTCTAGTTAGAGATATGGTTCTGATCCAGCCTATCTCTAGTTAGAGATGTGGTTCAGACCCAGCCTATCTCTAGTTAGAGATGTGGGTCTGATCCAGCCTATCTCTCATTAGAGATATGGTTCTGATCCAGTTAATTTTTAGTTTGAGATGTGGTTCAGATCCTTATGTGTGTGTTGGTGTGGATTTGAGTGTGTGCTCCTGTGTGTTATATACAGATGGGCATGTTTGGACCGGGCTGCCAGAAAAAATGTGACTGTATCCATGCCAACGGTTGCCAGGCAACCAGTGGAGAGTGTCGCTGTCTGTCAGGGTGGGGGGGTAAGAGTCGTTAGTTATAACATGATAATATGTTTATAATATAATTATGTAACAGTATAATAATAATGTGGTTGTTGTGCTGGTTGTCAGGGGCCCGCTGTAGTGAGGCATGTGTGGAGGGCCAGTGGGGGCCCCACTGCAACCACAGCTGCTCTCAACACTGTCCCCATGGCGACCGCTGTCACCCGGAGACGGGCGCCTGCGTCTGTCGCCATGGCTACTGGGGATCCACCTGTGAGAAAAGTAAGTGATGAACCGGTCGCCATGGAAACGGGACTCTGTATGTGGATGTGCTGATGGTCTCTCTCTCTCTCCTCCTGTCAGGATGCAGTGCCGGTTGGCATGGTGACCAGTGCAGTACTCCCTGTCCGTCCTGCGGGCAGTCGTTCCGCTGTGATCATGTGACCGGGGAGTGTGACTGTCTGCTCGGCTACACCGGACCCCTCTGTGATCAGGGTACCTACACACACACGCAGGCAGGCAGGCAGGCAGGCAGTATGATTATATATTACTATGGTAGTATATATAGTCGTATATATATGGTAGTATATATCTGATTTGTTGTTCCCAGCGTGTCCGTCTGGGTTCTACGGTATGCGCTGTGCTGAGCGCTGCTCTGACTGCAACAACAGCTCCACCTGCGACCCGCGGGATGGACACTGTGAATGTAAGTACCACCACATCATATCATACATTATGTACTGCACTCCCTATATGCTACACTATATACTACATTATACACTATATACTACAGTATATACTACATATATACTACATTATACATTATTTACTACATTATAATACTACACGATACATTATATACTACATGATATACTACAGTATATACTCACAATCTGAATTAGAATCAGAATCAGAAACAGCTTTATTGACTTAGTTTTTGCAATCAGTGCCTAACATTAAACAGAGAGAAATACAGTATATATACTGTACCACAGTATATACCACAGAATACATTATACACTCCATGCTAATGCTCCATGATACAGTATATATAGTACAGTCCATGCTACGTTGTGTGTGTGCAGCCTGTGGTGTCGGCCGGTTCGGTCCGCTCTGCTCCCAGACCTGCAACTGTCCTCCGGGCTCCGGCTGTGACCGCCTCTCTGGGGAATGTCTCTGTTCTTCTGAGAACTATGAGGACTGCAAGCCAACGCTGGGTACTATACTGTCCTGTGTCCATAACCCTAACACTGGGCACTATACTATCCTGTATCCATAACCCTAACATTGGGCACTATACTATACTATTCTGTATCCATAACCCTAACACTGGGCACTATACAATACTATCCTGTATCCATAACCCTAACACTGGGCACTATACTATACTATCCTGTATCCATAACCCCAATACTGGGCACTATACTATCCTGTAACCATAACCCTGCTACATGCCATATACAGTATATAGCCTACTGTAACCTACTGTAGCCACTGAGGTCACTTCATGCCCCTGGCTCTCCTCCAGCCATCTCAGGCAGTGTGATGGTTCCTGTGCCCCCTGTGGAGAGGGAGTCGTGGGGGGCCATCGCGGGCATAGTGGTGCTGGTTCTCCTGGTGGTGCTGCTGCTCACGCTGCTGCTGCTGTACAGGCGGAGGCAGAAGGCCAAGCACAACAACACCCCCACCGTGTCCTTCTCCACCGGCCGCCCTGCCAACTCCGAGTATGCTGTCCCAGGTAGGCCGGGAGCTTGGGTGGAGTTGGGCTGGAGGTAGGCAGGGTGCTGGGGGGAGGTGGGGGGGGGGGGGGGAAATAGGCAGGGTGCTGGGCTGGGGGAGGTGGGGGGAGGTAGGCAGGGTGTTGGGCTGGGGGGAGGTGGGGTGGAGGTAGGCAGGGTGCTGGGGGCAGGTAGGCAGGGTGCTGGGGGGAGGTGGGGTAGAGGGAGGCAGGGTGCTGGGGAGAGGTAGGCAGGGTGCTGGGGGGAGGTGGGGTGGAGGGAGGCAGGGTGCTGGAGGGAGATAGGCAGGGTGCTGGGGGGAGGTGGGGTGGAGGTAGGCAGGGTGCTGGGGGAGGTAGGCAGGGTGCTGGGGGAGGTGGGGTGGAGGTAGGCAGTGTGCTGGGGGGAGGTAGGCAGGGTGCTGGGGGAGGTGGGGTGGAGGGAGGCAGGGTGCTGGGGGCAGGTAGGCAGGGTGCTGGGGGGAGGTGGGGTGGAGGGAGGCAGGGTGCTGGGGAGAGGTAGGCATGGTGCTGGGGGGAGGTGGGGTGGAGGTAGGCAGGGTGCTGGGGGCAGGTAGGCAGGGTGCTGGGGGGAGGTGGGGTAGAGGGAGGCAGGGTGCTGGGGAGAGGTAGGCAGGGTGCTGGGGGGAGGTGGGGTGGAGGGAGGCAGGGTGCTGGGGGGAGGTAGGCAGGTCCTGGGGGAGGTGGGGGGAGGTAGGCAGGGTGCTGGGGGGAGGTAGGCAGGGTGCTGAGGGGACGTAGGCAGGGTGCTGGGGGCAGGTAGGCAGGTCCTGGGGGAGGTGGGGGAGGTAGGCAGGGTGCTGGGGGAAGGTAGGTGGGGGCTAGGCAGAGTGCTGGGGGATGTGGGGAGGTAGGCAGGGTGCAGGGTGGGGGGGGGGGGGGTGGTAGGCAGTGTACACTAGATGGGGGGGGTAGGCAGGGTACTGGGGGGAGGTGATCAGTGTACAGCAGATGACATCAAGCATACATATAACATAACTGACATAACCATATCCTGATTGGCTGATTCAGATGCTGTGTGTTTGTCAGATGTTCCCTACAGTTACCACCGCTACTACTCCAACCCCAGCTACCACACGCTCAGCCAGAACCCCCCGCCACTCCCCCACCTGCCCAACAACCACCACCGCTGCATCAAGGCAAGTCTCCCCTTCATGTTCTCCAGGTTCTCCACCATAGAGATGAGGAGGTTCTCCACTTAGAGACGAGGAGGTTCTCCACGTAGATATGAGGAGGAGGCTCTCCACCTTAGAGAGGAGTAGGGTCTCCACTTAGAGCGGAGGAGGTTCTCCACCTTAGAGACGAGGAGGTTCTCCACGTAGAGATGAGGAGGAGGTTCTCCACTTAGAGATGAGGAAGTATTAGTGGTAGTAATATAAACTAAAGTAAAGTAATTTATATTATAATATTAGTAGTAATACAGAATAATATGGTAGTAATATAAATAGTAATATAATACTGTATTATGTGACGTCCTGGTGTTGTCATGGTGATTTCAGAACACCAATCAGCAGCGTTTGTGCAGCGTGAATAACAGAGAGGGGCGGAGCCTGTTTGGTGCCGACAGCAACGCAACGCTTCCTGCTGACTGGAAACACCAAGAACCACGCACACACCCAGGTACCACCACACACACACACACACACACACACCCAGGTAACACCATACACACACACACACACACACACACACACACACAGGTACAACCACACACACACACACACACACCCAGGTGCAGCCACACACCCAGGTACAACCACACACATACACGCAAACACACAGGTATGTATTCTTTTTAATTTGATGGGTTGGTATCAAAGTAAGGTTTCATTGCCTTTATTTAGAAACCAATCAAGCTGTTCTGACATTGACTCCACATATATCTGCGTGACTTTCATCTTCAGGAGCTTTTGGGATCGATCGCAGCTACAGCTACAGTGCCAGTCTGGGGAAATACTGCAACAAAGGTAGTATATCCATCCAATATTTTATATATTACAGTACTACTCTGTTATGCCAGTGTGCCCAAAATCTTGTTTCTTTGTTGTTTTATATGTCTCTTCAACATAGTGATTGGTGCTGTTGTCACCGTTTCAGACAAAAAAACTGTAAATGTTATGTTATTTTGCCGGTCTCTGCCACCACCATAACACCAGTGTGTGATTGTGTGGCGCAATTCAGAAACAACATCACTCATTATAACTCAACCACATTACTGGCTTAAAGAAAAGGTATCAGACAGTTGGTGTGGGTCGTAACCATGGGGATAACACCCCCCCCCTCCTTCCCTTTCATAGTGTTTGCATTCAAGCTGAGACACTGTAAACACTGTAAATAGAGGCCTTTACTTTTGAACGCCGTAAACCTGTAGTTATGGCTGCTGCGACCATAACTACAGCTTGTCTTGAGAGCCAATCAGTGACAAGCTTGTTTGATTTGAGGTGCAGCAGTGAGCAGTGAGGTGTGTGTGTGTGTGTGTGTGTGTGTGTGTGCGCGCGTGTGTGCGTGCGCGTGCGTGCGCAGACCTGAAGGAGGTGGCGGGCGCCAGCAGCGGCTCTCTGAACAGCGAGAACCCCTACGCCACCATCAAGGACCTCCCCCCGCTCGACTCGGGACCCCCGGAGTGCAGCTACATGGAGATGAATGCCGCTGTGCAGCGCGACGTCAGGGCGCCCCCCTTTGACCCCGCCCCCTTCGACCCCGCCCCCTTTGACTCTGCGGCCTTGCGCAGGACAGAGCACAGCTGGACAGGTAAGTGCCAAGAATCCTCCTTATTATTGTTGTACACCCGCAAATTCTCTTACGGGGAACCCAGGACGCTAATTATAGTTATGGAAGCAGGCATTTTTTTCCCGGTTCTCGCCTGATGCAAGACGCTCCGTGGACTGTTATTTTGTGCCTCTTATCGCTCCTGCTGAAAGCAAGCAGCGATTGGTCCGTCCACTTTCCACCAGCTGGTGATAGTTGGTTTCCACAGGAACGAAGCCAGGCGAGGTGAGGAGGAGGGTCTCACGAGACTCGTGGTCTGGCAGGAATAAGCCGTGATGACGTCCGACTCGTCAGACAATGTTGATGCGCACCAACATGCCAACACACCAAAACACGGCAACAACACACCAACAACATGCCAACAACATGCTAACACGGCAACAACACACCAATAACACGCCAACAACACACCAACAACATGCCAACATGCTGACACGCGAACAACATGCCAACAACACACCAATAACACACCAATGCACTGACACGTCAACAACATGTTAACAACACAGCAACAACACACAGACATGCCAACAACATGCCCACAACATGCCAACACCATGTCAGACGCCGGCTTCTCAGGGTCCTCAGCTTTGTGTCGATAGCATGAACGGGACCAAGCTCCTTGCTCGTGAATGGCCGCGAAACTTTGCCCCATCTGTACGCCATCATGTTAGCAGCACCTGTTTTTACCTATTCACACGTTTACGTGTGGAATGTTCCAAACAGGTGTCTCTGGAATGTTCCACAACCTTCCCAGTCTTACCCCTTAGCTCCTTTCCCAACTCTTTTGGAACGTAATTAGCATACATTTAGAAAAATCTATAAAGTTAAGTAGGTAAAACGTGAATTATCTTTCCTTTGTACTGGTTTCAATTCCATATATTTCTTTTTAATTGTACTTTTTTTCATATTTGGTATATTTCAGAGTACCCAGAGCCGGACACGCAGAGCCACTACGACCTCCCGGTAAACAGTCACATCCCGGGACACTATGACCTCCCCCCGCTGCGCCACCCCCCCTCCCCCAGCAGGAGAATGCCCCGATGACCAGGACATGACCAGAGGAGAGGCTGGGAGGAGACCAGAGGAGAGGCTGGGAGGAGACCAGAGGAGAGGCCAGGGGGAGAATGAGAGGAGTTGACCAGGAGACGACCAGAGGATAGAGGTTTTGTGGAGTCGCGTTGCTCGACCGTACACGATGCGCTCTCCGTGTGGAAACAACGGGACTTTACACGTTGTGGATTTCATTTATATTCTGGTTTGGAAAAAAAAAAGTTTCCAATGTAATAAACGCAAAAAATCAGCACCTCTACATTTCAATTTTGAAGTAATAATAACGTAAATGTACTTCAAAATATACACAGAGCAAATACATGAAGATATGTTTGCAACAGTCTGTGTATGTTGCCCCTGGTGTCAACATGTTGAGTATGAACAGTTGCACACGTTTATACACACTACAGCCCAGCTAGCATCCCCATGGTAGTACACGGGCAATGTACACCCGTCACCATGGTGATGAAAACAACTAGGTACCTTGTTCCCTGTTGCCACGGTAAGAGAAACAGTGTTATTGGTGATTTAATGAACCAACAGTGCCCCCCGGTGGAGAAAGTTGGTACTCGTGCTTACCGCGAGGGACCTGAGGTCCAGTTACCAATCAGAAGTTAATCGTTAATCAATAATCGTTCGTTCGTTGAGAACGTTCACCTTTTATATAGTCAGGAGTCTAGTCATCTAGCCACATTTATGATGAGTGAATCATCGACATGAATACATTCCACAGTACAACAGCAGAATGTTTCCATATGAATGTTCGGACTGCAGCCCATCCAGACGATCTTGTTGGATCCAATGAGTTGACCATGTTAACTTCTACCTCTATAATCCCATGTAGGCCTTGAGTTGAGCTCTGAAAGAAAAGGACTTTCTGAACGAGAGGGCTCTTTACTTCAATATTGTACTGTATATGTGAATGTAACCAAGCAATGTGTTGTATATAGTGTAAATAAAAGCACAGCATTTTCACTTGTTTTCCTGCTCCTTAATAAGAATAACGACAACAATGGGAAACTTTTTATTTTGCATTTTTCTTTAAAAAAACAAAAGTCCCATGAACCCATGGCTGTGGTTTTATGGCTTTGGCACCAGAGCATGAAATCAATTTCAACAAAAACTACCTGAGATGAATAGATCTTTAACTATACTCAAATTATTTCCATGATCAAACCTGCCAGGGTTGGACTGCAAAGTGTTTGGCTTTATAAATGTAAAAGCTATGTAGCACCAAAATTACATACATATTTAAGAAAAAAATATATTTTAAAAGGGGACATATTATGCCACCGGTTGTGAGCTTGATTAGCCATCGCAAGCCGTTTCACAATTGTCATGCGACTACCATGTGGTGACATCACAAGTGGGAATGTCCACCTACATTGACCTAAATGTATGCTGACTTGATCAGTTTACCCGTCGGTACAGTCCACTGGGTAGGCTGGGAGACTGATCTAGTAATTATACAGCTAGGTGGACATTCCCACTTGTGATGTCACTAGAGGGTAGACACATGGAACTTGTGAAAGGGCTTGCAATGGTGAATAACACTCACCTGGTGGCACAATATGTCCCCTTTAAAGTGTTTTCTTTGGCAAGAGAAGAGATTCATCGTAGTGTTATATGGAGTATTAATTAAGTCTTAAAGGCACTTCACTCAACCACGGATACTCAAACCAATCTAACTATTAAAATATATAAAAAGTACAGTACAAAAGCAAAACAGGACAAAATAATCTAAACTGATGTACGACTTGTAGAATCAGTTGAAGCTGCCAGACCTTATACAATTCAGAAAGCATCCCCCTAACCCTCACCCCCCCTAGCTCTAACCCCCCCCCAACCCTACTCTTCAACCCGCGCAGAGTAGACCCTAAAAGTTCCTCACCAAACGAGTCACATGACCACAGCATTCATCATGTGACCTATAGCGTACATAGAGTGTCCTATAGCGTACATACAAATTAAAGTATGTCACACAAGTATAATATAACAATATAATATCAGAGTAGAAGTATAAAGTAGTAGTATTTTACCAATGATGTTAAATGTGTCAGGGGTAAGCTAAACACAACAACTTTTAAATGATATCCGGAGGTTCAAAATAATTCTTTGACAACCGTTCTTTCATTACTTTTTGACTTGACAATCAAAATATACAGCTTGGATTTTGCGCAACATAAACATGTTCACCAGACCTTCCAAAACAATAATCTAACCGTCACCAAACACAAGTTTGACTCTTCGTATATTAGTATATACCGTTTTTTTATATACTATTTTCCTTGGTAATTATACTACATGTTTTACAATGAAACCAAAGAGGTACCAGAGGTTACATCTTCACATTTATTTACGATGAAGATGAAGTCTGGATAAACAAAGTTGTTTCTAAACCTCGATCCGCTTAACAAAACAAAACTCAAAAAGAAAGTAACATGAAACACAAACAAACTCCAGCAAATATTTCCTGTAACCTCAGAATAGATGCCCAGCCGCCTGTAGAAGGTGATTGGCTGAGAGGTGAGGAAGAGGCTCTCTACATGACACAGCACGCCTCAGTCTTCAGCACCCCCTGCAGGACAACAGACAGAAAGTGGCAGAGTTGAACTCTATACATATAATACATGCAGATACAGTTGTAGTCAAAAGTTTACATACATTTGTAAAGAACATGTATGTTATGGCAGTCCAGAGTTTCCAATAATTTCTACAACTGTGTCAATCAAATTAGCTTTGTGGCCTCTTAACTTCTTGTGAGTGATTATGATTGACTACAGCTGGTGACTTCTCTGAGCCCATATGACTCATTTGACACAATCATTAGACTCAGCCACAAACGCTACAATGGGAAAGTCAAAGGAGCTCAGCATGGATCTGAAAAAGCAGATCATTGACTTGAACAAGTCAGGAAAGTCACTTGGATGAATTTCAAAGCAGCTACAGGCCCCGAGATCAACTGTGCAAACAATAGTTTGTAAGTATAAAGTGCACGGCACAGTTGTGTCACTGCCACGATCAGGAAGAAAAAGCCATCACCTGCTGCTGAGAGAAAATTGGTCAGGATGGTCAAGAGTCAACAGAGAACCACCAAAAAGGAGGTCTGCAATGAATTAGAAGCTGCTGGAACACAGGTGTCAGTGTCCACAGTCAAGCGTGTTTTACATCGCCATGGGCTGAGAGGCTGCCATGCAAGAAGGAAGCCCTTGCTCCTTGGAAGTACGGGAAATGACAGTGTGGTAGAATACAGTAGTATGTTAAAGTAGGAATATGTTAGGGCACGTCGTAAAGCACAGTAGAAGAGTGATGGTGAGAGTGATTGTTGGTGGGGAGGGGGTGGGGGTGTGGCGTTGTTTCAGGGTTGGGGACGTGGGGATGATGTTTGTATACTTTGATTGATTACCATAGTATTTTTGTGTAATTGTGTAATTGTCATGCTATTTAAAAATTTTACCTTCCATCTTACCTGCCTACAAACTATGGGCGGAAAATAGCAATTTGCTAAAACCCGGTACGTAATATCTCTCCTGTGTTATAAGTTGAATGTTCTTTGTACTTTGTCCCTGCTCAAATAAAGACATTCATTCATTCATACGAGTGTGGTAAAGCATGTTAAAGTGTGGTGTGTCCGCTACCTGTCTGCGCTGCTCGGTGGCCATGAGGAAGTGAGGTCTCAGCATGCCCTCTGGCAGCAGACCCCCGCTGCCGTACCCCGTGCTGTCCCGGTCCGACGGCTGGCCGCACGAATCACAGATGACCGTTCTGCTGCGCAGGTTGTACTCGTGGGAGCCCTGCAGGGGGCGACAGAGCAACGCTTACCAACCCGACCCGCCTGTGGATCGGCAGTGAGAAGGAAAGAGAAGAGAATCACCCACCTCGTCGTCGTCGTCGTCACCCTCCTCTTCACCCTCCCGGACCAAGGAGCGGGTCACCTTCCTCATCGCCATCTCCTAGGCAACCAGAGAGAAAGGTCAGGTCACAGGAAGGGAGAGAAAGGAGAGCGTAGAGAGGAGAAGGAAGAATAGGAAGTAAAGAGTAGGAGGATGGAGGAAGTAGAGTAGAGGAGGAGGAAGTGGAGAGGAGAGAGGAACTAGAGAGGGGGAGGAGGAGAGAGGGGGAGGAAGAGAGGAGAGGAAGTAGAGAGAGGGGGAGGAATTAGAGAGGAGGAGGAGGAGGAGGAGCTGACCTCTCCAGCAGCGCTGACCAGCATGATCTCCATCAGGTCCCCAGAGCCCCAGGAGGCCTGGCTCTTCCAGACCAGGTCTGAGGGGGGGCTGTGGACCCCTCCCCCTCCTGACGACCACACCTACAGGGTCAAAGGTCAGACAGGGTTACAGACAGACAAGGCAAGTAGACAGAGCTGTCCACGTATGTGTAGCTCTCGTTTTGTCCACCAGATGGCCTGCAGGGCCGGCAGGGAACACATGGAATAAACTCCCCATAGAGAACAGACCCAGCAGCCAATCCAACTACATTTGTTTGTATCGCTTTTCAACACAGCTAGTTCTTCTGTTTAGTTTAGAGTCGTTCTGTCTTTGTCACAGTGAAATACATTTTTAAAAAGTGGCCATGCGGAATGTGCGGAATGTGCAAAAGAATACTAAAGATAACTTAAATTGGAGGGATCAGAATCAGAATATTTACAATATTTACAGTATAAAACAGCAGGAATGACTAATGCAAAACATATATAAAAGACAGTATCAAAATCTAGAAAAATAGTGTCTTTGTTAGTTTAGTCATTCTGTTAGTTTAGTTTAGTGTCTGTTAGTTTATTGTTTTTGTTAGTTTAGAGTCGTTCTGTTAGTTTAGTTTTCCATTTGTTTTCCATTGCCTCGTGACTACAGCTGGGTCCTAACCCTGACCAGTGGCAGACACAGACAGACAGACTCACTGTGACGGTGGCTCCAGCCTTCAGGGTAAACTTGAGCGGGAACTTGAAGCTGATTGGTTCGCCGCCATCCTCCTTCCTCTGGATCGTCCAATGAGCAAGCAGCTGGTCCTGCGTCCAACCAAACATGCAACCAGTAAACATACATCCATCAACACCCAACACAACATCAACCCAACACCCAACACAACATCCAACACAACACCCGACAGATCATCAACACCCAACAACACCCAACATACATCCAACACAACACCCAACAGATCATCAACACCCAACACAAGACCCAACACAACATCAACACCCAACACAACATCAACACCCAACACAACACCCAAAACAACATCAACACCAAACGCAACATCCAACACAACATCAACACCCAACAGAACATCCAATGCAACATCAACACCCAACAGAAGATCAACACCCAACACAACATCCAACACCCAACACAACATCAACACCCAACCAGTGTTAATTTTGGCAGCTATTTTAGATTTAGTCTTAGTCTTTAGACGAAAATGCATATTAGTTTTAGTCACATTTAGTCATTTTTATCCTTCTTAGTTTTCGTCTAGTTTTCGTCGACGAAAACTCATAAAATTTTAGTCTAGTTTTAGTCACATTTAAAAAATAAGATGACCGGAACTGCTGTGAACAACAGACCGGGTATCCTTCTAATGATGCATTGTATAGATCGTCATACTGCGCGACGATTTGATGCATTCATCTGATTGATAAAAACCCGACAATGCGCGCCTCCTCCCCCCCCCCTCCTCTCCCCCCCCTCGCTGGACCTTATTAACTGTTATAAGACGCAGAAGCGCCTGGTCCTGTTCAACTTTACTTGAATGAGTGTAGAAAGACTGGACGTTTTGATCAAGATCACCAGCAATGAGCTGATCAGCGTGACTACTGTCCGTCTTCTTGGTGCGTGTGTGTGTGTGTGTGTGTGTGTGCAAGAAATCGCCGGCAACACACACACCAAGAAGTAGTCACGCTGATCAGCTCATTGCTGGTGATCTTGATCAAAACGTCCAGTCTTTCTACGCTCATTCAAGTAAAGTTGAACAGGACCAGGCGCTTCTGCGTCTTAATAAGGTCAAGCGACCACCGCCAGAATGTCGCATTTTCTTCACATTCTCCCGTCTATGATGATCTTTTGATGGTTTGTTTTTTTCCCACTGTAGAAACAACCACCGGCTTCTCTGTTCCATCAAAGTTATTCATTATTTAATTCAATGAATAATTTCGCTTAAAATCTCTTACGATATGTGTGTGTGTGTGTGTGTGTGTTGTTTCTGACAGGACTTTGACAGCTGTCACTAGGCTAGTTAAGTCACGGGAATGGCGCGCTGTGATTGGCCGAGTGGATATATCTGAGTGTGCTGAAAATCTGTTGTGGCGTTTATCACAGTTTGGAAAGAAAGGGAATAATATAATAATATAATAATATAATGCAGAGAAACTAGCCGGTTGTCGCGTTTTGCGGAAACGATTTTTTATTTTTTTAAATGGCGCTTATCGCGTTTTGGACTCTTTAATAATTCATTCAATTTTGAATGTCCGTTAGTCCACCACTAACATTTTCGTCTCGTCTCATCTCGTCAACGAAAGTAAAAATAGATTTAGTCACAGTTTTTATTTTCAAAGATCCGTTTTCGTCACGTCAACGTCACGTCTTAGTCATGGGAAAAAGGTCGTTAACGCATATATTTCGTCAAACATTTCGTTAACGAAATTAACACTGCACCCAACACAACACAACGTCCAGTACCTCGTCAGACTTGTTGCTGAGGCGGACAAATTTGCCCTCCAGTTCGACCTCGTCCACGGTGACCCGGCCACTGGCGGAGGCGTGCTGCATGACCCGTGTCCTGGTGAGCGCCACACCCATCCCCGACCCCGTCGCCGTGGACGATGCCGCAGCCGATGCGGCAGCCGATGCGGCAGCCGATGCCACCGCAGCCGACGAGGCCAAGGCTGCCACCGCTACATCGGCATCGTCACGGCGACGCTTCTTGCTCTGGCTGGAGAGGGGCCAGCTGGAGGAGACCATGGAACCGGACAACAGGGAACGGCTGTGGGTGGAGGCGGAGCTCCGGCTCACAGTCACTCTGGTGGGGCTGGGGGAGAGACGCAGCCTGGGGGGGGGTGACCACACGTTATGCAACTGTGACATCTGACTGCGCGTTTCAAGATTCAAAAACTTCAATGGTCACATACTCACACAGGATATGCAATAAAATTATTAGGCTATTTATAGTCTTTACAGCAAAGGCAGGGTTTTTTTTTTTATTCCACATTTTTTGGAATATAATAAAAGTGCTAAGGTGCTAAAGTCAAAGTCAGTGTGTTTTATTGTTACGTGTTCTTCATAACACAGTGAAATTATTATGACATAGCAGGTGACAATATGCAAAAAAGTAGGCAAAAAAATGATAATAGCAAGAAGAAACATTTTTATATCCATATAAAAATATATTAATTAACACACACACACACACACACACACACACACACACACACACACACACACACACACACACACTATACATAATAAGATAATACACTAACACAACATAATAGTATAAAATAATAAGATGTGACACTACCTCTCCTCCTCCCCCTCCAGCAGTTTGCGGTAGGCGCTGATCTCCATGTCCAGCGCCAGCTTGATGTCCAGCAGCTCCTGGTAGTCGTCCAGCTGCTGCTCCATGCGGCTGCGCACCTCCATCACGTCGCGTTCCTTCTCCTCCAGGCGCTTCCTCCACACCTCCCGCTCCTGCCGCAGTGCCTCCTCCAGCTCCCGCAGCTGGTCGTCGCGCGCGGACAGCTATGTGCACACACACACACGAGCCACTTCAGGTTTGAATTGATGCTTCCCTATTTGTCGGAAGAATTGTCGGAAGTGTGTGTCTGTCGGTCAGTCAGTGTCTGTCTGTCTGTCTGTCTGTCTGTCTGTCAGTGTGTGCGTACCTGGCTCTGCAGCTGGCCCAGCTGGCTGCTGAGGCTGTCGATGCGGAGGCGGGTCTCGCTCAGCTCCTCCTGCGACGCCCCCATCAGCTGACTCCGCCTCTCCGCCGACTGGCACGCGTTCTCCAGCTAGCACACACACACACACACACACACACACACACAGTTAGCATCACAGCTACAGTACACTCGCTGCTAACCGCCAACACATTGCTAATGGCTAACATACTGCAAAACGCCGACATTCTGTTAACTGCTAACAGACTGCTAACGGCTAACATACTGCAAAATGTTAGCACATTAGGTAAGATTGCTTCATTCCATGCCCAACTACGAATGCCGTAGTTCACACCTGATGTGAACTGTACCTTTTTTGAGCGGTCCAACATTATTCACACTCGTCAAGCGTACTCTCCCTACCTTGGAGGTGTAGGTCTTCTCCAGCTCCTCCTTGTAGAGAGCCACCTGCTCCTCGTGTTGCACTCGGAGCTCGGCCAGCGCAGCCGCCATCTTGCTCTCAAACTCCACCTGGCGGCCGCTGTCCAGCTCCAACAGGCGGGAATGGTGACGCTGCTTAGACTCACTCATTTCCTACACACACACACACACACACACACACACACACACACACACACACACACACACACACACACACACACACACACACACACACACACACACAAATAATTTTGTTATTTGTTTATTCAAAATAAATAAACAAAATCGATATCTGGAGTGGCAGATTAGCAGAACAGTGGCTAGCTAGCGGTGGCTGGAAGAGTTAGCGTAGCGGAGACCTCGTTGTAGATGCTCTTCTGGAACTCCAGCTCCTCCTTCATCGTCTGCAAGCGGTTCTCAGCGTCCACCCGCCTCAACGTCTCGTCCTGGAGCTGAGCCCGGCTGTTCGACAGAGCCAACTCCAACTGGGGGGAAGAGAGACAGAGACAGAGAGAGAGGGAGGGAGAGAGAGAGACAGAGAGAAGTGTATTAGTGTATTTGCTGACAATTTACAATGATCAGAATTATCATAATTAAATAATGAATGGAGATAGTTTATTTGTTAAATCAATTGAAACAAACCGACAGCTCTAAGCCTTAAAATTTAAATATTAACTGTAGGTTTTTGGTTTGGCCAGCAGAGGGATCAGATGGTTCAGCTACAGACTGAGCCCTAGCAGCTGCGGTGCGAGAGTACTGGATCCTAGGCCCTAGAGTCCTGGCTCCTAGGCTCTAGAGTCCTGACTCCTAGGCTCTAGAGTGTTGGCTCCTAGGCCCTAGAGTCCTACCTTGGTCTGCTGGAAGATGAGGTCATTGACCTGGGCTTCCCGGGCTTGTTTCTCTCCGAGGGCCGTAGCGAGAGCAGCGCCCTTAGTGTTGAACTGAGCCTCCAGGTCCCTGAGACGCACCAGCGCCGCCTCCAGGTCAGACTCCTTCTTACTGTTTCTGGACAGGAAACAACAACCACACTCTTAATGTGAAGGAATTACAGTACTGACAGCAGGGACTTTTAATTTGAAGCAAACTATTCTACAGTATTCAAGTCAGGCACCACTGGGGACTTTTAATGTGAAGGAAGACTGGCTCCTACCAGATAGGAGGCAGTCTTCTATTGGTCCCTAGGGGCCCGCCGTCTACACTAACGACAACCATCTCTCTCTCACACTCACACACACACACACACACACACACACACACACACGTTAAGTTTGAAGGCAAAACACTACTATTACACCATAAACTCTTAAAAATATAAAAGCCAACAGACACTCACACATTACTACACACCTATAAACATTACTACACACACCTGGAAACATTCCAGCACACACATTCTCTGAGTTTTTGAGAAGAGCTTCCACACCCAGGCAGCTAGCTAGCTGCTAGCGTCTTTCAGCCAGAAGATCAACATTTTACATTTATCACACTACCAGCATATATAGATCAGTCTGGACACCTCTAGCCTACTAGCATAGACACTAGCATTTAGCCTACTAGCATATAGACACTAGACTACACCCTAGCATTTAGCCTACAAGCATGTAGGCACCAGACTGCTAGTACTTGGCCTACTATCATACTAGGCCGAATCATAAAGGCGGGAAAGCTGCTGTGAGATCGGCTATGAGATTCCCAACGCTCTGAGTTTAGAGCGTACGCGGGGGGGGGCGTCACATTGCTACGTAGCCTCCCGTCCTGAGGGAACACGGGCTGCTGTGAATGTGTGGTCCTTTGTTTGGCGGGGATGAGTCACTGTTCAAACATCTAGCAGACGAAGGGGAATTCTGGTCCCTTTTTACACAGGAAGGAGTTCCATCGGTATAGCTAACTTAGACTTTGACTCGCCTCATAATGTCACACTGCATTATCATGGGTGTTAGTCGTAGTAGTGTATGGAGACCTTATCTCCGGGTTAGTATACACACTGTGACATTATCACTGGGTGATTAGACATTAAGTGGACTGATAGCAGGATTCTATCAGGATGTGGGTTGCTACAAACACAATTGTAAAACTATCAGTTAACCTCTGATGGACACAGAGGTTAATACAAGCAGTCTATAATCTGCACAGGGAAGCAGATGGAGCCGGTAACTGAATGTAAACTAGATTATAGGAGTAATGACTCACTTCTGTGAGGATTTGTACTGCGATGGTTTGCTGTCGACTGAACGGGGAACCTTTATGGTGACATAACGTTTCAATCTGAACCAGGTGTGGAGAGTTCCCTTTTCCTGCAACACAGACGAACCAGAACCAGCAGACCCAAAACTCCCAGGAACATCTGACACGAGGATATTATAGATACTATATGTATGTGCATGTACTATATGTCCTGTATATGGATTATATCATGTGTACTCTATAGGGAGTATCAAGAGACTGGCTAGGGATTGTGAGTGGGGTAGCTGAGGTTTAGAGCAGCTAGCATCGATGAGAACGCAGAACCCCCCCCCCCCACTGTTTATTACTCTAAAGTTGGTTCCAGGATAGAGGTTGTAAAATGTAAAATTTGGAAATATTTTCCAGTGACTCTGAACAAAGCTTTCCTCTCATTGTTTAAAGAAAATGGGAACCCACAGAGATCCCAGTGGTCACATTAACTCTCTACTGTCCCAGACACGTTTACTACTTCTATCTCTAATTTCACATTCCTGCTATTCTGAACAACAGCCCGTTTAGATTATACACAGATTTTGGGAGTAGACGGAATCAAACAGCTCTTACATAATCCACTGTGTGGACATGCTTTGGTCACGCCCACTTCACCAGGCTTGTACCCTCTCTCTCCCTTTCCTCACTCTCCATCTCTCACCATTTGCTTTCTTTCAAATTTTCTGTGTGTGTGTGCGCGTGTGCTGGTGCGTGTGCTGGTGCGCGTGCAATTGTCATTCGAGACCAACTGCCTCCTAGCAGTTGTCTGGTTTCTATGGCTGGTTTCCACCCATGGAAATATTCTTTTTACTCCCCCCCCTAGATCCTGTAGCCCCTCCCAATACCACACATGTAGCCCCTCCCACAACCACACCTGTCGCCCCTCCCTGAGACACACCTGGGAACTGGATCAGTTTGAAAACAAAACTGCGCACCGTTTTGCTATGGTTTCCAGGTTGACCGAGGAAACAGTGTGAAGCGGTGTGCAACCCAGGCAAGGGCAGTGACTGTCTGATAATTCTTCTTCAAAAACACGAAGATGGCCTTCTCAGCTGCCATAGTTGTATTGCTTGCATAACACAATGGTGTTCAACACACCCCCGTTTCCGTTTAAATTAACGTTTTGCTACGTTTTTTCAGGGTCGCAGAGTACCAAAGGGAGCTCGCTATTGTGTTGATTTTAAAACCCAGAATTCCCAGAAACCAAAATTCCCAGAAGGTTAAAACCTTCAGAAAAGAGCACCACACACACATGCACACGCACACACACACACACACAGACACACACAACAGTTGTGTGCACCCGTTGCTGCAGACGTACAGCTGTTGTTACAGCTCCCTCCCACTGCGGCAGTTTAACAGAAAATAAAAACTGTGTAAGTGTGTTGTTGGTAGTGGGAGGGTTAACTCGTCTGGTGTGTTTTGCTAACTGTGCTAACCATGCCTGGATATAGCTCAGCTTCCTGTCCCAGAAGATAACCATACGGGTCGGCCAAGATTCCTGAGCTCCATGGCAACCAAACATGGACAACAGCGTCTCGGCTAACCAGATTTAAGCGGCCTCCAACCCAGAGGTCCTGCCTCTCTCAACACCACCCGGATTCAAACAGCCGCCAAAACAGAGGTCCTGCCTCTCTCAACACCACCCAGATTCAAACAGCCTCCAACCCAGAGGTCCTGCCTCTCTCAACACCAACCAGATTCAAACAGCCTCCAACCCAGAGATCCTGCCTCTCTCAACACCACCCAGATTCAAACAGCCTCCAACCCAGAGGTCCTGCCTCTCTCAACACCACCCAGAATCAAACAGCCTTCAATCCAGAGGTCCTTGTTAACACCACCCAGATTTAAACAGCTTCCAAAGGGAGGTCCTACCGCTCAACACCAACTTAGTTACACCTCGCTTCGTCCACACGACAACAAAAAGCCAGTTGTGAAAATTAATTTATTAATTTTTGACAACAAAAGATCTGCCACAAAAGATCCTCGACCACACCTTAACCTGTCCTTCAGAGTTAAGCCTATGCACTTCAGACATACCAAACCAACATACCTCATCACCCCACAGACATACTACACCAACACACCTCCCCATGACGCACTACAACCTGCTTAGAGCTGTATATGTGTGATCATAGTCAAGTGATTCAAGAATTTTACATGCACATACAGGATATGCAACATGCAGTGAAATTAAAAAGTGCCGATGCCCAGCAAATACAAATAACCAGAGAATCAAATATCCACACTATTTACAGTCTTTAAAGCAAAAGGAGCAGGGTTTTTTTTTTATATATAATTCCAATTTTTTTTTATATAATAATTTAAAAAAAAAAGTCATATCAATCAATATCAGTCATATCAATAAGGCATATCCATTGTCTTCATCCAAATGATCCACAATATTTATCTTATTGATCCATAGCATTTATCTAAATGATACACCTAGTATTCATCTAAATAAACCCTAGTATTCGTCTAAATGATACATAGCATTTATCTAAATGATACACCTATTATTTCTCTAAATGATTCCCAGTGTTCATTTAAATGATCCATAGCATTTGATTGTCTATGGCTCATTTAGATAAATAGCCAGATAAATCCAAGACAACAAGATATTTATTTGAGACATTCTTTGGAGAGGCAGTGTGGTTTCAACACCACAAATATGCAGTTGTGAACAGTTGTGGACATGCCTGCTACAAGTCTGTCGCTGCCTGCTGCTGTAGTGCTCCCAACTGTTAGCAGTACAGCATGACCACATGGGCTGCTTGCACAACTACTGCCAGTCCAGCGGTACCTAGTACTGCAAGAAACACCACTACCGCTAGCGTGATAACTCCTAGCTGTTAGCATCACCACTCAGCTAGCTCCCAAGGTGAAAGAGGCCTTAGCGGCTAGGAGATGCCAAATGGCTACATCCTTTCTTTAGGGTGGGGTAGCCTACTGAATACCTGGGACAGCACAAGCTGTTGATGAAAGGCTAGAGTGTGAGTCACCACCCAACGACTGCAAGTGGTGTGATTACTACCAACACGTTGCCCCACCCGTCCTCTTCTACCCCACACCTCATATTCTACCCCACCTCTCCTTTTCTAGCCAACACCTCACGTTATCCCCCACCTCTCCTTTTCTAGCCAACACCTCACGTTATCCCCCACCTCTCCTATTCTAGCCACACCTCATGTTCTACGCCACCTCATGTTCTACTCCACCCCTCCCAGGAATGTGTCAACTCCATTGGCAACGTCTCCTATTCACTTTATTGTATTGGACGCAATATCACGTAAAGGTCCATGGGGTGGCTCGCGTGCGGACAGGAGCTTGCGGTGTGCTGAAGGGCTAAGACAAAATGTTATCTTCCAACATTATGCAAATCAGCGCATTGTGCGGCGGTGATTGGACAATTGATATTCAGCGAGTACTGGCGGACTTGTGTTGAATTTCATTTCCTGGTTTAAAGCACTTCCATCGACAACATTGTAAACTCACATGGACAAGCAGTAACTCGAGAGGGTGCGAGACATTGCGCGAGGCCGGAACTCCTTCTGCACATCTTCCCTACAGCAACACCATCTAACAAGCTACACCACCTTATGTACCTGTTCAGCTATGAAGACACATGGCCGACACTAGCAATATCATGGGCTTTAGCTGGACTGATTCTGTAGTTTCCATTCCAGTTGTCTGAATTTATGCTCCATGACTGAGGTTAATCCTCATAACCATCATGATGATGAACAAGACATGTTGGATAAAAAGAATACAACACATCAGGTGTTTATGCTGTATTCCTACTTCCGGCTTCCCTGGCTACAGGTGTGTTCCTAGTTCCTGTTTACCTGGGCTACAAGTGTGCACCTACTTCCTGTTTATCAGGGCTACGGGTGTGTTCCTACTTCCCGTTTCCCTGGGATACAGGTGTGTTCCTACTTCCTGATTCCCTGGGCTACGGGTGTGTTCCTAGGTCCTATTTACATGGGGTAGAGGTGTGTTCGTAGTTCCTGCTTACCTAGGCTACAGGTGTGTTCCTACTTCCTGTTTACCTGGCTTTGAGCTCCTTATGCTCCTCTCTGATCTTGCCCAGCTCCAGCTGCAGGCGGGCGCGCTCCCCGGCAACCTGGTCTAGGGTCTTGCGGGCGTCCGCCAGCTCCGTCTCGTAGGCGGCCTTAATCCCAGACAGCTGCATGGTCACCTCTGTGTCAGACTCTGTGACGCGCAGCCGCAATCCCGCATTCTCAGACTCCAGCGAACGCACTTTGTCGATGTAGACCGCCAGCCGGTCATTGAGATTCGACAGATCCTCCTTCTCCTGCAGGCGTGTGATGCGCGCCGGTGACCGCATCCTGCCCGAATCACGCCCACTTCGCTTCTGGCTCGGGGTTTCCATGGTAGCTGGATGGTGGCTCAATTAGACAGATTGGAGGGACTGGCGGGAAACAAGATAATCTTAATTATGGTAACCCAGACATGCTAGAAGTTCAGCACAGGTGCATGATGGATAATCCTGCTGGTACATCAAAGACCTCTACATTCCTCTTGTCTGAGAAGTGCATGTGAGATTGTGCACATCCAGAAGAAGACATTACTGACCTAACCTGCCTAGCCCTATTCCTGACTTTCCAAGCCCTGTTCCCAGGCCCAAGCTGGCTAGCCCTGAGCCAGCAGTGTCTGAGACTGATCATTCTCCACCGCAGCCTGGAGGAAAGCCAGGAGGTGTACTTGAGTCAGGGCTACAGTAAGGATCCTGTCCCAACCCTGTGTTTTGTTTGTCAGGTGTGTTGATTATTCATCCTTTTCAAGATAAGCTAAGATAAAACTTTATTCATCCTGAAGGAAATTATTGTGCCAGAGTTTGCATAGCAATAGAATAATAAACAATCGAGAAATAAACTGTAGAACAATACAATAAAATAAGATAAAATAAGTCAGTAAGCAAAACAAGTTGGCAATAATTGAAGTGTAATAAAAGAGTAATAATAATTCACCCTGCCCTGTCACCCAAATGCAGAGATCAGACTTATAAGGGTAGATGCAAAGGGAAACTTTACCTCATGCAAACAGGCAGCCAGAAACAAACATACAAACAAACAAACAGGAAACGACAAACGGGTAGAAACTAGGTAACTTGAATACATACAGGGAACACAGGTGGCAAATATTACACTGACAACAAAGGAGAAACAGGTTTGGAGCACTGTGCGTGCAAATTAAAACTACATTACCCAACGCAACTAAATATTATTAAAACTACAAAACACCTAAAATTAGAATGACGACATCCCCACCTATATCTAAGCAGAGAGAGACAGAGGGTGAGAGACATAAAGATAAAGGTACCTTGTGTCAGAAGTGCGTTCCTCAACTGGTGGAGGAGTCTGTTAGTCTAAGGAGAGACAGAGAGGGGAGTGAGCAACAGGGAGAAAGTGAGAGGAGTGAGCAGAGAGAGGGAGGGAGGGAGGGAGGGGAGGAGTGAAGGAGGGGAATACACAAATGGTGGGAGGGGTCAGGGTTACACACACACACACACTGTACTACAGAAGTTACACGGTATTCCTACTAGTATTGCTACAGACAGAGAATGACATTCTTCCCTTTCGCCAATCCCTTTCACTGCATATATACTACATAGTTCTTGAAATGCATCCATGGTTATATATGGCATATAGTTATTTTCATACATCCATGGTATATATGGTAAATTTAGTTATTGTTATACATTGGTATATGGTGTATTGTAACCACTACATGGAGATAAAAACCTTTAAAATATGAACAGGCCAACTGCGACCCCTGCTGGCAGAGAAGGGACGACGCACGCCACCAGCAGCCAGCCCAGCACACATCAATAGACCTACAAAATAGATATCAAGACACACCTGAGCATACAAGAAACACCTGAACTTGTAGGCCTCCATCAACAACCTGACCTGTTCCTACATACATCAACATACACCTCCACGCCACATAATCTCGCTGCTTGTTAACACATTGACATTAATTAGGCTACTTAAAACAGAAATCTAACAGGGTACATTCCCTAATTGCGCTCACATGTCTGGGACCTTTGGATTTGATTGAGTATCTTATTTTAACCGGACAATTTAGTACAGAAACTCACTCAATGAGCCGTAGGTTTATAAGAAGTGGACGCCGTGTAGAGCCTAATGAGGGCCCCGTCCGTCACCTGGACGGAGCAACTGCCCCCTAGCGGCCACTGAGCTCATGGTTTATCTTGATCTAAAACACCGTCTTTTTAACAAACTGTAAAATATCAAAGCTCTTTGTAGTAAATAATGAACATTAGCCACAATTGATAATAATAATAATAAATAAATAATATATCAATAATAAATGCTATACGTGTGTAGAATTGCCCTCTGAAAAGTTACATGTATTAGACGCAGGCCTACAGCGACGTAGCGACGGTTCACAGATGCGCATCGATGAACCGATTTGAAGTCAAATATACCGGTTAAAAAAAATCTTTCAAACGTTACAAATTGGCGATTCGCTAATTTTTTCTGGATTACCTTTCGCACTAAGTTGTCTTTTACTAGTTTACCTTCCACAATCTCACGTCCACCACAGACTGTGACATCCACATCTGCGACCCCCAGCAACGGATCATGTGCGTCTCCACACAACCAGCACCCTGATTCCGTCAGAAAATCACATCCCAAAATCACAATGAAAAAGGCAGCTGCGAAACTAACTTAATCATTTTCAACCATATATCATGCAGCTGACCGAGTTAAGCAACGTTCACATGGCATGGTTCAGTGAGGATAAGTAATAAATAAATAAATAAATACATTACAAAATAAAAAAATAAAAAAAATACAAATAAACAATATATGGGTTTCTCGTGAGTGGTGAGATGGGTGACCTCACTCCCTAAGATTACAATGATATTTAACCATTCTATATATATCTGGATGTCCTCGAGACAAGCCAGACAATAACACAAAGACAATCACAATCATCATAAATTCACAAAGGCAGTCCTCATAATCATCATGTATATATATATAGATAGATAGATAGATAGATAGATAGATAGATAGATAGAGAGAGAGAGATCTAAGTATCATTGTAATCTTTTAGTCTTAGGGAGTGAGGTCAGCCTTCTCACCACTCAGTAGAGAGAGAGAGAGGTAGAGAGAGAGAGAGAGAGAGAGAGAGAGAAGTAGAGAGAGAGAGAGAGAGTCATCGTCAGATGACAAAATAAGAAACGTTGGTGAGAACAAGAGATGACCTAATAGCTGGAAAAAAGATGAAGTCACCTGTCTCTCTGTCTGTCTACCTGCCTGTCTGTCTATCTGGCTGTGTGTTTGCCTGTCTCACAACCTGCCTGCCTCTCTACCTACCTGTCTGTCTCTCTACCTGTCCACCTGCCTAACTGTCTGTCTGTCTGTTGTTAGTAGAGTAATCTCTGAAGTCTAGGCTCCTGTGTTTTCTACAAAATCACTCCTGCTTCGCGATGACATCATCACTACATGTGACATCATCGCTACATGTGACCTCATCGCTGCATATTCAATTATTATGATCATTATCATTTTTTGTATTATTTATTATCATTGTATTATTTATTATTAGGGGATGTTGGGTTGTGATCTGATGTTAATTGTAGTAGGATTATTAGGTTATCCAAATGCATTCAGATACATGTTATTATTGAAGTTGTTCATATCTGATTATATTTAGGATGTTTGTTATTAGTTATTCGTTGCTATTTATTATTCTGTATATATCGATACAATTTTACTTATATAATGTATTGTTACATGATGATTATGGGGACTGTCTTTGTGTAATTTATGATTATTGTGATTGTCTTTGTGTTATTGTGGCGCCATCAGGCGTGGCTTGTCTCGAGGACATCCAGACGAGCCGCGCGCTCCTTTGTTCACATGGTGAGTGTGCTAAGCTAATGGCTAATGCTAACTCACCTCCCCACGCCGACGTAACATGCTAAGCTAACACTAACGCTAAATCTCTGCACTGGCGGTGCTAACAGCTAACTGTCGTCCCCGCGCCGCCGTGCATGCGCATGCGCAGCAGCGTCGCCGCGGCAAAAGCGCAATGCCGCCGCGTTGCCGCGGGGACGCGCAGCAGACGGACAGTTGTTGTCTGGCTCAAAAGTTGCTCAATTCAATTTACATTTTCAATTTAAATAGCTTTATTGGCACGAGAAACGTACATTTACATTGCCAAAGCGAGTGGTTAATAAAAACAAAAAGAAAACAAATATAATTTACAATTGTCGATTTACAAATGTACAATTGCAGATATTCTATAAGAAAGAAATATGTTTCTCCCTGTCCTAAAGTTGGTGTGGTGACATGTGGTGACAATAAAGGCTATCAATATGAGTCCCACAGGTTTCTTTACATATTTATCTACAGCCAACAAGTTACTAGTAGTCTCCTGAAGAATGCACATAGATTTAAATCAGTAAAGATGTCTCCTCCAGCCCAACAGGAGATGAGGAGGAGACACGGGTAGGGAGAGGAGGAGGAGGTGATCCAGGCAGGATCGACAAGTCCCGCCGAGACTAGCCGGAGCAGACGGCCCCTTGTCCCGCCTGGTCTAGGGAGCCCGTGAGAGGAGGAGGGGAGGTGGTGAGAGAGGAGGGGAGGGCGGTGGGAGGGACTAGCGCAGAGGGGGAGTTGGTTGGGAGGAGGAGGAGGAGGCGGCACGGCGCTCTTTCTCCGCTCTGCTCCTCGTCTTTGTCTCAGTCTTTGTTCAGCCATGCCGAGCCTGCTGGTGCTAGCGGGGATCATGGAGAAAAGCGGCGGCGGCGGCTACGGCGCGGATCTGGCCGCCGGCTTCGGGAGCGACGCGGCGGCTCTGTTGGTGCCGCCCGACGAGGAGGAGGAGGAGGAAGACGAGTCGCGGCGGGCGCTGCGGGTCGCGCTGGGCCAGCTGTCCCTGCTGGGTCTCGGCGAGGGCGAGGGGGACGGAGGAGCCCCCAACCCGGGGCTCCAGGACCGGAGCAGCAACAACAACAGTAACCTGGCGGGTCTGCTGCTGCCCGGGAAGGGGAAGCTGAGCGCCCTGTACGACAGCCCACCCTCCCCCGCCGGGGACGGCAGCAAGGGACGGGGCTGCAACATCACGGAGTGCGTGCCGGTGCCCAGCTCTGAACATGTGGCCGAGATAGTGGGGCGGCAAGGTAGGTCTGTCTCTCTGTCTCCCCCTGGTCCCCCCTGGTCCGCTAAAGTTACTGCATCCATAGAATGGTGTTTTGGTGTGTGAGGGCTTTGTGTGTGTGTGTTGTGTGTATGTTATAGGGCCGGGGGTGTGTGTGTGTGTGTGTGTGTTATTGTGTGAGAGTCTGGTGTTATTGACAAAGAAAAGGGAGTGGTGGTCCCCCCCCCCCTCACACACACACACACACACACACACACACGCTCTCTCTCTCTGCTACACTATCCCGGCTTCACTCTGATATGATTAATACATTGAAAATGTATTATAGAACACCCCCCACCACACACACACACACCACCACCTTTATTATTCCACATCCACGCCGTCAATGTCAGCTCCCAGACGCACGCGACCACTGCTTCCTTTGTCGTCTGAAACGCGCGAGACAGAAACACAACGTGCGGCTCAGACGGACGTCTCGTGCTCCTGCTGCTCTGTTCCTATGGCTTTTATCATACATCTATTGTTTTCTCATCATATTACTGTTGCTTTGATCATATTTTTATTCTAATTCTGTGGGGTTTATCATATTTCTCTTGGGTTCATCACATCATGTATATATAGAAATGTGTGTGTGTGTGTGTGTGTGTGTATATATATATATATATATATATATATATATATATATATATATATAATAAAAAATTGGGGGATAGTGTATTTGGTTATGAATGAGATCTGGTTTACAGAAATCTGAACTTTTAGAAAAATCTGACTCAGCTACTAACTTTATTTATTCATCTATAAATGATGTACTATGTAACGAAATGTATGCAAAAATTGCTGCCTTCATTGTACACAGTAGACCTCTATACTGCAATTTCTACTGTATAGTATACTATACATACTGTGTATATATAGTATAGCCTACTATATCAACTGTATAGGCCTACTATATAGTCGATCTATATATACACACCATATTATATGCTAATATGCACTGTATATGCTATATGATACTAAAATACCACACTGTATATATGATACTGTATACAGTCTACATATTCCATATACTGTACATTATATTTGGCTGGGATATACATCTATTGTTAGATTTGTATTGTACACATACATGCACATTTATACCATGATATCATTGATACTGCACACACTGCAGACAGCCAGACACACACGCACACACATACAGTACACTAAGTAATACACACAAAGCCATAGCGATACACACCCACCCACTGTGTGGGTGTGTGTGTGAGACAGTGTGCTGTGTGTATTTGTGAGTGTGTGATGTTGTGTTGCGTGTATATAAACACACACAGCACACCAAGTAATACGCACAATGTAATAGCCACAGACACACCCACCCAATGTGTGGGTGTGTCTGTGACGGTGGGCTGTGTATATGCGTGCGCATGTCTGTGTGTGTGTGTGTGTAACGGTATGCTGTGTGTTTGTGTATATGTGTGTGTGTAATGGTGTGCTGGGTGTGTATGAATGTACATTTATATGTGTGTGTAACGGTGTGCTGTGTGCCTGCAGGTTGTAAGATCAAAGCCCTGCGTGCCAAGACCAACACCTACATCAAGACTCCGGTGCGGGGAGAGGAGCCCGTGTTCCTCATCACGGGCCGGAAGGAGGACGTGGCGCTGGCCCGACGTGAGATCATCTCGGCAGCGGAACACTTCTCCATGCTGCGTGCCTCCCGCAACAAGCTGGGCATCTCCTTCAGTGGCTCCCCCCCGGCACCGCTGCCTGGCCACACCACCATCCAGGTGAGGGTGCCCTACCGCGTGGTGGGGCTGGTGGTGGGGCCCAAGGGCTCCACCATCAAACGCATCCAGCAGCAGACCTGCACCTACATCGTCACGCCCAGCCGAGACCGTGACCCCGTGTTCGAGATCACCGGCTCGCCCAGCAACGCCGAGCGTGCCCGCGAGGAGATCGAGGCGCACATCGCCTTCCGCACGGGCGGCCTGCACGACCACAACAACGAGAATGACTGTCTGGGGGGCGAAGGCGGGAGCAGCCCGGTGCTGGAGAGCCGGCTGCAGCAGGTGTGGGGCGGGCTGACGGCCGGACGGAAGCCCCTGGCCAGCAGCTACCGGCAGAACTTCCCAGACGGCGTGGTGGGCGGGGAGAAGAGCGGCTCCTTCCTGGGGGTGGACGGCGTCCAGAGCTGGGCAGAGCCCGACAAGCAGGTGTCCTTCTTCCCCCAGCAGCGCTCCAAGAGCTTCGGCGGCCTGCCCCCGCTGGCCCGACTGTCCCCCGGCCTGGGGGCAGGGCACGCCCACGCGCGCCGCGCCCACAGCGAGCCCAACACGACGGGGGGAGGGTTCCCTGGGCGGCTGGTGGCGCCGGACTCCCCGCCCGCCAGCATGCGGGACTGCATGACGTGCTTTGAGAGCAAGGTGACGGCCGCGCTGGTGCCCTGCGGCCACAACCTCTTCTGCATGGAGTGCGCCGTGCGCATCTGTGAGCGCAGCCAGCCTGAGTGCCCCGTGTGCCACAGCCTGGTGACACAAGCCATCCGCATCTTCTCTTAGACACTCACTTCCTGTTTCCTGTTCGCTCTTCTTCTGGTGCATCGCCTGCTCATCCTTCTTTACGTTCTTTTAGAACTTTTCTTTCATTGTTTTTCACTAAATCTCCAAACAACCCGAGCAGATATTTTAGAACTGCTTGATTTACTAAAAACATATAAGAAATATTTTTAGTTTTTCTTTTATATATATAAATATGCATATATATTTTATAAAGGTTTTGTTTATACGAGAAGTATAGTACCTTGCTTTTTCTGTTTTTTATAACTACTGCTGTTTTCATTCAGGAAAGTAGACAGTAGTGTAATTTTATTCTTGAAATATTTTATCTTATCATCAAGTGGTTTTATACGAGAGGCATTGTGTTATTAGAACCAATTTAAAAATAAGATTTATGGCACCTTAGAATCATCTCCGTCTAAAATAGCATTTTCAATCATATGTTACTTATCATATGGAGGTGTAACTTACGATGGTCAACGTATGACATTTATTGAAACGTTTTTTAATTTTTTTTAGAATTATTTCCAAATGTATGTTTATTATTAGTTTCAAGTCTGAAGGATGGTTTGGCCGTAAGGCTGTCTTTGGTGATATTTATGGTAGAAAAACAAGATATTTAGGTACTGTTGGACAAAGTGAGGGGTGACGGTTACACTTTATTTAGGCAGGAATTTGTCAAGTTGGTCAAATGTCCCTGGAAGCTCCAGCTCTAGAAATCAAACATCTCTCTCTCCTCACTGGTTCTGAGTTCTGACTGAAGTAGCGCATATACGGCATGGAGCAGGTGTTCTGCCCCCCCCTCCACATCCCTCCCTACATAACGACCCACAATGCACTGCATCTGCGCTTGGGGTGTATTGTTGCAGTGTATTGTTGGGGGCCAGCCGTGGCGTGGGGCCCAGTAGGGGCCTGCGGGGCCCGACACGGTCGTCATGACGATTAGGGAAATGGGCCCCGCCAGGTGGGGGCCTGGCTCTCGCTCCCTTTCTCTCTGAACGCTCCACAGATGCCACGCTAAGTAACGCCACTTTTATCTTCTAGCATTAAAGAGTCACAGCGTTGGATCAAACAGAAACAGTTCATGAACCAAGTGTAACACCTGTACACACACACACACCTTACTGCACTAGTGTCCCTGAGCCAATAGCGTGCCGGCCTTGGGATTCCACAAGGAAATCAGACAATTGAAATTGACAGGAAAGCATAAGAAGCTGAAGGACTGAAGGACATTTTATACACAAACACACACACGCTTAAACAAATACATGCACACATGTCTTAATTTGTTCTTATTTTATGAATAATTTTTATATAAACATAGATCCATCTTAAAACTTACCACTATCACTACATACTGTATACAGTACATATAACAAATAAAATATACAATACATGTAAATTACACAGTGATACATCTCCACGGTAGCTGAACTGTTTCTGCCTTAATTCTTGGTTAAAAAAAATAAATAAAAAGAATATGATTAAAGAAAGGGTAGCTTCCTACAGCCTTGTGAGTAAAAGAATGTGAACAAAATTAAACACTTTACGTAACATGTAAAGTGAAGCACCTTATTGCAAGAATACACATTTCCATGAAACCAAACTGACCATCGATGGTGAATATTTTAGCTCCCCTACCTCTTGTGTTACACTTGTTGTTCCCCAGTTAGGTGCTAGAGGGCGCTGGCTCTGATCTGACATCATAGTGTTTTTCCTAAGGCATACGTTCCTTATTGCAAGCAACACTAATGGCCACAGGAGGCCCACGATAGGCCGACTCATTCTTGTTTTCCCACTTATACTTTGCAATGCATTTCATAAAGGCATCCCCTGAAACACTTGATCGCAAAAGTATGAGAATATTATGTAAATGGTTCAACTTACTCCAAATATTTAAATATAATTTAAATATGTAATTATGAAAATGTTTAACCTAGTATAACGATACGTGGTGTTATATACAGTAGTATTCCATTGAACAGCCTGATGCTATCTATACTAACCTTAAGGCCTATAGCCTTACGATAGACTCCAGTGGAGGGTGAAACAGCAATAATGTGAAAAAAGTCACAATTTGGTCGTCCTTTGACAGTGAAAAGACAACATTGACTGTATCTGGTTTTCCAGCCTCACACAATTTTGAGTGTTATACTTTTGCGTCTGCATGTTTATGGAATATCGCTGGCTGTTCCCTGAACATGTGAACGAACCATGGCTTGTGGAGGTCCTCTAGCACTGAGGCTATCTGAGCTCCCAGGTGTCACCATCTAATGGTCCGGTCTGGTTCAGTTGCCAGGGCTCTACAACAAGTAAAACTCAAAAAGGGCAGTGAAGATATAACACTGATCAGGATGCAGAGGGATGATGTCAATTAGCAACGCCTTCTGGCCCACTAAGTTTGTTTTAAATATTGAATATACTGAAAGTACTCGATAGAAGTGAATCTCCCAATACAGACAACTGTAACCTTCAGATTACTGCCCCCTTGAAAAATGAACAAATTAGAGGAAGCCTTCTTGCATTAGAAGTCACAGAAATCACATACTTGGGTTGAGAGAAACAGCTTCTGGAGGTCGCATCATAGGTTGTGAACACTCCTGTTTCTGGTAACAGCAGTTTTCTGGTTGTTAATAAATAATCAAAGTTTTGGAGTTTGCTCTCCCCGAGACATCCTGTAGGGGGGCTTAACTTTCTGTTTGGTTCCCTTTAATTATGTTGTATTTACTTAAGTAGAAATAGTAAATGTATGCTCAAGAAAACATATCAACTTTTTTTTTTTTTTTTTACATATTGACAATGTAGATTTTTTGGGGATTTGATGGAACTAAACTTCATACGATCATCTGTTGTTTTTTTTAAAGAAGAAAAGGTGGAATGTAACCAAAGAACAAGAATAACACCTTTCAGGACAGAGGCCGTCTTTATTTCTAGTTAGGCAACGCTATGGTAACCATGATTTACTGTATTGGGATGTTTGAAATGATACTAATTTAGCACTTAAAAAGACAACAACTTGCTGCCCTGTGAAAGACAAAATGTAATGACTTCATAACAGAACACGTGCTGAGATGTCTGCGAGGCATCTGATCCAGAAGTGTCATCTTTACAGCCAACGTTTACAGGGGCCCTGTGCTTCCGTTGTTAATGAGTAGGACTTTGTTTGGGAGACAACTGCTATGTTTAAGGCAATCTCCGGAGGCACTACCGCTATTCTTAAGTTAAAATGCATGATAGTAAAACATAGAAATGTCAGTTTTAATACAAATAATACCTGTTAGGAATCAAACAACCCGATCCATGTGTATAAAAGCTTTAAGTCCTTAAACTGGATGACGGTTGAAATCTACATATTTACCTTGTAGTTTGACTGACTGATATTCAAAGTTTAATTATGGTTCTTATAAACCATTAAAGTATAAGGTTCATTTATTCAACTCCCCTAGTATAAGACCCACTTCCATATAGAGACCTTGGGAGAGCACAGTATGGTTCGTTCATTTCATCTTAGTGTTATTTACAACGTTGTATTAAGATTACATGAATAGTAATGATAGAAACTGTTGGTGTTTTTCTTCTCTTTATAGAAAAAGCTCGTTATGCATTTATGTAAAATCCCTTCGTAAGCAGTGATAGGAATCCTTAATTCAATCAATGCACTTAAGCAATTTGACCAAGTGTCGAAATCCTTGCATTTGAATGTAAAGAGATCTCTGCTTCACGCACTTCTTCTGCTTCTTGTTACTTTATCAGTGAGCTTTAACGTGATTGTTTTGTTTATTTAATTATTTTTTTATTGTTGATGAATTGAAGTTGAAGAATTTTGAGGTTTTAGCATATATTTCAGTTCTTCCACATACATTTATAGATAACTGAAACTAATAAAAAAAGAACATATGACAGTTTTTTCAAATCTATTTTGCTAACATGGGTTATGGTTTCATAGAAAGCAGAGGAAAAGTCAGTATCTGGATGTTATTTATGAAAAAAAACATATTTATGAGTAATCTTGAGACATTTGTTTTTTAATTAAAAGTACAAGAAGTTAATATATTTCTAAACACATGAAGGCCAGTTTCTACTTATAAATATGAAAAGTTTAGAAGTTTTTATTTATGAAAGTTTCCCATCTACATGAAGATAAATAACGTTAAGCGATGTGGCGTCTCCACAACTTCATACAAGCATTCTGTCCAAATACCGGCGCATTTGAAATGGTGTAAGGACAGAAAACCATAGGATAGTTTTTAGGATTGGATATATTTTGTGCCTGGATATGCATTTTTCCTGCTTCAGTAGAACCGATTGCTGTTGCACCGCCCCCCCCCCCCATGTTACCAACCCTTTGCTCTTAATCTGAACTGACTTCGACTTTTCTTTTAGAACAACATGTTCACATCTGGAGAGATCTCACTCAGTCTTAGAATAGCAACAGGCGTGGAATAAGCTTCAAGAGGAGAACCCAAGCCTTAATGTGAAAGCTTTCCCGCTCTGGTGATAACATACAAGATGGCCGACACACCGCACTGTTTAGTTAGTCTACAACTACACTCATATACACTCCACAGTCATAGCCGTACTAGTTTGCATGCATGTTGTCTGGTCATGTAGAAAGGGCAACCAGGCCTGGTGTTGTGAGTTTAACAACGCTGGGTCTTTTTGACCTCTGTAGGTTTCTGTAGTTTAATCCTCTTTGGACCCCAAGACAGGAGCTCCCTGACAGCCTCCTGGTCTGGTTCTACCAGCGGTTCCTAGTCTGGTTCTACCAGCAGGTCCTGGTCTGGTTCTACCAGCACGAAGGATGGATCTGCCCAGCAGGTGGACCAATGTGCCCCATGGTAACGGCTGGCAATAATAAAAGGGTGATTTTGTGAAACGGAAGCTCCTGCCTTGCCAAGAGGCCAACCCAGTAGGACTTCATATTCTCTGATAGTGGTCTGGTAGTGGTCTGGTAGTGGTGTTAGTGTGATAGTTTCTGCTCTGTGGTTAAGGTTAGGGTTAGGATGGAAACATGTTCCCAGTCCCTCCAGGGCAGCTACTCATAGCACATGGTTTCTGTGAATTACATTTTTCTGGAACATTTTTATTATTAATTATTATTATTGTAACTGCGCCATATTAGTTTGTTTTATGTTATTTTTCGAAGATTCAAGATGTATTGTAAATGTTTCTAATAAAACTACATTCAAATAATCAAATATATTGTGTGTCTTTCTGGAGTATAGTGGAATTATTATTATAGAATTTGTCACAGAATTCTCAATAAATATACAATAAATAATCATCCCACAATTACCTTTTGTAATTTCACATGAAGTAAAATGGAACAAATAAACATGCATATATCTATTAACAAATACAGTTTATTTATACACATGCAGTCCAAATATACAGAAATAACAATTAAAAAGTGATGCCTGCCTCCTCTAGTAGACAGACAGCAAGATGGACAGACCTCCTCCATCTCCTCCTTCATCTCCTCCTTCATCTCCTCAAACAAGCGTGTATGTCTTTCTGTTGAAATATGATCTATTGATCCAGGCAACATGACATGGCATTCTGACATCACCCATTCATACTTTCACCAGCTATCCTAACCAGTAGAACCAGCAATACTAACCAGTAGAACCAGGAATACTAACCAGCAGAACCAGCAATACTAACCAGCGGAACCAACAATACTAACCAGTGGAACCAGCAATACTAACCAGTAGAACCAGCAATACTAACAAATAGAACCAGCAATCCTAACCAGTAGAACCAGTAATACTAAACAGCGGAACCAACAATACCAACCAGTAAAACCAGCAATAATAACAAATAGAACCAGCAATCCTAACCAGTAAAACAAGCAATCCTAAACAGCAGAGCCAACAATACTGACCAGCGGAACCAGCAATACTAACCAGTAGAACCAGCAATACTAACAAATAGAACCAGCAATCCTAACCAGTAAAACCAGCAATACAAACCAGCAATACTAACCAGCAGAACCAGTTATCCCAACCAGTAGAACCAGCAATATTAACCAATAGAACCAGCTATACTGACTAGTAGAATCAGCTATACTAACAAGGAGAACCAGCCATACTAACTAGCAGAACAAGCTATACTAACCAGTAGAAACAGCTATACTAGCCAGTAGAACCAGCTTTAATAACCAGTAGAACCAGCTATTCTAACCAGTACAACCAGCCATACCAGCTACACTGACCAGTAGAAATGAAGAACCATGATGCAACGTCTGTCTGTCTGTCTGTCTGTCTGTCTGCCCACCTGTCTGTCTGTCTGAGGGGTGGGGCCGGAGGAGCCTCAGTTGTTCTGGCAGCAGGGGTTCTGTCGGGGGGGGTTCTGGGTGGGCTGGACGGTGATGGGCACCACGTTGTTCCCGGGGGAGAAGTCTGAGTCAGTGTGTCCAGAGATCTGTCTCTGGGACATCATGTTGTAGATAGCTGTGGAGGGAGGACGGAGGATCAGCTGGATAACCACTCAAAAAATGGCTGCCCATTCAAACGGCTCACCGACACCCACATGAACAAGCTCCATGTTGTGTTTGTGTTTCTGCTTCATACCGCTTCATACATATTGAGTGCAGATTGAAGTTCACTTAGAATTTTGTAATATAAACTCTAATAAAAATAAAATCACCTGAAATACCATTGTCTGTTCATACGTTGAACGTAAAAAGTAAATGTTCACTGTATTCTGCTGTGCTGTACTCTACTGGCAGCCCGTATGTAAGTCAGTCTGTCCTAGTCCTGCTACTAAAACTCTGCTTCAGATCACGGGTGGACTGATGCTGCCACCTAGTGGTGATGACGGGCGTCAACATCACAGCTTCTTTTTTTTTTTTTTTTTGGATTACCAAGATTTGGTAGGATGGGGGAGGGAGAGGGGGGGTGGGGGGCTGACCTGTGAGAATAGTCTGGAAGGCCAGCTCCACATTGGAGGAGTCCAACGCTGATGTTTCCAGGAAAGCCAGGCCATGCTTCTCTGGAAAACAACACCACCACCACAACAACAACACCGTTAATACTGTTGATACGGTTAATAATGGTAAGTTTACCTGGACAGGTCTGTTTAGCTGGACAGGTGCGTTTAGCTGGACAGGTGCGTTTAGCTGGACAGGTGCTTTTAGCTGGACAGGTGCATTTAGCTGGACAGGTGCATTTAGCTGGACAGGCAGATTTACCTGAGAAAGCCTTGGCCTCGTCGGTGGGCACAGCGCGCAGGTGTCGCAGGTCACTCTTGTTGCCCACCAGCATGATGACGATGTTGCTGTCGGCGTGGTCCTGCAGCTCCTTCAGCCATCGCTCTGCATTCTCGTAGGTCAGGTGTTTGGCGATGTCGTACACCAGGAGGGCGCCAACGGCTCCGCGGTAATACCTGTCCAAGGTAAAACATACTGCAAACTGAGTCTTTCTTTTTCCAACGCACGTTTCATCCAGGTGGAGTGAAGGTCTGGTACCCTCACAGGTTTACAGCCAGCACTGACCTACATTAACCTACGGTGGTTCTTAAGTGTGTCAGGGGTTAGGTTGGGTTACGTCTGGTTATGCCAGAAATACACAAGACACGGACTTGGTGCATCACGTGGGCGGGGCAGAGCAGGGTTTTTTTTTTTTAAACTTCTACACAAACTCCATCTTTGTAGCACGTGGCCACATGCCATTGCCAGCATCTTTCCACATATAGATGATCAGCTTCACTGTGTGCATAGCGAGTTTTGCCAATTGATCATACAGTTGGCTATACAGTTTGGAAGTGTAAGCTATATTAATCGGTATTTAATTAATTAACTAGATCGTTTTAACTACAGTATCATGGATCCACATTGATTCGACATAGGTCTATTTATTTTAATGTGAAATGCAAACAGATTGCCTTGTTGCATCGCATTGACTCCAGTAAAATGAGGTAAAACAGATTAATGTACAGCGGGTTAGGGTCGGTTATGGTTACAATTTGGGTTTTGATAGGTTAGCCTGCTGGTTCTTATGCTCAGCTGATAGGGTTAGGGGTTAGGGGTCAGGGTGGGTGGTGGTGGTGGTGGTTCTTACGCGGAGGTGATAGCCCGGTACCGCTCCTGCCCGGCCGTGTCCCAGATCTGAGCCTTCACCGTCTTCCCCTCCACCTGCAGGCTGCGTGTGGCGAACTCCACACCGATGGTGCTCTTGCTCTCCAGGTTAAACTCATTCCGCGTGAAACGGGACAGCAGATTACTCTTTCCAACGCCAGAGTCTCCTATTAGTACCACTAGAGAGAGAGAGATGCATATAATTAGTGTATTACCCATTAGTCTACACAGTGATGTATAGAGAAGTAAAGGGACAGTGCTGTATATAGAATACATGATGTGGTCAAAAAGGGAAGCAGGATTGTGTGACAGGAGGAAGAGGATGACGTCATCTCGCCATCCCACTGGCCAACAGGTATTTCCAGTTTGACGGCACTGGCTTGTTTAGGGTTCAACTGATGAATCATGGCGCTTTGTCGATACATCAGAAACATAGATAATTTTTTTTTTAAACCCTCTTCCGGAAAGAGAGTAGTTGAGTGCTGATCGGTTTGACCTTTCATAAAAAAATAATAATTAAGTGTCCAAACCTCCGCAGCAGATTCGTGTTTAAAGTGTAAAAAGCCACACGCCGATCGAAAGGAGAAAACGAGAAGAAGCGCTCACCTTTAAACAGATAGTCGTACTCGTCTTCTTTGGCGGACATAGCGGCGACTCCTCTGACTGGCTGCCTGTTGTCGGACAGCAGCTCACGACGATCTACAACTTCTGCTGCTCGGCCGATGTTGTAACTTTACACGCTGTCGTAACTTTACAGGCTGTCGTAACTGTACAGGTTGTCGTAACTTTACACGCTGTCGTAACCTCCCAGGTTTGTAACTTAAGAGTTTGAGACAGCGACCTGGCTGAACCTCTTCAACTGAACACCTGAAACCTCGTCCGGGTCCTCTGGTTTCTTTTAGTATCAACGCCGCGAACCACTGAAACTGAACTAAACTAAACTAAACTAAACTAAACTAAACTTAGCTAACTAACAACTCTCCTCCGAGTTACCTCTTCCTCGCCGATCCCCAACCGCGGCCAGGTGAACGGCTTGGTCCCGCCCCTCGCTCCTCGCTCCTTCTCATTGGTCCACGGACCGGCAGCGACACCTGTCAGTAGTTATGGACTCCTATGATTGGTCGTTGCTGTCGACCTATGATTTGTTGAACGTCGCCGCACACGTGACGTCCAGGTCTTGACAGGTGATCCATTATTCACTAGTCACCATGCTCACTATTATAACCAGTATTCACTATTATTATTATTATTATTAGGCTATTATTATTATTATTATTATTATTATTATTGTGTAGGCTACCATTAAATTAATAAATAGCCTTATATTTACTTATTCCCACAAGCACACAGAAACAATGGATTTAATAATTGAGTAAATGTCTTTTTAAAAACATGTTATATAAATAATATAAATTAATCACTGCAGTAGCCCTACATTAGCCCACCATTAACGCTTTAAATGTCTATCTATCTATCTATCCATCTATCTACATTTACATTTAAGGCATTTGGCAAACGCATATATCTAAAGCGACTTACAAAGAGTACATTTGTTGAAGGAGACAGCAATATATTGCTGTGGTAGATATGAATGGAGCAGGTTTCAAACATTCATAGTTGCAAGGCTAATAGAACTAATAGAGTTTCATAATCATAATCTATCTGTCTATCAATATATCATCTATCCATCCATCCACCTATCTATATAGCTTGCTAAAAGTTAGTATCTGCTTATAACTTAATAGTGATAGATTCATCAATATTGCACCTCATTGAAAAGTTTAGGTCATCATCTTCAATTCAATTCAATTCAATTGACCCAAGCTGACCCAAGCATTATCATCATTGACATATATTCATCAATATCAATTATTTGTTATAATTTACTACCTGACAGGACATTGTTGAATGCTACCTCGACATTAGTGGACTCTAAAGCAGATGCCTCCACAAACAGCAGACCGTTTCTCTCTGGAGGGAAGGAGATGGAAGTGTTAGAGGAGGTGTACCTGCTCGGGTATTAGAGGAGGTGTTCTAGAGGAGGTGTTGTAGCGGAGGTGCTGTAGAGGAGGTGTTGTAGGGGTTTTGTAGTGGAAGTGTTGTAGAGGAGGTGTTTTAGAGAAGGTTCTGTAGAGTTGTTGTAGAGATGTAGCTTTAGAGGTGTTTTAGAGGAGGTGTTGTAATGGTGTGGTAGAGGTGTTTTAGAGGAGGTGTTGAAGAGGTGTTGTAGCAGAGGTGCTGTAGAGGAGGTGATGTAGAGGTGTTTCAGAGGAGGTGTTATAGAGGTGTTGTAGAGGAAGTGTTGTAGAGGCATTTTAGAGGAGGTGTTGTAGTGGAGGTGCTGTAGAGGAGGTGTTGTAGAGGAGTTTTTGAGGAGGTGTTGTAGAGGTGCCGTTTGATTGTTTTAGAGGAGATGTTTTAGGGGAGGTGCTTTAGAAGAGGTGTTGTAGAGGTGTATTGGAGGATGTGTATTTAGAGTTGTACCTGCATACTGCTTGGCCTCCTCCGCGGTTACGCTCTGGTCAGACTCCAGGTCCGTCTTGTTGCCGACCAGCATGACAACCACGCGTGGGTGGGCGTGGTCATACAGCTCACTCAGCCATCTCTCTACACTCTTAAAGGACAGCTGATTTGTGATGTAAAACCTGAGTAGTAGTATTGTAGTAGTACAGCAGTAGTAAAGTACAATAGTCGTAGTAGGTAGTGTAGTATTGGTGTAGTACCAAAGTAGCATAGCCCAGCAAAGCCACACCTGTGGCAGGGTTATCTGTCATGTATATTTGATGATAAATCTGCCTCAAGAGACTATGTCTAATATATGTAGCATGGTTAAATTACTGGTTAATAACATTATTAAACACAATCTATGTACGCTGTATTAACATTTTATTAGCATAGTGTTACCTTGTTATTAGCATAGTATTAGCATGTTTTAGCATGGTATTAACTTGTTATTTGAATCATATTAGCGCTGAAGCGTACACAGTTAATGGTGTGGTATCGCTGCAGGCCGGCGGTATCCCAGATCTTAGCCCTGATGTTAGCCTCGCTGAGCTGGGAGACCTGCGTGCTGAAATCCACATCGATGGTGACGGGGCTGTTCACAGTGAACTGGTTCTTGGTGAATCGAGACAGCAGATTAGTCTTGCCTACACCAGTCTCTCCGACCAGCACCACTGGAGAGGAGGGGAACCACAGTGATTTCTGTGTTGAGGTTAGGCTTGATAGGCATGCCTAGGTTTAAGGTTAGGGTTAATAGGGAAGCCTTATCTCACTGCTGAGGGTTCAGGTTAGGGCTAAGAGGGAAGCCTTATCTGGTTGCAGAGGGTTAATGTTATAGAGTTAAGCCTTATCTCCTTGCAGAGGGTTAGGGTTAGGGTTCATCTTCGGCAAGCCTTATCTCCTTGCAGAGGGTTATGGTTAGGGTACATCTTAGGCAAGCCATATTTTGTTGCAGAGGGACAATACGCTTATTAATCAGGTCAGCATCTCAATCCGGCCCCTTAACGGCCTCAAAGGAAATGAAAACCACCCCCAAAAAATCTATAAAAATGCAATAATATTATGTTCATGAATCTCAAGTTGAAGACTAGAGATGTTTTGTTTGGCTCCACATATGTGTGCGAATAAACTTTTCCTGTGATGAACTACAACAAGTCACACAACAGATCACAGCTGATGGATAAACATTCTTCCGCTGGGCTGCACACTTCAGACATGACGCCAGACTTTGATGGCCTGGAGAGGTGACTCCCATTCCCAGTCCCATTAGGCTAAATTATAAGTGTAATTTCATTACATACCTTTCCATAAATATCTCTCATAATATATCTCATTCTCACAGGTTATGCAGTTACATGACTAAAACAGAACAGAAACTGAGAGAATGTATTCATGTACTGTATAAGGCAATGTGTTTGTTGATAAATAGTAAATACATATTATTGGGCTGAGCGATATGAGGAATATATGAGGAATTTTACACTGTATTGATGAATATCTGAACAGCCTGACTACTCAGTGGGCTGTAGCAACTGGTAGGCTGATGTAATAACTAACATTGGGATGTAATAGGATTCTAAAACAGCTTGTAATGGCTAATCACATCACATCTGCTGGGATAATCAGCCCTTAAAATTGATTGTTTTATGCAATATGTCATATTTCAGAGTACACCAGATTGACACACATAAAAATACTAAACAGAAAGACCCAGGCATTCTACACGAGCAAATATCCTATTGTAAAGTAATCTGTCATGTCTACCAAATGTATGCAGTTTAATAAAATTCAGCACTATGTGTTTCATATTTCAATTCATGTGTAGCCCTTCGCTTAATTTACTTTAAGTCCTCTATAAAAAATGTTGGCCACCCAAGGTTTAGAATGTTAGACTGAAGATAGGACCAGATTTACTCCTGACATTGCAAGACCAACAAAATGGTCTTGCAATGTCACCCGAACATTCAAACAGCAAGATGTCAAAATAATATATATTCTTTTAAGTTTTGAGCTAATAGAATCTTTAATGTCCCCAAGGGACAGTTCAACTTGCAGCCAGCAGAACTACAGGTAAAAACCACCAGTTGTTGATGAAGCACTTTGGTGTAATAGTGTACGAGGAACGTTACGACTTGTTACTGGGAGAAGGTTTTCCTCACACTACTCAGTAACTTATGTAAACAATACTACAGGTTGCCATAACAATGTGGCCTACTTTGTCCTTTTTGGACCAACTTACTTCATTAAAAAATAAAAGCATTGATATGCTAAATCCATATTTACTCACATAGAAAAATTATTACACATTACTGCTCTAATAGAAAGCTACAGTATACTACAGTATAAAACTGCAGTATGCCATTTAAAAGAAGCAGTGTCAGATTTTGTCAATAAAAATACATAAAATATTCACCTTTGAAGACAAAGCCCATGATGTCACACTTGTCTTCTGAGATCTGAACCAGTTCAGGAGGTGAAATGCAATGAGAGGAGAATCCAAGTGGAGAACAAGTGAGAAAAAGTCTAGAAGAGCGAAGGAGGGAGAGAAAGTGTGTGTGTCTGTGTGTGTGTGTGTGTACACGTATATATATGGACACCGCAACAAACTGCAACTGCCCTTCAAATCCTTGGAAGAGGGATTCAGTGGTACAGTACAGGGACTCAAGGGATCCAAAGGTGGCTGAAGCAGGGATCCAAGTGAGGACTGGCAGGAAGTGGAGGACAGAGGATGCTGTTTCAGGAAGCAGAGGCAAGGCTGCATCACAGGAGGCAGGTGGGAGTGGTCACACGAGGCCGAGCTGGCCTAGGGTCCTCTCCAACTCCCCACATCAGCAGAGGGAAGGAAAGACACTGCATCGTTCAGGAGGAGGTGAGAGCAGCAGTGGAGGAGACAAGAACCTGCAAGGCAGTGGGAATGAAGCAACAGGGAGCTTGGACAAGATGGAAGAATGCGGTCGAGAGGCAAGTGACCTGGCTGAGCTGTGGAAAGCCGAGCCACACCACATACGATTTCTCATCCATAGTGTACGATGTGCTTCCGAGCCCGTCAAATCTGCACATATGGGGTAAAGTAGAGTCACCAGCATGCCCACTGTGCTCCAAGCGGGGAACCCTGGAGCACATCCAGACACTTGGAGAGGGGAGGAACCAATTGAGGCAGGTCCTGAAGACCATCGCTGAAGCCCTCAGCGCAGGAGTTGAGTGGGCGAATCGGTCCCGACCCTCCAAGCAGGCCATCTCCTTTGTCAGAGCTGGGGAGCAGCCAATTCCCGCCAATGGAACATTTGCAGGCATCCTGACCTCCGCAAGGGACTGGCAGCTGTTGGTGGACCTCGAACGGCAGCTGAAGTTCCCCAACAATATCGCAGCCACCACCCTGCGACCAGACATTGTCCTGGTGTCTGAGACCACTAAGCAAGTTGTGCTGCTGGAGCTGACAGTCCCATGCGTTGGAAGAGGCCTTTGAAAGGAAGCTCTCCAAGTATGCAGGACTGGTCAACAACTGCCAGAAGGCCGGATGGAGAGCAAGGTGCCTCCCAGTCCAGAATCATCAGTAGATGTATGCACACTGTTTATTAGGGGTGTAACAAATAACTGATTTGAATCGGAAAATCAGTTTTGATTTAAAAGATGCAAGTGCATCGGTACATGGACCCCTGGATCGGTCTAAGCGTAGCATGAACCGGCCGATGGCCCGATCACAAAGTTATGAATCTGTTTTATGTTGTTGCTGTGATGCTGAATCCTCCGTCTGCTCAGTGTCTGCAGCGCTCTCTCTCTCACACACACACACACACACACATATTAAACTCTCGCGAGACTTACTCATAGTAATGTTAGATAGCGCTCTGTTTGCGATACGATTCACAACGTGAACGCATGTTACATTGCAAAACAACACTTTAAAAGACTGATATTCTATAAGAGTGCTTACAGTTCGCCACTTTGTGTTCTGTTTGCAAAAAAATTTGCACAAGGGATGTCTTGAAATTGTTATAATTTTCTACCTCAGTAGTTCATTGTTCCCTGATCTGAGCCTACACAGACCTCTCCAGAACTTTGGCTCTAATTTGTGCCAACAGTGAAATTGAATAGTTTGTTTTATTGTCAGAGGGGCTTTGTAAAGTTCTTCAAATGAATTCACATGTCAAAAGTGACAAAATACTTGTTCCCTGGTCTTTGATAAATCTATTTGAAGGTAAGCAATGCCACATTTATAGTATTGACTTATGTTAATTCATAATGTAAAATGATTGTCTACTTTAAACAAGGAACTCTTATCAGATTGTATCATATCCCATCGAATCGTATTGAATCGCATCGAATCCTACTGAATCGAATGGAACCGAATCGTTCCATTTTAAAAATGTATCGTCCCTGAATCGTATCATACCCCATGTATCTAGATACGTATCGGATTGTCTTTTTTGGAGAGATGCACACCACTACTGTTTATATATAGGCTACATAATGTAATATATACAGTATAGATATATATATACACACACAAACATGCTCCCTCACTCTCCTTCTCGCTTGTTCTCCACTTCGATTCCTTGTGTGCATGTATGTATATAGCCAACATACTGTACATGCACATATACTAAACTAGTTTTTGAAATTAGTGTTTGGTCAATTATTTCTCTATTACAATGCTAATTGGTATTGTATTTTATATCGTTGGAAAGCCTGTTTGTGTGTGTAGCGTCCAAGTAAAATTTGCCAAAATCTCCGCCAATGCCAAACAGTGTATTCTCCTGTTGGTATTTACTCTTGCTTTGAGCACCTGTGTGCACGGGGCCTGCTGGATGCTGCACCCTACTAAAGTCATCATTTGGTGTCTGCTCCAAGCATCAGCATGCCACATTTGTTTAATCTGGATAAGGCCCATGCAATAGGAAAAGTTGAAGCTGGTGTTCTGATTCAAGATTCAAAGTTTGTCACATACAGATACAGGATGTGCACTGAAATGAAAACGTGACATTACCCAGCCAAATGTGCAACAGAACCATACATATCACGATTGAATTGGACGGATCAGAATCAGAATATAAACACTACAGTATTTACAGCAAAAAGAGCATCCTGTCCCCTCTACTCCTCTCCCTGTACACGAATGCCTGCACCTCCAGTCATCAGTCTGTCAAGCTCCTGAAGTTTGTGGATGACACCACCCACATTGGGCTCATCTCTGGTGGAGATGAGTCCACCTACAGGTGGGAGATTGACCATCTGGTGACCTGGTGCAGTCAGACAACTTGGAGCTCAACGCTCTCAAGAGAGTGTAGATAGTAGTAGACTTCTGGAAAAACCCAGCCCCACCCGCCCCCATCACCCTCTGTGACTCCCCAGTTGACACTGTGGAGTCTTCCTTTCCTGGGCACCACCATCACCCAGGACCTCAGGTGGGAGCTGAGCATCAGCTCCATCACCAAAAAGGCCCAGCAGACGTTGTACTGCCTGTGGCAGCTAGAGGTCCAAGCTGCCAAAGACAACGATACTACACTTCTACACCACCATCATTGAGTCCATCCTCACCTCTTTCATCACCATGTGGTACGCTGCTGCCACTGCCAAGGACAAGGGCAGATTGCAGAGTGTCATTGTCTCTGCTGAGAAGGTGATTGGCTGCAATCTGCCATCTCCCCAAGGCCTGCATGCCTCCAGGACCCTGAGGCGAGCAGGTAAGATTGTGGTCGACCCATCCCACCCCAGACAAACCTCTCCCCTCCAGAAGGTTACAGTCAGGACCAAAACCTCACACCACCAGAAAAGCTTCTTCCCTACGGCAACTGGCCTCATTAACAAGACCCGGGACACCCACTGATCCCCACCGATTTCCACCCTCTATGGACACTATCCCCCCGATTCCCACGATACTACATATTAATATTTAACCCAACTGACTCCCACCCCCCCATGGACACTATTGCGTTACATTAACACATCTTTTTTTCGTTAAATTGCACCTTTAAAATATATATTAAATATATACTATTACTCTGTTTAATGTTCAATGTTATGCACCAATTTCACAATAGCACAGGCCAATAAAGCTCATTCTGATTCTGATGTAGGTTACCCCCCCGCCTTCCCTCTCAATAGTACTTGGCATTGTTAAGCATATTGCATGTACTTAGATGTTGGTAATGCACTCAGAATGGCACTTCTGCTCTTATCACAGCTATTATGCTGGCAACCTAGCAATTATGAAACTCGTTCCATTAACCTTGTAATTATGAATGCTTGAAACCTGCTCTATTCTTATCTTCCTGTACCACAGCGACAAATGTAAATAAGCGTCTGCCAAATGCCCTAAATGTAATGTAAATACAGTATAATGATCCATACTCTACACCTCTCAAAAGGATTTTGAGACTGCACTTCCCCTTGTATCATCGCGATACGCCCACAAATTCTGGAGTCGATCGGATAAGCGGTTGTCGAGAAAAATGACAGACACAGAAATTCCTCTAATTATAGTTAAATAAACAGGATGAGTCATCTGAGAAATGTCCACCAACAGAAACACCAGTAGCATTGTCAATGTAAAATGGTAAAATGGATTGCGTTTATATAGCGCTTTTCTCCAAAGCGTTTTACAATATTGCCTCACATTCACCCATTCATACACCAACAGCGGTGTCAATCATACAAGGTAACAACCAACACGTCAGGAGCAGATAGGGTGGTCTTGCTCAGGGACACCTCAACACTTAGCTAGGCGGAGCCCGGGGATGGAACCAGCAACCTTCCTGTTGCCAGACTCCTGAGCTACTGCCGCTGTCATTTATTATGCAACAGTCAAACACATTGGCAAATTTTACTATGAAAGTAGAACTGAAAATCATCTTGAATCGAGGTCGTCTAGGTGGCTTTGTGTCCCTTGACGATCATACCCAACTACACATTATATAGAACATTGATCAATGATCATAATTATACATGGTACAGAATATTTTCAGTTTGCACCAGAAAAATCGCAGGTGAAAATACAATAATTTGTGGATGCATCTTATCTTATGCTGCATCAGCGAAAATAAATAGCTTCCTGCCAATATTGAACGGAGGCAAGAGTTAAACCAACAGAAGTTTAAATAAACGTGAATGGATGACCAAATACATACAACCAAAACTCTGAGTACACAGGGACAAAGTACTTGTAGACATCAAAGCAGTCCATGTATCAAGTTCAGAGAGGAGTAGGTTCTGAAGAAAAGAGGAGGCATTGAGCAGAGGAGAGGAGGAGCAGTGGAGGAGGTGCTGAGCAGTGTCTGTCTGACCCTGCTAGGAGGCTGCGACCTGAGTCAAAGGCTCCTCCAGGTAATCCACCAAAGCCTCCGCCTGAAGTTCCAGAAACATTGTCAATACATTACATGGAACATAATTCATTAACAATATATCAGCAGTATATTATCAATACATTATGATACATTATCAATAAATTACCAATACATAATGATACATTATCAGCACTACATTAACATTATAACACCTCAAAAACACTATACATCCAAAACCAAGGGTTTCTTTAGTGTACATGCTATCTGTAGAGCTTACTTTAGCTTTAAGCATTCCAAAACCAACGGTTTCTTTCGCGTACATGCACAGCAGCAGGTTAGCCACCCTGGTGATGGCGACTCTGCCCTCCTGAAAGAAAGAAGAGAAAGGACAATATAGAAAGGAGAATAAAGAGCCACGGACTAAAGGGCCATACTACAGCTAGCTAGCTAGCTAGCTAGCCTCTCACCATGCAGTCCATCAAGATGAACTTGAGCTTGTCCTCGTTGAAGGCTTGGTGTCCATTCTTGTCGTACGCTGCCCAGATGTTGCTAGCAATGGCCGCGGTGACTCTGGCGTCGGTGTCGCCGTAGCCGGAGTAAGCTAGCAGGGATCCCTCGTTGTTCAGCAAACTAGTTTGAAAAAAAGTGCACAAAACTGAATTCACACATTCATATCACCAATTGGCAGCTATATAGCCATATAGATACACTATATGGCCAAAAGTCAGCGGACACCTGACCATCACACCTATATGAGCTTGTTGGACATACCATTCTAAAACCATGGGCATTAATATGGAGTTGGACCCCCCTTTGTGGCTATGACAGCTGCCACTCTTCTGGGAAGGCTTTCCACAATTTTGGAGTGTGTCTGTGGGAAATTGTGCCCATTCAGCCAAAAGAGCATTTGTGAGGTCAGGCACTGATGTTGGACGAGAAGGCCTTGCTCGCAATCGGCGTTCTAATTCCTCCCAAAGGTGTTCAATGGGGTTGAGGTCAGGGCTCTGTGCAGGCCAATCGAGTTCCTCCAAACCAAACTTGTCTAACCATGTCTTTATGGACCTTGCTTTGTGCACAGGGGCACAGTCATGCTGGAGCAGCAAAGGGCCTTCCCCAAACTGTTGCCACAAAGTTGGAAGCACCCAATTGGCTAAGATGCCTTCATATCCTGTAGCATTAAGCATACCCTTCACTGGAACTAAGGGGCCTAGCCCAAACCCTGAGAAACATCCCCAGACCATTATCCCTCTTCCACCAAACTTTACAGTAGGCACTATGCATTCCGGAAGGTAACGTTCTCCTGGCATCTGCCAAACCCAGATTCGTCCATCAGACTGCCAGATAGTGAAGCGTGATTCATCACTCCAAACATGTTTCCACTGCTCCAGAGTCCAGTTGCGCCGTGCTTTACACCACTCCAACTGACGCTTGGCATTGCGCATGGTGATGTGAGGCTTGTGTGCAGCTGATGGAAACCCATTCCATGAAGCTCCCGACGCACAGTTCTTGTGCTGATGGTGCTTCCAGAGGCAGTTTGGTACTCTGTAGTGAGTGATACAGCAGATGATAGGCGATTTTTACGCGGTACGCGCTTCAGCACTCATCGGCCCCGCTCTGTGACTTTGCTTGGTCTACCACTTCGTGGCCGAGCTGTTGTTGCTCCTAGGCGCTTCCACTTCACAATAATAGCACTTACGGTTGACCGGGGCACATCTAGATGGGCAGAAATTTCACAAACTGACTTGTGGCAAAGATGGCATCCTATGACAGTGCCGTGTTCAAAGTCACTGAGCTCTTTACGAACCATCCTGAATTGTAAATGTTTGTCTGTGGAGATGTCTTACCGGGGCACCCTTCTGGAGCCAGACCTGGGAGGGGAGCTCGTCGGCGAGCGTCTGGTGGCCGGGCCTGGATCCACGGGGCCCGGCCGGACCAAGCCCGAAAAGACTACGTGGAGTCACCTCCCTGTGGGCTCACCACCTGCAGGGAGAATCATTGGGGTCGGGTGCGTTGTATACCGGGCGGTAGGCAAAAGCGGGGTCCTGGGCATGCGGATCCCAGTCATCGCCGACTGGTTCTAGGGACGTGGAACGTCACCTCACTGGCGGGGAAGGAGCCTGAGCTGGTGCGGGAGGTGGAGCGGTACCAACTAGATATGGTTGGGCTCACCTCCACGCACAGCACCGGGTCTGGAACCAAACTCCTGGAGAGGGGATGGACCCTCTACTTCTCCGGAGTTGCCCAGGGTGTGAGGCGCCAGGCGGGTGTGGGGATACTCGCAAGTCCCCGGCTGAGCGCCGCTGTGTTGGAGTTCTCTCCGGTGGACGAGAGGGTCACCTCCATGCGACTGCAAGTCGCTGGCGGGGGAAGGCTCTGACTGTTGTGTGTGCCTACGCACCAAACAGCAGCTCAGAGTATCCGGCCTTCTTGGAGTCCTTGGGTGGCATCCTGGAAAGGGTTCCATCCGGGGACTCCATAGTTCTACTGGGGGACTTCAACGCACACGTGGGCAATAATGGAGAAACCTGGAGGGGAGTGATTGGGATGAACGCCTGCCCGATCTGAACCAGAGTGGTGTTTTGTTATTGGACTTCTGTGCTAGTCATGGACTGGCCATAACAAACACCATGTTCGAACATAGGGTGGTCCACAAGTGTACCTGGTACCGGACCACCTTAGGCCAAAGGTCGCTGATCGACTTTGTAATCGTATCAGCAGATCTGCGGCCGCATGTTTTGGACTCTCGGGTGAAGAGAGGAGCAGAGCTGTCAACTGATCACCACCTGGTGGTGAGTTGGATCAGATGGCGCAGGAGGCTGCCAGACAGACCTGTCTGGCAGTAAACCCAAACGTGTAATGAGGGTGAACTGGGAACGTATGGTGGAAGCCCCGGTCCGTAAGGTCTTTAACTCCCACCTCCGGAAGAACTTCTCGTGCATCCCGGGGGAGGTTGGGGACATGGAACCTGAGTGGGCCATGTTCAGAGCCTCCATTGTAGAGGCTGCAGCTCGGAGCTGTGGTCAAAAGGCTGTCGGTGCCTATCGTGGCGGCAACCCAAGAACCCGTTGGTGGACACCAGCCGTCAGGCTGAAGAAGGAGGCCTTTCCAGTCCTGGTTGGCCCAGGGTGGTGGAAAGTCGGGCGGTGGAAAGAACACTGAGGAGCTCCTGAATCCGACCAGTACGTCCTCTGTGGAAGAGGCAGAGTCTGAAGACTTGGGGAAAGTCTCACCCATATCCTTGGTAGAGGTCACTGAAGTAGTCAAAAAGCTCTTCAGTGGCAAGGCGCCAGGTGTGGATGAGATTCGCCCTGAGATGCTGAAGGCTCTGGACATTGTCGGGCTGTCGTGGCTGACACGCCTAGTCAATGTAGCGTGGAGGTCGGGGACAGTACCTGTGGAATGGCAGACCGGGGTGGTGGTCCCCATTTTCAAAAAAGGGGACCGGAGGGTGTGCTCCAACTATCGGGGTATCACACTGCTCAGCCTCCCCGGGAAAGTTTATTCCAGGGTGCTGGAGAGGAGGCTCCGGCCGATTGTCAAACCTCAGCTTCAGGAGGAACAATGCGGATTCCGTCCCGGCCGTGGAACAGCTCTTTACCCTCGCAGGGTTGTTGGGGGGGGGGGGGGGGGCATGGGAGTTTGCCCATCCAGTCTACATGTGCTTTGTGGACTTGGAGAAGGCCTATGACGGGAGTATGGGGTACCGGGGCCGTTGGTACGTGCCATTCGGTCCCTGTACGAACAAAGTGCGAGCTGTGTCCGTATTCTCGGCACAAAGTCAAGCACATTCTCAGTGGGTGTTGGACTCCGCCAAAGGTTGTCCCTTGTCACCGGTTCTGTTTGTGATCTTCATGGACAGAATCTCAAGGCGCAGCCAAGGTGAGTAGAGTGTCCGGTTTGGGGACCTCAGAATTGCATCTCTGCAGATGATGTGGTTCTGTTGGCTACATCAGACCGTGACCTCCAGCATGCACTGGGGCGGTTTGCAGCCAAGTGTGAAGCGGTCGGGATGAGAGTCAGCACCTCCAAGTCTGAGGCCATGGTTCTCTGCCGGAAAACGGTGGCGTGTTCCCTCCGGGTTGGGAGTGAGTTGCTGCCTCAAGCGAAGGAGTTCAAGTATCTCGGGGTCTTGTTCATGAGTGAGGGCAAAATGGAGCGGGAGATGGACAGATGGATTGGTGGAGCGTCTGCAGTGATGCGGGCACTGTACCGGTCCGTTGTGGTGAAGGCGAAGCTTTCGATTTACAGGTCCATCTACGTTCCAACCCTCACCTATGGTCACGAGCTTTGGGTAGTGACCGAAAGAATGAGATCGCGGATACAAGCAGCCGAAATGAGTTTCCTCCGCAGGGTGGCTGGGCTCAGCCTTAGAGATAGGGTGAGGAGCTCAGACATCCGGAGGGAGCTCGGAGTAGAGCCGCTGCTCCTCCGCATCGAAAGGAGTCAGCTGAGGTGGTTCGGGCATCTGATTAGGATGCCCCCCGGGCGCCTCCCTTTGGAGGTTTTCCGGGCACGTCCAACTGGGAGGAGACCCCGGGGCAGACCCAGAACCCGCTGGAGAGATTATATATCTCGTCTGGCCTGGGAACGCCTCGGGATCCCCCAGGAGGAATTAGAGAGCGTGGCTGGGGAAAAGGAAGCCTGGGGGGCCCTGCTTAGCCGGCTGCCACCGCGACCCGGCCCCGGATAAGCGGACGCAAATGGGTGGATGTCTGTGGAGATTTCATGGCTATGTGCTTGATTTTTTGCACCTGTTAGCAATGGGTGTGGCTGAAACACCTGAACTCAATAATTAGTAGGGGTGTCCAGTGACTTTTGGCCATGTAGTGTATATGTTAATGATGGGGGAGTATATTGTGTGAGACAGAAATTTGAAGAGTTGAACTTCGTTAGCTAACTCTGGTACATTTACATTAATGTGGAAACTGAAAAGTTGATTAATGTGCACTGTCCCTGGTAAATAAATAAATAAATAAATAAATAAATAAAATAATAAAAATAAAAATTCATGAACAATTCCCAAATAAGGACAGTGGAAGAGGTGTGACTTAGTTACTCAATTTTACATTTTAGACCACTCCCAGTCCATCTGGGCACATCATCATGTGCAATATTCTAGTGATGGGAATTACGGCTCTTTGAAGTGAGCCGGATCTTATGGCTCCGTTCCTTTCCTTTCCGAGAGCCGTTCAAAAGAGGCGGGGTTACTAGGTTTATCTGCGAAATAATCATATTGTTCCCATGTATTAAAGGATAATGATTGACTGTATTGCCAGACCTTAATGTCAACGATCTGCATTGTAAACATTACACAAGGTGGCGCCATATCCATGTCATTCATGTCAGTGAATGTACTACTTTGAATGTGTTATGTTATGTATGTGTTGCCTCGCCTTGAATGCAATTCATGCAACTCTTAATATTAGAAACCTTTTTATTAGCACAATAAAAAAGCAAGTATCATACACTTTTTTGCACAAAACAGATTTTTGTGCAAATCAAACATTTCGCTCATTTTTTCACCCGAAAAACACGTCGTCTACCTGCACCACTTGTTGTGACTTTTCTCTCTCACCCCTACTCTGCCTCTGATTGGCTACCCCTAACCTAAACCTAACCAATCAGAGTAGGGGCGGGTCTTCACGGAATACGCTTGGGGAACAAAATCAAGCTTTCTCACTGTTCACGTAAAGGGGAGTGGATTTAGGGCAGGCAGTGAACGAACGATAAAAATAACGGCACTCACCAAGTACGACTCGGTTCCCTCTGTTCGTACCAAAGAGCCGTTCAAAAGAATCGGATCGTTCGCGAACGTAACATCACTACAATATTCTTAATGTCAGTCACCTTGCAATATTACCTCTCATCTCCTCTCATCATCATCATGTGCAATATTCTTAATGTCATGTGCAATACTTCTTCCCAATATTATCCTTGCAATATTACCATGCTACATTACCCTTCAACATTATGTGCAATATTCTTAATATTCTTTTCATCATGTGCAATACTTCCTCTTACCATTATTATCATCATCACAGTTCTATTACACTTTGCCAAATTGTTTTGACGGACTGTATATCTTATCTTGCCTATATATTTTTATACTTCTACAAGGACTTAGACCTACTGTACATTTGTAAATCTGTTATTTTATTTGTATTATTATTCTACTGTGTATTTTTCTATTGCTTTATGGTATGGTATATGCTATGGTATTGCATTGCAACCTGGCACAAGAATTTCCTTCGGGATTAATAAAGTTCTATCCTATCTAATCTGCCCTGATTGGTTCGGGTCAAAGAAACAGGAAAGCATACATTTAAGAGAAACAGAGGGAGGGGACGTTATTTTTGGTTTAGTTTCAATATTGCCCAACCTTTTAGCTCTCTCTCTCTCTCTCTGCTTTCAACTCTCCAATCATACCAGCTTCCCAGTCGGTTATCCGTCATAATCACTAACCAAATACAATTGTTATTCCACTTTGCCCACATCACCTAGGTCTTTGTGTGTTGGTTTAATCAGAGCAAACCTTTTTTCTATAACCGATACGCGTACACAAAAGTTAACGAGAGAACATCCACTAGCAAAAGTTTGCTTGTTTAGCAGTTGACTACAGTTGACTTCCAGTGCAAGTTAAAATCAGGACGTTCTGGCACTGCCGTCAGTTAGCTTTACGTTAGCTTCGCTGTTAGCCTCTACTTACAGGGTGCTCTGGACTCCGTTGGTGTTCGCCTGGCTGAGGACCTGCGTCAGCGCCTTCGGTCGTAACATCGCTTTATTCGCTCCTGGACGGGACTAATACACGGAATGACACTGTGAAATACACAGCTGCTACTGATGCCTACACTTAAAACATACACGAAGAAAAGCAAGTTCCCCGGGGCTTGTCACCTGATCTGTCTCTGTTCCGTATGTGCGTACACAACAATGCATTGTGGGAATTGTAGTACATCCGCTCTCGTTTACTGCTCGGACTCAGGGTCGGCGGAATGGGGGGGAAAAGTGGGACTGACTACCCGGGGGCCCAAAGTGGAGGCGGGCCCGCTAAAAGCCTGAAATTAAAAGTTTGTTTTTATTTAGATTTATTTTCTTCTAAGTAATTAGTGACAATTAGTGACTACAGTACAATTGGCTAAATAAATCGGTTGATAGACCGACATTTGTATCAAAAAGAATAAAACTAAATATACTGGAGGGCCTCTTTTTTTTCCCTCGGCCGTGGTGGGGCCCTATATGGTTCCTTTTCACGGGGCCCAAAATCCCTGGCGCCGCCCCTGCTCGTACTTGTATTGTATTGCTGGACTACAACACACATTTTATTAGATTACCAGCCTGAGGGAGAGTAAGATTCATCGCTCTATTTGTATTTCAGTTTATTCGAATTTTTACCAGAAGTGATTTCGTAATTACAATTCTGTAATTTACGTCTTTGTCTGAATGTTGCTACATTCGTTTTTTATTAAGCCTAATGTAGCACCTTCCTAATTGGAATGAATGTATTGTTTTAATTAATTATTCATATGAATTTGTGATTTATTATTGACCACTTGAAATGCACACCTACGTCTTGGCTTCTGTTTCAAGGTCTGGCAATCTTTGGCAAGATCATTCCCTATGCCAACAAATAATCTAATCTGTATAATGTGGTATTCACATTGTGTTTTCTGAGGACACACCTAACAAATAGGAACACACCTAACAAAAGGGACAAACAACAATCTAATCAAACATGTTCGCCTGGCCTGAATGATTATCTTTATCTTTAACGTTATCTTTATATTATCAGACCCACACCTACTTTAGTCAATAACTACTTGATAACTGAAACATATAAATATTCCTGTTTAAGATGTGTGAGACATTGTGAGATGTGTTGTGCTGTGAAATTCACAGATCAATAATATACATATTATATACATATTTGATTATAGGCTGATATAATCAACATTACACTCATTCCCACAGTAGCAGGAATGGGGACAAAACTGTTATTCCTTCTTATTTGGATTTCTTTCATGTAAGTATTGACTCTATAGCCTACTATTAAACTACTTAATGTATGTATTGGCATCATGCTAATCATACTACATTATTATTAAATATCTATTACAATGTCTTATCATGTTGCATCATTATTAAATATGATATATGATCAAATATTACATCATAACTACATTATTGTACAGGGTTGGTTGCCATGGGAACGGCCCATTCTTCGATGACAATGCAGAACTACAACTCCCAGAGTCCTACTTCATTCCCTGGATGAGGGCGGTGGAGGACTCCAGCCGCCTGTCCACTCTGTCAGTTCCCGGGACCCATGACAGCATGACCCTGCACGGTGGGGCCCTGCTCCAGCGCCAGGCCTGGCCCCTGGACCTGCAGCTGAGAGCGGGCATCCGCTACCTGGAGCTGAGGGTGTTGGCAGTGGGCAACACCCTGTACGTGATGCAGGGTGTTGCGTACCAATACATCACCCTACAGGAGGTCCTAGACACCACCCTGGCCTTCCTTAAACAGTACCCCACCGAGGCTATTCTTCTCCACATCCTCACTGAGTTGTCTGAGCCTGGCTGGTTTAATCGGCTAGTGCAGGACCTGGTTGCCCCGGAGCAGCGGGTCTGGGTGAGTTCTGGCATGCCCACTATGAAGGAGGTCAGGGGGAAGGTGGTGTTTGTCCAGAAGAATTCCTTCACCCTGGGAGTGCCACTGCAGGTGGAGGGAGGAGGAGGAGATGGCCATGTGTCAGACATCCACGACAAAGACAAGTCCCTCGCAAAAATGCTGGAAAAAGCTGCGGTCCTGTGTGGAGGAGATAACATCATTCTGAGCCAGTCCAGCGGCTCTGGGATTGGCACCTTCTGGGGGATGTTTTTAACTCCCAAGCGTGTGGCAGAGAGGGTGAACCCCTGGCTGAACCACTTCCTGGGTCAGTATATCCCAGACCACCCAAGACCCTGCTTCGGTGTCATTGCCATGGACTTCCCAGGGTTCAACCTCATCCAAACTATCATCAATTTAAACTGGTACTAGGATCAGGATGCTTGCTCAGGATTCAAATCTGATATTAATGAATAAAAACAATTGTTACGAATAAATCATCATAACAATTCGAACACAACAAGCCCACATTGTTTTAATTATATACATTGTCCATGCTATTTGGGGTTTTATGTGGGTTTTAATGTCATTCAATAGTTGCTCGGTCTACATTTCTACACTGTTGTATGTTGGCTACATGGTTTGCTTTTAATTAAAATTAAAATAAAGTTTCAAAAGAGAGTTGTTCGGTGATTTCTTTTTCATTTTGAGAGTGTAAAGGGTTAAGGTTGTGTCACGGAGGCGGTATTTCCAGTAACGCTGGGGCTGGTCTGGCTCTTGTTATGGTCTATAAAGTGCGCAGTCACAAGTAGGACTACATATTCAGTCAACACTAACAGTCCGTACCCTATAGTGTCCAGACACACTTTAAATATCTGCTCAATTACATACGGACTCGCAGGTGAGATGACGTCGCTTTGTTTAACATACCGGAAATTATCATTATCATTTCGTTTCGTTTTCACAATATGTTGGATTTCTTTTGAGGACCAAAGGTTGTTGCTTAAAATAAAATAAAACAAAACATGGCAGTAGTTTGTTGGTCGTTACTTAGTCAGTTAAATATGATGATTTGCGAACATAACGTTTCTGATCTTGTGGCTGTTTGGATAACGATCCGAATATAACCGTGTGATATGGATGTATTATTTCGATACGGATATAATATTTCGATGCGGATGTTCAGACACGGATATAATAAAATATAGGCCTGTCTATAAACATGGGCCATGTGGGGGTGTTGTCAGCAAACAGACAACATTTATAAATGTTGACTCTAAAAAAACATCATTACTTTGTTTATGATTGAATGAATAATTCCCATTGAATTAAACCACGGCATGCATTTCTGAAAACAAAATCAGCATATTTTGTATTATCAGAACGTCAACTTCAGCCCTGAGGTGACTTCCTGGTTTCCTGACCTCAGGCCTACAGAGAAGCCTTTAGGATAGGATAGGTTGATTTGAACAGATACTAATAGTTTAGAATGCACTTTTTTTTCATCACTGAAATGCATTAACTGATGCCACACACCTGATGAGGGAAGATTATTTTTATTGTTTACTCTTGCAACCAAGACATTTAAATCTTTTACCTTCATTGCTTTCAATATGTAAGCCTTCTTTATATCAAAATTAATTGTATTCATGATATTGATGATGATATTCTGTTGCTTACAAAGGTCATTGTTGTTGTTTTTTTGTTCCAGGGGAGACATCATGTCTGTGGCCATGACCAAAAGTGATGGAGTGACCGTATTGACCTTGAAATCTGACCCAGGAAGCGCTTGTCCTCCCCTGTGTCAGATCCTGCAGACGCTATGCTACAGCCCGGTGTGCTGCTCGGTGTCCCAGAAACTACGCTCAGTCCTGGGGACCTCACACTCCACTCTGGGGGTTAGTTCACCTCTAGCCCCATATGTGCCTCCTGTGCCCCGTATGATCATATATGAATAAACACAAGTCTCTTATGACTACACACACTTTCCAAAGTTGAATAATGGGTAAGTGCCCACTGTACTGACAGGAAAAATGCACTGATACTCATACGATGTTCATACGCTGCGAAAACCAGCATTTAAACCCTCTTGTGGCTCCTCGTCGGTTTTTGTTTGGTTGTTTACATCCATATTTTGAGTGCATCACGCAAAGCATGGACGCACTATTGCTGTATTGGTTAAAACAGACAAGAAGAGGATTTAAATGTTGTCTTTCACATGAACAAAGTAGGCTATCAGTGTGGACACACGCGTGCGTACAGTGGGCACTTTCAAGTCGGCAATTCTAAATTTGAAAGTGGTTAAAAAGACCAGTGTCGTTTCGTAGTTTAGTGCCCCCCAGCTATGGGTGGTGTGTGATGCCACCCATAGCGACTTGTGTTCACAGATGAACAAAACATATGAGTCTCGAGTTCACCTCCCACTCTGGCTTTTCTAACAAATTACACGCAAATGAATTGCTCCTTACAGCACCTTTTTAACTTTCAAGTATAGTAGGCATCAGGATCAGCCATATTTTTGTTATGAGGGACTAGAAGAACACACTGTGTGTGTGTGTGTGTTGTCAGACAGTGCAGATAATGGTGGGCCTGCTGAACATGGGTCTGGGAGCGCTCTTCTGTATCAGCAGGTACGGTTGGATAATGGACTCCCGTTACCCCTTCTGGATGGGAGCCCTGGTGAGCAGAATATCCTCTTATTGTACTACTCATTATATTACTTATTATAATATACACACACACACACACACACACACACACATATATGTATATACAGTATATATACACACACACAAACGCATACACATACACACACACACACTTGATCTCATGTATTCTCTTCCCTCTAGTTCATCTTTTTCGGCATCCTGTGCATTCTGTCCGAGAGGTTTCCCAGTCCCTGTTTGGTGAGTCTCAAGCTAAACATATAACCTGCGGTGTGTGCATGTGCCCAGGTGTGTAAAGGTGGAGATGTGTATGTGTCCAGGTGTGTGAAGGTAACGGTGTGTATGTTTCCAGGTGTGTAAAAGTAGAGGTGTGTCTGTGTGTGTGTGTGTGTGTGTGTGCGTGTGTGCGTGAGTGTGTGCGTGCGTGCGTGCATGCGTGTTTGTGTGTCCGTCCCCAGGTGGTGTCCAGTGTGTGTGCTCACCTGGCTGGCGTCGCGTTCGCCATCGCAGCCGTGGTGCTGTACTCCATCAACCTGGCTGTAATGTCCTTCTGGTGGCTGTGCAGAGATGACAACTACTACTACAGCAGTTGGGCTCCCACCAACACCCCCCGCAGTCCGGAAGATATGGAGAGATGTCTGGAGGGGAAAAGAATCATACAGGTCATTATTAACTTCATTATTAATCATTTAGTTATTATTCATACACAAGATCTTACTATTATTAAACCACTATATCTTATCTATAATCTATAATTATCTCACTATTATTAATACACTAAATCTAATATTCTATCCAATATAAAAGGTCTAATATGGATATAGTATTATATCTATTATAAAGGGTTATTATTATGAATGTTATTAATGTCATATCTAATATGGCTTTTATTCCTGTCTGGTATCTTTTGTATTTTTCTCCTGTTGTTGTAGTTGTAGTAGTTTTATTAAATATTACTGTTGACTTTGAGCACAGGCTCAGATTATTGTTATAAGTATGGAAAGGATTCTTCCAAAACACTGCTGGTCCAGTCTGTATGTTAATGTATCGAACCAAGTCCCACTCGAGGAGAAGTCTCACTCTGAAATCCTGCGAAATCTCACATTGTCTAAATCAGCTAAATATTCTTCCATGATATTCATGATCTATTAGATTACAATAAGCTATGCTTTCTGCAGTCAAACACAACAGCCTCTTGCCGACACTCCTCTCTCCAACTCTCCCGCTGTTCTCCTCCTGCAACAACTCAACTCTCAAGAGATTTCAGAGTGAAACTTCTCCGACAACATCATATAACAATCAGTGGCAAAAACAAGCACTTCAGTGGACGTACATTAACGGGCAGTGCTGCCCCAAAGGTTTGCAATGCAGACATCTCCCTCAATATTTCAAGATTCAAGAGTCAAGAAGTTTAAGTGTCACATACACATACAGGATATGCAGTAAAACGAAAAAGTGGCAATGCCCAGAGGAATGTGCAACAGAACAATACAAATATCACAATTGAAGGGAAATAATCAGAATATCCACAGTATTTACAGTGATTCACACTATTTACAGAAAATATTTATTGTTATTAGTTGCCTTCATATTCTTAATATTGCGTGGTGTTATGTTCCAGGTGGTTCTTGCAGGTTATTAGTTAGTGCATTCATATTCATAATACTGCAGTGTTTATGTTCCAGATGGTTCTGGGTGGGGTCAACGTTCTGCTGATCATTCTCTCGGTGCTCCAGCTCTGTGTCTCCATCTCCTGTGTGGTCCTGGGAATCAAAGCTGTGAAAAAGAGCTTCAAAAAGACGGACCAGGTATGGTTAGGAGGAGGAGGAGGAGAACCAGGTACTGTTATGAGGAGGAGGAGGAGGAGAACCAGGTACAGTTTGTTAGGAGGCGGAGAACCAGGTACAATTAGGAGAAGGAGGAGAATCAAAGCAGTGAAAAGAACTTAAAAAAGACGAATCAGGCACAGTTAGGAGGAGCAGGAAAACCAGATACAGTTAGGAGGAGGAGGCCATGTGTCAGACATCCACGACAAAGACAAGTCCCTCGCAAAAATGCTGGAAAAAGCTGCGGTCCTGTGTGGAGGAGATAACATCATTCTGAGCCAGTCCAGCGGCTCTGGGATTGGCACCTTCTGGGGGATGTTTTTAACTCCCAAGCGTGTGGCAGAGAGGGTGAACCCCTGGCTGAACCACTTCCTGGGTCAGTATATCCCAGACAACCCAAGACCCTGCTTCGTTGTCATTGCCATGGACTTCCCAGGGTTCAACCTCATCCAAACTATCATCAACTTAAACTGGTACTAGGATCAGGATGCTTGCTCAGGATTCAAATCTGATATTAATGAATAAAAACAATTGTTACGAATAAATCATCATAACAATTCGAACACAACAAGCCCACATTGTTTTAATTATATACATTGTCCATGCTATTTGGGGTTTTATGTGGGTTTTAATGTCATTCAATAGTTGCTCGGTCTACATTTCTACACACTTTTTTTTCATCACTGAAATGCATTAACTGATGCCACACACCTGATGAGGGAAGATTATTTTTATTGTTTTTACTCTTGCAACCAAGACATTTAAATCTTTTACCTTCATTGCTTTCAATATGTAAGCCTTCTTTATATCAAATTAATTGTATTCATGATATTGATGATGATATTCTGTTGCTTACAAAGGTCATTGTTGTTGTTTTTTGTTCCAGGGGAGACATCATGTCTGTGGCCATGACCAAAAGTGATGGAGTGACCGTATTGACCTTGAAATCTGACCCAGGAAGCGCTTGTCCTCCCCTGTGTCAGATCCTGCAGACGCTATGCTACAGCCCGGTGTGCTGCTCGGTGTCCCAGAAACTACACTCAGTCCTGGGGACCTCACACTCCACTCTGGGGGTTAGTTCACCTCTAGCCCCATATGTGCCTCCTGTGCCCCGTATGATCATATATGAATAAACACAAGTCTCTTATGACTACACACACTTTCCAAAGTTGAATAATGGGTAAGTGCCCACTGTACTGACAGGAAAAATGCACTGATACTCATACGATGTTCATACGCTGCGAAAACCAGCATTTAAACCCTCTTGTGACTCCTCGTCGGTTTTTGTTTGGTTGTTTACATCCATATTTTGAGTGCATCACGCAAAGCATGGACGCACTATTGCTGTATTGGTTAAAACAGACAAGAAGAGGATTTAAATGTTGTCTTTCACATGAACAAAGTAGGCTATCAGTGTGGACACACGCGTGCGTACAGTGGGCACTTTCAAGTCGGCAATTCTAAATTTGAAAGTGGTTAAAAAGACCAGTGTCGTTTCGTAGTTTAGTGCCCCCCAGCTATGGGTGGTGTGTGATGCCACCCATAGCGACTTGTGTTCACAGATGAACAAAACATATGAGTCTCGAGTTCACCTCCCACTCTGGCTTTTCTAACAAATTACACGCAAATGAATTGCTCCTTACAGCACCTTTTTAACTTTCAAGTATAGTAGGCATCAGGATCAGCCATATTTTTGTTATGAGGGACTAGAAGAACACACTGTGTGTGTGTGTGTGTTGTCAGACAGTGCAGATAATGGTGGGCCTGCTGAACATGGGTCTGGGAGCGCTCCTCTGTATCAGCAGGTACGGTAGCGGCTGGATAATGGACGAATCCCGTTACCCCTTCTGGATGGGAGCCCTGGTGAGCAGAATATCCTCTTATTGTACTACTCATTATATTACTTATTATAATATACACACACACACACACACACACACACATATATGTATATACAGTATATATACACACACACAAACGCATACACATACACACACACACACTTGATCTCATGTATTCTCTTCCCTCTAGTTCATCTTTTTCGGCATCCTGTGCATTCTGTCCGAGAGGTTTCCCAGTCCCTGTTTGGTGAGTCTCAAGCTAAACATATAACCTGCGGTGTGTGCATGTGCCCAGGTGTGTAAAGGTGGAGATGTGTATGTGTCCAGGTGTGTGAAGGTAACGGTGTGTATGTTTCCAGGTGTGGTAAAAGTAGAGGTGTGTCTGTGTGTGTGTGTGTGTGTGTGTGTGCGTGTGTGCGTGAGTGTGTGCGTGCGTGCGTGCATGCGTGTTTGTGTGTGCGTCCCCAGGTGGTGTCCAGTGTGTGTGCTCACCTGGCTGGCGTCGCGTTCGCCATCGCAGCCGTGGTGCTGTACTCCATCAACCTGGCTGTAATGTCCTTCTGGTGGCTGTGCAGAGATGACAACTACTACTACAGCAGTTGGGCTCCCACCAACACCCCCCGCAGTCCGGAAGATATGGAGAGATGTCTGGAGGGGAAAAGAATCATACAGGTCATTATTAACTTCATTATTAATCATTTAGTTATTATTCATACACAAGATCTTACTATTATTAAACCACTATATCTTATCTATAATCTATAATTATCTCACTATTATTAATACACTAAATCTAATATTCTATCCAATATAAAAGGTCTAATATGGATATAGTATTATATCTATTATAAAGGGTTATTATTATGAATGTTATTAATGTCATATCTAATATGGCTTTTATTCCTGTCTGGTATCTTTTGTATTTTTCTCCTGTTGTTGTAGTTGTAGTAGTTTTATTAAATATTACTGTTGACTTTGAGCACAGGCTCAGATTATTGTTATAAGTATGGAAAGGATTCTTCCAAAACACTGCTGGTCCAGTCTGTATGTTAATGTATCGAACCAAGTCCCACTCGAGGAGAAGTCTCACTCTGAAATCCTGCGAAATCTCACATTGTCTAAATCAGCTAAATATTCTTCCATGATATTCATGATCTATTAGATTACAATAAGCTATGCTTTCTGCAGTCAAACACAACAGCCTCTTGCCGACACTCCTCTCTCCAACTCTCCCGCTGTTCTCCTCCTGCAACAACTCAACTCTCAAGAGATTTCAGAGTGAAACTTCTCCGACAACATCATATAACAATCAGTGGCAAAAACAAGCACTTCAGTGGACGTACATTAACGGGCAGTGCTGCCCCAAAGGTTTGCAATGCAGACATCTCCCTCAATATTTCAAGATTCAAGAGTCAAGAAGTTTAAGTGTCACATACACATACAGGATATGCAGTAAAACGAAAAAGTGGCAATACCCAGAGGAATGTGCAACAGAACAATACAAATATCACAATTGAAGGGAAATAATCAGAATATCCACAGTATTTACAGTGATTCACACTATTTACAGAAAATATTTATTGTTATTAGTTGCCTTCATATTCTTAATATTGCGTGGTGTTATGTTCCAGGTGGTTCTTGCAGGTTATTAGTTAGTGCATTCATATTCATAATACTGCAGTGTACTGCATCATTCTCTCGGTGCTCCAGCTCTGTGTCTCCATCTCCTGTGTGGTCCTGGGAATCAAAGCTGTGAAAAAGAGCTTCAAAAAGACGGACCAGGTATGGTTAGGAGGAGGAGGAGGAGAACCAGGTACTGTTATGAGGAGGAGGAGGAGGAGAACCAGGTACAGTTGGGAGGAGGCGGAGAACCAGGTACAATTAGGAGAAGGAGGAGAATCAAAGCAGTGAAAAAGAACTTCAAAAAGACAAATCAGGCACAGTTAGGAGGAGCAGGAAAACCAGATACAGTTAGGAAGAGGAGGAAGAGCACCAGGTACAGTCAGGAGGAGGAGGAGGAGGAGAACCAGGTACATTTAGGAGGAGGAGGAGGAGGAGGAGGAGGAGGAGGAGGAAGAGAACCAGGTAGAGTTAGGAGGAGGAGGAGGAGGAGGAGAACCAGGTACAGTTAGGAGGAAGAGAACCAGGTACATTTAGGATCAAGAGGAGGAGAACCAGGTACAGTTGGTAGGAGAAAGAGGAGGAGAACCAGGTACAGTTGGTAGGAGGAAGAGGAGGAGAACCAGGCACAGTTGGTAGGAGGAAGAGGAGGAGAACTAGGTACAGTTGGTAGGGGGAGAAGAACCAGATACAGGAGGAAGAGGAGGAGAACCAGGTACAGTTAGGATGAGGAGGAGAACCAGGTACAGTTAAGAGGAGGCAGAGGAGGAGAACCAGGTACATTTAGGATGAGGAGGAGAACCAGGTACTCCATGTCCACCTGTCTCCTCCTTTTCTGTCACCTCCTGCAAAGTGAACAGAGCAGTTAAGACACTAAATATACACTACATTTGATTCCTCCATTTCTGTACTATTAACCACAGTCTAATGCTATTAAATAAGATCCAAACCTCTTATACTAATTATCCTTTGTGTGTGTGTGTGTGTGTGTGTATGTGTGTGTGTGTGTGTGTGTGTGTGTGTGTGTGTGTGTGTGTGTGTGTGTGTGTGTGCGTGTGCGTGTGCTGTGTGCTGTCTGTCTAGGGAGAAGACCCCGAACACTATGCCCCCCTCATGGCTGAAAAGTTTGCCTACTGAGGCCAACGGTTGTACTGCAGCTTATAGCACTACATCATCTATCATCCTATACTACAGTGGTACAGGGAACATATTATTTACAGAGAGCATTTTACTTACAGATACTGGCTTTAACCTTTGGAAGTTTTTGTTTGATTGTATCCACAGTAAATCATATTGCTAACATTTTAAAAGGCATTAGTAACAACATTTTATGGCAAAGATGATCACATTGAACTGAAAATCACTTAATTTTGAATGCATGTTTTTTTTCTGAATATTAATAATAAATGTGTACAAATTACAAAAGTTGTGTTTGTGTTTATATGAAGCAACGTTATAATACTAATATGACCATCCACTTTTATCTTATCTATAATCTAGAATTATCTCACTATTATTAATACATTAAATCTAATATTCTATCCAATATAAAAGGTCTAATATGGATATAGTATTATATCTATTATAAAGGGTTATTATTATGAATGTTATTAATGTCATATCTAATATGGCTTTTATTCCTGTCTGGTATCTTTTGTATTTTTCTCCTGTTGTTGTAGTTGTAGTAGTTTTAGTAACTATTACTATTAACTTTGAGCACAGGCTCAGATTATTGTTATAAGTATGGAAAGGATTCCTCCAAAACACTGCTGGTCCAGTCTGTATGTTAATGTATCGAACCAAGTCCCACTCGAGGAGAAGTCTCACTCTGAAATCCTGCAAAATCTCATATTGTCTGAATCAGCTAAATATTCTTCCATGATATTCATGATCTATTAGATTACAATAAGCTATGCTTTCTGCAGTCAAACACAACAGCCTCTTGCCGACACTCCTCTCTCCAACTCTCCCGCTGTTCTCCTCCTGCAACAACTCAACTCTCAAGAGATTTCAGAGCGAAACTTCTCAGACAACATCATATAACAATCTGAGCCTGTCAGTGGCAAAAACAAGCACTTCAGTGGACGTACATTAACGGGCAGTGTTGTCCGATATGTAGTAAAATGAAAAAGTGGCAATGCCCAGAGGAATGTGCAACAGAACAATACAAATATCACAATTGAAGGGAAATAATCAGAATATCCACAGTATTTACAGTGATTCACACTATTTACAGTAAATATTTATTGTTGTTATTAGTTGCTTTCATATTCTTAATATTGTGTGGTGTTATGTTCCAGGTGGTTCTTGCAGGTTATTAGTTAGTGCATTCATATTCATAATACTGCAGTGTTTGTGTTCCAGATGGTTCTGGGTGGGGTCAACGTTCTGCTGATCATTCTCTCGGTGCTCCAGCTCTGTGTCTCCATCTCCTGCGCGGTCCTGGGAATCAAAGCTGTGTGGCTGGGGATGCAGGGGATGGGAGTAGTAATACTGGAGTAATACTGAGTAGTTTACTCAGCATCCTCCTCTCTGAGACCTCCACCAAAGACTCCAATTCCACTCCCAGGACAGAACCTGCTTTCCTGATGAGCTTATTGAGTCTGTTGGCATCGGCTGCCTTCACCCTGCTGCCCCAGCACACAACATCGTAGAAGATGACGCTGGCCACCACAGAGTGATAGAACATCTGCAACATGGTTTTGCAGACGTTGAAAGATCTGAGTCTCCATAGCACATACAGGACTCTGACCTTTCTTATACAGGGCCTCTGTGTTTTTAGTCCAGTCCATTATATTGTCTATGTGAACACCCAGGTACTTATATTCCTCAACAATGTCCACCTCGGTCCCCCTGATGCTGACCGGTTTCGGGTGAGTCGGTTGCTTCCTGAAATCCACCACCAACTCCTTCGTCTTAGAGATGTTGAGTTGCAGGTGATTTAGTCCACACCACTCCACGAAGCTGTCCACCACACTCCTGTACTCGGACTCCTGCCCCTTTCTGATACAGCCCACAATGGCAGAGTCATCTGAAAACCTCTGCAGGTGGCAGGACTGTGAGCTGTATCTGAAGTCTGAGGTGTAGAGTGTGAACAGGAAGGGAGACAGGACTGTCCCCTGTGGTGCTCCTGTGTTGCTCACTATAGTGTCCGACATGTTGCTCTGCAGCCTCACATACTGTGGCCGACCTGTGAGGGTGGGGGTGGAGTCTATGAAGGGGAGGGGTTAAGTGGAAGGAGGAGCTATGATGAGAACTGGCTAAATGGGGTAGGAGCTACCTGTCTCTGTTGGTCCAGGCATTCAGCTCTCCGCTCAGGTCCCTTCTACTGCTTGAGACTTGAGGAGGTCTCTGGTTTTCTGGATACTCAGGTAGTGTGTGCGTGTGTGTGTGTGTGTGTGTGTGCGTGTGTGCGTGCGTGCGTGCGTGCGTGTGTGTGATAAGAAACAATACAGAACCTGAATTCCGGTCCAGGGATGAATATTATCTTATCATGGCTTTTGTTGAAAGTGTTTTTTTTCTTCCAGCACATGTCAGGATCTATGGCTAGAGGCTGGTGCCCCCGGGCCCCGCCAGGCTGGTGTCAGGCCCTGCTGGATGCTCTTCTCAGGAGCCTGAAACGTCTCTGCTGCACTGTGTCTCCTCTTCTCCTCTTCAGTTCCCCAGCAGTTCTAGGGGTAAGAGTACATGGTAGTACTAGTAGTACTATTACAGTTTTAGGGGTAAGCGTACATGGTTATATTCCTACTATTACAGTTCTAGGGGTAAAAGTGCCGGGTTAGCAACTAGTACTATTTCAGTTCTAGGGGCAAGACTAACTTGTTACGACTAGTACTATTACAGTTCTAGGAGTTAAGGGTACCTAGTACTAGTACTATTACAGTATGATTAGTATGTGCTGGTTCTGGTGGCCACTGGAGTGATGTTTAAAAGCGCTGATATTATATCATTAGTATCACTTACTCTGGACCAAGCACCATACACTCAACCGGATTGGCAGTTTGTAACGTTGATTCATGACTAAACGCAGCACAGAATATGTGGGGAAACTCACAGATCAACCGATGCAAGTACAACTATTCGTTTTTTTGTGGGAAACCTGCAGGCTTACCAATCATCCAGCCAGCCGTTGGCCAAAAACCTAACAAACGTAATAGTCGATTGGGTTTCTAAAGCCACTAACAGCTTCTTGCTGCTCACTTTCACTGTACATCAAGAGTTGTTATATATATATATAAATATATATATCGGTGTGTGTGTGTGTGTGTGTGTGTGTGTGTGTGTGTGTGTGTGTGTGTGTGTGTATATATATATGTATATACCATTGTACCATGGTTATAACCCTGATATCCCACTTAGAGATACCAGCTAATAATTTACTTGGGTTACTTGCACCCAGGCTACTTTCTGTGTTCCTTCTCAAGGGTTCTTCCTTGACAATTAGGGGGGCCTTTGGAGGGCTTATTGTTAGGGGGTGTCATATAATGTGTCCTGTGAAGCCTTCCGTGCTGTGATTAAGAGCTGTACAACCAATTGACTTGACTCGAATATCAAGTTGCTGCCTGTTATCTTCTCTCTGGGGGGTTTATTTGCTGTGTGAGCAGAGTTAAAGCCATAAATTGATGGTTGTGTGTAAATGTTCAGACCATCCAGATCCTGGTAGGCCTGGTGACGGTGGGCCTGGGTCCGGGTCGAACCAGCACCAGTCCTGGAGACCTGACCCAGCTGGGAGCGCCCTACTGGCTGGGTGCCGTGGTGCGTCCACAACACCATGACATCACCACAACACCATGACATCACCTCAACACCATGACATCACCTTCAAAAAGTGTCTCTTTTAACGTAGAAGGTTGTTGTGTGTTGACTTCTGACCTTGTCTGCAGTTCCTGGTAGCTGGAATACTGTGTGTCCTGTCTGGAGACTATCCCACCACCGGCCTGGTAGGACTACCTACATCCTTCCTCTGTAGGAGACACCTAGTGTCTCGAAGTCTCCTTCCTCTGCAGGAGACATCTAGTGTCTCAAAGTCTCCTTCCTCTGCAGGAGACGCATACGCATACTACTAGGAGTATCCCAGCATCGTGCTGTATTCATTCAAAGTGACCATTAGAATAGTAGGAAACGGACGTGTCAAACAGTTTAGGTGATTCTAGTTGTCTTTCTGTCCTCGCCAGCTGGGTGTCACGGTCTTCATGAACATATCTGGAGCCATCTTGGCCATCACAGGGATCGTTCTGTATGCCATCGACCTGAGTCACTCCTCGCTCAGCTGGATGTGCCCTTCGCCCTCGCACCGGGAGCAGTCCTCTGTCTTTATTCCCCGTGGTCACGCTGATCATCGTCAAGGTTACGCCGCAGCCTCCCTGGAGATGCTGCATGCCAGTCTCAACCGGGGTTTGATGACGAATGCAGAACTGTGGCGCACATCGCTGAGGTGGTAACCTCACACCTAACCTCAACTATAGATATATATGAATTAAAAGCATGATGTAATGTTCACCTAGTGTTGTTGAATAGATATTAGATGCTGTTTTCTGTGTTGGCCACCAGGGGCTTCTCTCTATGATGGACATCCTGCTGATTGTCCTCACACTCCTCCAGCTGTGTGTCAGCATCAGCACCACCATCCTGGGGATCCAGGCTTTGACCCGCCCACGGGACTATGACCAGGTGAAAAAAAACATAGCATCAGACAGCACTCGATTCCTACCATACAGTCAGACAACGCACTGTAGGCCTACCGTACAGCCAGACAACATACTGTAGGTCTACCATACAGTCTGACAACACGCTATTGGTCTATATTACAGACAGACAACCCACTGTTACTATCTTACAGTCAGACAACACACTGTTGCTACCATACAGTCAGACAAAACACTGTAGGTCTACTGTACAGTCAGACAACACACTGTTATTACCATACAGTCAGACCACACACTGTGGGTCTACCATACAGTCTGACAACACACTGTTGGTCTATCCTACAGACAGACAACATACTGTAGGTCTACTGTACAGTCAGACAAGACACTGTAGGTCTACCCTACAGTCAGACAACACACTGACTGTTACTACCACAAAGTCATACAACACACTGTAGGCCTACCATCGTCAGAGCAAACATTGTGTACCATGTCAAGTTGTGACCACTAGGCCCTAGTTGATATAAGAAGAATATTTCATTTCACAGTGTCGTCCGAATGCTGAGAAGAAATTGCTGGAGTCTGTCGCTGCCAAATACAGCACCATATAATACACTCCATCAGCAGCACATCACCAAATACATCCCCTTGTAATATGCTCTACCACCAAATACATCACCATTTACTACTCTATATCTCCTAATACTCTCTCACCAAATGTATCATCATGTAACATAATATACTTTATAAAATATTATCATTAGTTACTAATAAGGAGCTTGGTAATGATTATGAAATTTGATATGACTATGTTGACTATGTTTATTCTCTTTGTATAAATATTAATGTGTATCTTTGCTATTCACAATGTCTACATTTAAAATAACAAAATAAAAATCTTTATTTCACATCAGTATTGTATTTTTATAGAGATCAGGGTCATACCACCGCACCCCACTGGAGTTTTCCAATCACAAATACATTCCGAGCATTCTTACCCAGTGATCGTGACCACTGTTTGACCATGTTTCATGGACAAACACACAATGGCCGACTCATAGTCTATATTTCTATTCAGATCTCATGACCTTGCTTTGTATTCAACATTTCTTTCAAGGGGGAAGAATCCCATGTAATCTTATACTAGATAAGATCAGTTTCCCCTTCTCTTTCACACCCGGTGAAACCACTTATTTTTGCTTGTTGCTGGTTACACTAACAGGGCTGGGTTAGATAGTTATGTTAGCTCGGTAGGTATTATCAAGTTAGCTAGGTTGTTACGACCATGTTAGGTAGGTAGTTGATAGGTGATAATGTTTGCTCGGTAGTTTTGTTGTCAGCTAGGTCTTTACGATCACTTTGTAGGTATAATAACTGGTTAGTGTTAACTAGGTAGTTATGAGGATGTTAACGAAGTAGTAATTATGATTTTGTGGGACTGCTAAACTAACAGGCAGCTATTTTCTGTACTTCACTTGACTTTAATTGAATATGATCTTTTAACAACACTTTATGTGGGTTTGTATTAGATGACTGTCTCTAGGTGAAACACATGCTATAGCGTGCATAAGCTCTTATTGGCCGATATTGTTATCCAGTCACCTGCTGATTAAGCATTGAGGTGACATTGACATTTGCATTGTGTCACCATCTGCAAGACTACCTCGAAAGTGAGTAACAGTGCCACTGGACTGTGGTGATGTCAGAGGCTCACACACATGGACGGTGGTGATGTCAGAGGCTCACTGGTGGTGATGTCAGAGGCTCACACACATGGACTGTGGTGATGTCAGAGGCTCACACACATGGACTGTGGTGATGTCAGAGGCTCACACACATGGACGGTGGTGATGTCAGAGGCTCACACACATGGACGGTGGTGATGTCAGAGGCTCAGAGACATGTCTGTCATGACCGGCTCTGGACAGCAGGGGGCTGTCTCGGTCCCCCGAAAGAAAGATCCGCAGTTGCCACGTACAGTGAACACTGAATCAGGAATTAAAGCAGTAGTAGTGAACTATATATCAGTAAAGGCCGATGTGTGATTGATGGTTGGTTTCTAGCAGCCTCACCTGTCCCTGCACACCTGTGGTGCATGGGGTAAACCAGCTACAGTGAACTAAACCACAGGTACTGATGTGTGATGACAAGCAGTGGTACTGAACCAAATCGAACCAAAGGTCGTCGCTTGTTGTGTTTGTGGACCACCTGTCTGTAAACTAAGGTCTCTTCTTGGCATACATCGTCTTTTTTAGACATGCCGAGTGGTCGCTGGTGTATTTATGGCCAGGCTGGTCCTGTACACGAGCTGTCCACGCGCCTTCTCTCGACTCCCATTGGCTACGAGACGCACAAACAAATTATTTCAGCCAATCACAGAACGCCGCCGTCGAAACCTCGGGCTGTCCATTCATTGACTGCGTGCTCAGTAACGAGACACCGCGCCGCCTTCCGTATAAAACCACCGCGGAAGCCCAATATTTACTTTTAGAGAAACCATCACAGACGGTAAACAAGACGACAACAAGCAAGCACAGCTCCGGCGTTCAAAAGCGCTCCTTAAATCACCCCAAGCAAACTCTCGCCGTGACCAACACAGTCCCGGGTACGGTGGCAGGATGGTGGCGGCGAAGAAGTTGAAGACCTTCGAGGTGGTGCTCAGCGACCCCAGCAAGGCGTTCTACTGCAGCGGGGACAAGGTGGCCGGCAACGTGGTGGTGGAGGTGTCCGAGGTGACCCGAGTGTCCGTCCTCAAGGTGCTCGGCGTGGGCTGCGGGAAGGTGGAGTACGCCAAGGGGAAACAAAAGTGTCGGGAGGAGATCGACTATCTGAAATACGAAGAGGTGCTCCATCTGGACCAGGAGCAGACCAGAGGTAAGGGAAACTTTTGAAAGTGCGTATTCACTGCGTACTTTGTTTTCCCCCTGGTTGTGTCGAGACGGGTTTCAAAGGTACTTTTAACGATACGTGGTTGTAAGTCGTCGTCATCGTGTGTGTGTGTGTGTGTGTGTCTAGCTCCAGACGGCTCGTTCACTCTCAGACCAGGAAACAGATACGACTTCATGTTTGGCTTCGAGCTGCCTGCTCCAGGGTCAGTATATCCCATAATAATACGCTTCACAAGGTCCACATGGTGACGACAGCCTGATAACACCTGAGCCATCCCTCCCCAACCCAGGTGCCTCGTGTCGTCATACCGCGGCAAGTTCGGCCATGTGCGCTATTACGTGCGTGCGGTGATGGAGAGGCCGTGCTCCCCTCCGCAGCACTGCGAGAAAAGTTTCGAGGTGGAGGAGCCGCTGGACATCAACACCCCCGATCTACTGGTACGACCCACACACCGAAGCTATTATCACACCACATCTCCTGGTACAACCCAAAGCTAAGCTATTGTCACACCACATCTACTGGTACCACCCAAAGCTAAGCTATTATCACACCACATCTACTGGTACCACCCAAAGCTAAGCTATTATCACACCCCATCTACTGGTACCACCCAAAGCTAAGCTATTATCACACCCCATCTACTGGTACCACCCAAAGCTAAGCTATTATCACACCCCATCTACTGGTACCACCCAAAGCTAAGCTATTATTACACCACATCTACTGGTACCACCCACACACCTAGGCTATTATCACACCCCATCTACTGGTACCACCCAAAGCTAAGCTATTATCACACCACATCTCCTGGTACCACCCAAAGCTGAGCTATTATCACACCACATCTCCTGGTACCACCCAAAGCTAAGCTATTATCACACCACTTCTACTGGTACCACACACCTAAGCTATTATCACACCCCATCTACTGGTACCACCCAAAGCTAAGCTATTATTACATCCCATCTACTGGTACCACCCAAAGCTAAGCTATTATCACATCCCATCTACTGGTACCACCCAAAGCTAAGCTATTATTACACCACATCTACTGGTACCACCCACACACCTAAGCTATTATCACACCCCATCTACTGGTACCACCCAAAGCTAAGCTATTATCACACCACATCTCCCGGTACCACCCAAAGCTAAGCTATTATCACACCACATCTCCTGGTACCACCCAAAGCTAAGCTATTATCACACCACATCTCCTGGTACCACCCAAAGCTAAGCTATTATCACACCACATCTACTGGTACCACCCACACACCTAAGCTATTATCACACCCCATCTACTGGTACCACCCACACACCTAAGCTATTATCACACCACATCTACTGGTACCACCCAAACCTAAGCTATTATCACACCCCATCTACTGGTACCACCCAAACCTAAGCTATTATCACGCCACATCTACTGGTACCACCCAAACCTAAGCTATTATCACACCACATCCACTGGTACCACCCAAAGCTACGCTATTATCACACCCCATCTACTGGTATCACCCAAACCTAAGCTATTATCACACCACATCTATTGGTACCACCCAAACCTAAGCTATTATCACACCCCATCTACTGGTACCACCCAAACCTAATCTATTATCACACCACATCTACTGGTACCACCCAAAGCTACGCTATTATCACACCACATCCACTGGTACCACCCAAAGCTACGCTATTATCACACATCTACTGGTACCACCCAAAGCTACGCTATTATCACACCCCATCTACTGGTACGACCAAAACCTAATCTGTTGGCGCACAACCCTAAACTAACCTTATATCACCCCAGATCAACTGGTACAACCCGAACATAGTCAAATATAATATTATCTTCCCATTCTCAGTACCATTGACCACTTGACTATATCTAAAATGTTGTTTTCTATTTCCCCCTCCTCTTTCCTCTGCAGGCTCCAGTAGCAGCCAGTAAGCAGAAGAAGGTGAGTTGCCTCTTCATCCCCGACGGGCAGGTGAGCATCTCGGCGAGGATCGACCGGAAGGGCTTCTGCGAGGGTGAGGAGATCAGCCTCACTGCCAAGTTTGAGAACAGCTGCTCCCGCATCGTGGTGCCCAAGGCGGCCATTGTGGCCAAGCACAGCTACCAGGCAGGCGGACGCACCAAAGTGCTGAAGCAGAAGCTGACATCCGTGCGAGGGAACCACATCATCTCTGGGATGTGTGACATGTGGCAGGGCAGGACCATTCGAGTGCCCAAACTGCAGCCCTCGCTCCAGGGCTGTGACATCATCAAGGTGGACTATGTCCTCATGGTGAGCTTACACTCTGGAGTCAACTGTACGCTCTGGATTCAAATGCAAAGTCAGCTTTACACTCTAGATGTAACCGTAAAGTCAGCTTTACACTCTAGATGTAATTCCAAAGTCAGCTTTCCATTCTAGATGCAACTGCAAAGTCAGCTTTACACTCTGGATTAAACTGTTAAGTCAGCTTTTTAGACTCTTAAGAAACTTGACAGCTGGTTGTCTGCCTTTGTCGAGGCCCCGAGTGTTTACCTGAGTGTTGCCTCCTTTCAGGTGTACGTCCACATACCCGGCAGTGAGAAGATTGTGGTGGAGTTGCCGCTGGTGATCGGCACTGGCGCGTTGGGAGGTTTCTCCAGCCGAACCAGCAGTGTCAGCAGCCAGGCCGAGTCAATGAGGTCTCCGTCAGACAGCTGGGCCTCCTTCCCCTCACCGCCACCCAGCTACGCCAACGTCCCCAGCTACGGCAGCCTGCCAAGCTACACTAACCTCCCTCGTCTAGGCGGGGACAGCACCCGCATGCCCCTGCTCCACGACTGCGACGAAGACGACGAGGAAGACGGGCTCTTTATGTTGGCCAGCTACACCTACCCCCCTCCTCCCCCCTACTCTGAGGTGAGGACCTAACCATCGTGGCTCTGTTGGAACTAGTGGTGCTTGATGTTGCATGTTGATGGTGTTATTGAGTGGCAGTATTAAATTTAATAGTAGTGATGTTGTGTTACCTGTACAGGTGGATGAGAACGTTCCAAGTGGCCAGCAGGTCATCCAGGTGTTCTGAACCAGCCCGCAGGTGGAGGTAGAGATAACATGGCACCTCCTGCTGCCAGGAGGGAGGAGAAGGAAGAGAGCTTCCTGGAGTTAAGTCACTGAGGAAGTGGAGGACACTAGAAGGTGGAGACCAGGAGGACAAGAGGCTGGTCTGGGGCCTTCAGGTCCGGGTCATTCCAGTCCAGCACCAGACACCCTCCTCCCCCCTATAAGAGACTGCCCTCTCCATTGCTGTCCAGATTGTGTTTTAAGTGTTGAGTGCTTGTGCACTTTAGCTCAACATTGTGCATTCATGTATACTTTTTAAGACTTTTTGTTGGGTCAACAAACAATCTGTTGCCATGCTCTTATTTCAATTGTTAAACGGTTATGTACATAATCATGTATTTTTTATTTTGACCACATATTTTTAAGTTGTATCATAAGTTATTGATTAAAAATAAATAAGTTAACAACTAAAACAGCATTCAGTTGTCTTTTGGTTCTAATATGGTGATCTTGTCAGTGCTGCTGTGGTAGTATCTAAACGCCAATGGTTCTGGAGGACTGATTGTAATGAACTAAAACACTAGTGTCACCGAGGGCACCTCACCTGCCCCCACCACCGCTCTCCAAGTACAAGTACAGACTTTAAGCTTCCAGGATGAACAACAGCCCAGACAGAACCTGGCAGGGCTGTTTTATATTTATTTTAGTTTGAAACCTTTGACTAAGAAAAATAGGTGTTTTTTACCACTATCTTCATTACTTAAACTGAGTTAATACTGATGATGTAATTGCCATTGTAGCTCTTATAAGTATCTGTAGGTATATTGTAATATCCAGTAATTCACAACCTTTAAAATAAAAAAACAAACTGAAACTAAAAGGAAGGGGATCTTCCAAACAAACTGATATGGCAACAACAAGAATCACCTAAAGATAGGCTCCTTCTAACTGAAACTAAACAGAAATACAAATAGAAACGCATTCTACTACAGTTTGTAATCATCTATATATATCTAAATATCACCTATCCCCCCTCTCTCCCCGCCTCTCTCGCTGTATATATAAACCTGCTCCATGTACGTTTTTCCCATTAGCACCCTCTAGTAGCTGGAGTTGTAACTACAGTAACTCGTCTGAGATGGGGCAAAAGTGGCTCAGAATAAAACGATTCATAGACAAAATGTCTCTGCATAGAATTAGTTGTTACATAGGCCGATATGTAATACATATGTGTTAGCTCTCTATATATTCAATATAATTGATAATTGATAATTGATCTGATAATTTATTTTGTATTGTCCTGTTGTTGATATGCTTACTTGATATGCCTTATTGATATGCTTCTATTTGATTATTATATTCCAAAGAATTATATAAAAAAAAAACCCTGCTCATTTTGCTGTAAAGACTAAATTGTATGGATATTTGATTATTTGGTTATTTGTATTAGTTGTGTTGCACATTCTACTGGGCATCACCACTTTTTCATTTCACTCATATCCTGTCTGTGTATGTGACCGTTAAAGTTCTTGAATATCGAATCTTGAATGTATTGGTCTATTGATCACCTTGGTCTCCTCTCACTGGCTCCTTTGCACAGACCCCGGTCCCTCCGCAGGGAGGTGTCTTGGGGGTGGGGTGGTAGGGCCCGGGTGTGTGTGTGTGTTGGGGGTAGGGGTGTGTTGGGGTCAAGGCAGGGGTCAAGGGTGTGATGGTGCTGAGGGGAGGGGGTGTGTCCCCACAGTCCCCAGCTGCGCTCCATCCACTCCAGTCTCAACCTCCGCTGCGAGTGGAGCGCATCCCCAAAGCGCACGGACCGCACGTTTCTTTATTTGAATTGGCGTTTTTTGTGGGGTTTTTTCCTCTTAACTATTTCACTCGTCTAATCTATCAAGGTTTGTGTAAAAAAGAGTCCACCTTTTTTCGGATCAAATGCATTTCAGTTGGACTTTGTGAGGATTTTGTGAAGAGGACTGAACAATGATGCGCTCATCACTCCACCTGCTCTCTGCCTTCCTCATCGCGTCAGGTAAAAACACTTTAAGATAATGACATCTTATTATTATGCTCTTATTGTCTTGTAATCTTAATACTCCTAATGTCTTATTATCCCAAATAGATTTGAAAAGTATTGAATCAGAATTTGTATCAATGGATTTCAGTGCAAAAATATGTAGATATATTTTTTTTTATCTAACAAAATAGCCATAGTGGTGACCTAATTTGACTAGGCCCAATATTGTGCCTTTTAATAGAATTGAATGTGACTTGGCTGTGTGGTCTTTGCTATTGAACTTTATTGAATTCATTGAACCTAAATGTCTGTTTGAGTCCCATAGCTTTGTGTTTCAACCATATTAATGCTTGGAGTCTTAGCATACATACCCGTAGTATCATATTTATATATGTATTATTATTATTTTAATATAGTATTGTAGTTATATAGTCTTCACGTCAACACATGCCTGGTGTGTGTTGTATTTTATTTTGTTGACTTTCACCAACTTGGAAAGCTAGAAACCAGCTTTTCTACCCCTCAGCGCAAACGCAGTGGTCATGGTCAGAGCTGTGGTCTGGTGAGAGCTGTGGTCAGGTTATAGCTGTGGTCAGATTAGAGCTGTGGTCAGGTTAGAGCTGTGGTCAGGTTAGAGCTGTGGTCAGGGTTAAAGCTGTGGTCAGAGCTGTGGTCAGGGTTATAGCTATGGTCTGAGCTGTGGTTAGGGTTATAGCTGTGGTCAGAGCTGTGGTCAGGGTTAAGACCTGTGGTCAGAGCTGTGGTTAGGTTATAGCTGTGGTCAGGTTAGAGCTGTGGTCAGAGCTGTGGTCAGGTTAGAGCTGTGGTCAGAGCTGTGGTCAGGTTAGAGCTGTGATCAGGTTAGAGCTGTGGTCAGAGCTGTAGTCAGGTTAGAGCTGTGGTCAGGTTAGAGCTGTGGTCAGGTTATAGCTGTGGTCAGAGCTGTGGTCAGGGTTAAGAGCTGTGGTCAGGTCACCCAAGAGTAAGTGGTGGTTGTGGTTGTGGACGCCACGTTCACGGTCAGACGTTGGAACGAGCCAGAGGTCAATCCCAGTGACCTGTGGTGACCCTAGCATATCCCATCAGCACATGCACACACACACACACACACACACACACACACACACACACACACACACACACACACACACACACACACACACACAAACACACACACACACATCCCCCAATCACACACACAATCACTCAGACATACGCACCGTAGACCCATAGACTCCTCGACACTAATTAACATACAGCAGATGATCGATGGATAGGTCCCTCCCATGTGTGTGTGTGTGTGTGTGTGTCTGTGTCTGTCTGTGTGTATATAGAGGAAGTGTTATAGAGGAAGACAAAATAGAAAACTTTAGATTTTAAAATGGATGATTGAATTTTTGTTCTTATACTAACCCTAACCCTCTCTAATCATGGGTTAGGGGTATGGGTAACCCTAACCCTAACACCTAACCCTCTAAAACCCTAGCAATCTAACCATAACCCTCTAACCCTAACCCTTTAATCATGACATAGTCCCTTATACCTAACTCTAACCCTATCCAAAACACCTAACCCTCTAACCATAACCCTCTAACCTTAACCATCTAACTCTAACCCTCTAACCCTAACCATCTAACCCTAATCTAACCCTAACCATCTAACCCTAACCATCCATCCCTAACCCTCTAACCATAACTATCTAACCCTGACCCTCTAACACCATAGAGTGCAGGGTTAACAGTAGAGTGTTTATCCATCCACATATAGAGTGCTTACTCTGGGAACATACACATTAGGTGTACACTATTGATGTATATGCCGAACACACAAGAGTGCCCAGGAGAGTTTTGACGAGACAAAACAAAACAGCAAATTCATGGTCAAGTTTAAGTCCAACAATGAACCATGAACCGTGGTGCTGCGTGGGGGTCGTAGTGCTGGGTGGGGGTTGTGGTGCTGGGTGGGGGTCGTGGTGAGAGGGTGGGGATTAGCCGCTGCGTGGGGCCGCATGCAAGATGTCTCTGAGTCGACCCCCCTCCACCCTCACTCTCCCATGACCCTGTGGGATGGGGTCACAGCCCAGGGGGTGTTGGGTGGGGGGGGGGGGGGGAGTTGGGGGAGGAGTCACCCAGACCCACCCAGCCCCAATATGAGGACCTCAGTGGAGCCATATGGTAGATTAATCCCTGCAGATGAACAGAGAGCACGGCCAGCAAGGCTGAATACATAAATAGACAAACACATGAACACATATCATAATGCATATAATAACACTTATCATGACACAGATCATAACACAATGAACCCATATCATAACACATATCATTTACATTTACATTTAGGGCATTTGGCAGACACTTTTATCCAAAGTGATTTACAAAGAGGACATTGTTGAAGGAGACAGCAATAATCGCTGTGGTACATAATGATAAGAATAGAGCAGATTTCAACATTCATAATTTCGAGGCTACTAGAACGAGTTTCACATTTGCTAGGTTGCCAGCATAATAGCTGGGGTAAGAGCAGAAGTGCCATTCTGAGCACATTACCAACATCTAAGAACATACAATATGCTAAACAATGTATTTACTATTAATAGTAAGTACTATTAATGATGCCAAGACGTACAAACACATACCATAAGTCATATAATAACACTTATCATAACACACATAACATTTATCATAACACATATCATAACACATATTATAGCACATATCATAACGCACTTAATGGGACAAAAATGTATTGAATATATATGGACAACATTGGATGATCTCAGAATATCGCCATGAACAGAAAGTCATGTGGTTTTATGTTCCATCATGTGATATGGTGCCATGTGATATCTTGATGATTCAGAACAGAATTCAACATTCCTTCAAGTTATGAGGTAACTACCACACCATGGTTAGTAAATATGAGCCCTTGAAAGGAATAAAGTGGTGTGATAGGTTTAGAGTTGTAGTTTGTAACATAAAGAGAATAACGTTTTTTGCTGGTGTTGTTAGAGTTGTAGTTTATAACAGAGAATAAAGTGGTGTGTTATTGTTAGAGTTGTAGTTTATAACAGAGAATAAAGTTGTGTGTTAGTGTTGTTAGAGTTCCAGTTTATAACACAGAGTAAAGTTGTGTGTTAGTGTTAGAGTTGTAGTTTATAACACAGAGAGAATAAACATTATGGAAACATTAAGCCCGTCCTTTCAGAAGCGTGAGAAAGAGATTCTTCTGAAGGAGCAGATGTTTGGATGTTTTGGAGTCTGATGGCAGATTTTTGTGGAAGGATTAAAATGAGAAGAGGAGGGGGAAGAGGAAGAGGAGGAGGAAGAGGATAGAGTCTGTCTGGGATGAGGCCTGGGAAAGTCACCTCCAAGTTCAAGTTGAAAAGAGTTCAGAGATCAGAGGTCACATTTGGATGTGGGGGGGGGGGGGAGGGGTGTTGAACTTCTGGAGAGGATGATGGAGATAATGAAGGGGAGAAGTTCTCCAGACACACTCCCCCTCCTCCTCCTCCTCCTCCCCCTCCTCCTGCGCCGGGCCCTTCTGTTGTGTTTGCATACCCTCATGTGAAAGCACCCATTGTGATGCCCCCTTCTGTGTGTTTGTGTGAGTGTGTGTGTGTGTGTGTGTGGGGGGGGGGGACTGACGATATGCAGTAAATGAATGGAGCTATCAATCATGCTGAGGCAAAGTCAAGTGCAAGTTTATTCTCCAAGTTCTTCTACTGCCAAGTCACCCCAAGTCACCCCTAAACTCACCCTCACTCGGCCCTGGACTCACCCTTACTCAACATGACTCGCCCCCATCTCACCATCACCTCACCTCATCCCAATGCACCATTTATTAGTAATTAGTTCAATAATTAATATTTTTTTAATCTCATTGAGATGATTAGAAAGTGTTTTCCCAGAGAGAAACTGAAAAATACAAGATACATCCACAAACAAGCACAAATATAATACACACAAACACATACTTACAAATAAATACATTCATGTGCATACAATGTCATTTTGAAAACCCACGGATAAACTATACCTCGAAGAAAAGCAATCATATTCAGCTACATGTCTGCAGACTTTGATGATGTCACAGAAGCGTTGTAGCTCCTTGCTCACATCTGTGTCACATCTTAGGATTCATCATCAAACAATCTGCACCATCTTCATCCCCATCAGTTTACAACTTCATCTTCATCACCTCCATCCTCGTAAGTATACATCTACTTCTATTCCCTTTTCTTCTCTTCTCATATCATCACCACCACTGCCATCATCATCACCACCTCCACCACCACCACAATCACCACCACCACCATCAACACCACCACCATCACCACCACCACCATCACCACCACCACCATCATCAACATCACCACCAACACCACCACCACCACCACCACCGCATCACCACCACTACCACCATCACCACCACCACCATCACCATCATCACCACCACCACCACCACCATCACCACCACCACCATCATCAACATCACCACCAACACCACCACCACCACCACCGCATCACCATCACTACCACCATAACCATCACCACCACCATCACCACCATCACCACCACCATCACCACCACCACCATCACCACCACCATCACCACCACCATCATCTTCATCCTCGTCCTCCTTCTTCCCCAGCCTGGTGACTTACTTCCTGTCTCTTCCCTCCTAGTCGTGGGCGGCGCCTCTGAGTTGGCGTTCCTGAAAGAACCGAGTGATGTCATAGCTGTGAGGGACCGCCCCTTGATGCTGGACTGCCAGGTGGAGGGGGAGGGGCCTATATCGGTCACGTGGAGACGGAACGGCATCCCCGTGCTGCTGGGGGCGAGGGCGGGCGTGCTGGCCAACGGCACGCTGCTCATCAAGAACTTCTCCAAGCGGCGGGAAAGCAATGAGAGCGATGCCGGCGAATACGACTGTTCTGCTGAAAACCGAGACGGACGCATAGTCAGCCGCAAGGCTCGCGTTCAGCTAGCCTGTAAGTACACATGTACATTATATATATATATGTCTCTCTCTCTCTCTCTCTCTCTCTCTGTCTCTCTCTCTCTCTCTCTCTCTCTCTCTCTTGCTCTCTCTCAATCTCTGTCAATGTCTCTGTCTCTCAATCTCTTTCAATCTCTCCCAATCTCTCTAAATCTCTTTCTCTCTCTCTCTCTCTCTCTCTCTCTCTCTCTCTCTCTCTCTCTCTCTCTCTCTCTCTCTCTCCAGCCCTCCCTAAGTTCCTCAGCCACCCGGAGTCGATGGTGGTGGATGAAGGGGGCGTGGCCAGACTCACCTGCCAGGTGAACGGGATCCCAGAGGCCACCATCACCTGGGAGAAGAACCTCAGTCCCCTGAGTACTGAGGACACACGGTACACCCACAAACACTATGCACACACACACACTATACACACACACACACACACACTATACACACACACACACACACACACACACACACACGCACACACACACAGAGGCCTGGATTACAATTGCAACAGCACTAAATGTAAAACCAGCCTGTCTCAGGACAGTCTGAGCCCAGCTCACGTTCCCGTTTAGTGGGTCAATGATCCAACGCTTGCTGACTTCTGCTCCACAATGATAGGAAGAGCAGACAGGCACACAAACACACGATACAGACACCCAAACACTGTAGTAAATAATGTATGTGTATTCTGTTGCACATTATATTGTGAAAATGCGTATGTGCATATATTGTGTACACATTGTGATTGCGTGTGTAGGTATGTGTATTATGTGCATATATTGTGTGTATTTTTGTGTACATTGTGTATTGTGTGTGTTTAGGTACACGCTGCTGCCTCACAGAGTGTGTATTATGTGTATATATTGTGTGTATTTAAATGTACATTTTGTATTGTGTGTGTAGGTACACTCTGCTGCCTCACGGAGTTCTGCAGATCTCTGGTCTCCGCCGGGGAGATGGCGGCTCGTTCCGCTGCGTGGCCACCAACATCGCTAACATCCGCTACAGCCGAGAGGCCCAGCTCACTGTCACAAGTAACGCACCTAACGCACCTTAACGAGGCTACACCTGTCTGTCTTAACGAGGCTACACCTGTCTGTCTTAACGAGGCTACACCTGTCTGTCTTAATGAACATACACCTCTGTCCGTCTTAGCGAGGCTACACCTGTCTGCCTTACTGAGGATGCACCTGTCTGTCTTAAAGAGGATGCACATGTCTGCCTTAACGAGGCTACACCTGACGGTCTTAATGAGCTCCTAGCTGTCTGTCTCAACATGGCTACACCTGTCTGTCTCCACAGCGGCAGGGTCCAGGATTTACAAGGAGCCAGTTATTCTGTCCGGTCCACAGAACCTCACCATCACTGTCCACCAGACGGCCATCTTGGAGTGCATCGCGACGGGTAACCCCCGGCCCATCGTCTCCTGGAGTCGCCTTGGTAACAACACCTCCTTGGTTGCCTGTGTACTGAAGCTAGTTTAGTTTCAACCCGCTACCAACGGGCCTCTGGTGTTGAATGTTCCTTGGTGTCTCTCTCCTCCTGCAGACGGACGTTCTATCGGTGTAGAGGGCATCCAGGTCCTTGGCACGGGGAACCTGATGATATCCGACGCGTCACTGCAGCACTCCGGTGTCTATGTGTGTTCTGCCAACCGACCCGGCACCAGGATGAGGAGGACGGCCCTGGGACGCCTGGTGGTGCAAGGTTAGAGTAGACCAGAACCCTAATCTGACCTCCAGAATCGTAGTCTGACCCCCAGAACCCTAATCTGATACCAAGAACCCTTGTCTGAACCCCAGAAACATAGTCTGACACCCAGAACCCTAGTCTGACCCCAAGGAGCCTAATCTGACTCCCAGAGCTCTAACCTAACCCCAGAACCCTTGTCTAACCCCAGAAAATTAGTCTGATAATCTTAACCTTAAGAAATTTCTCAGAACTCGTGTTTGACACCCAGCACCCTAGTCTAACCCCCAGAATACTTGACTGACACCCGTGACCCTAGCCTGACACCAGAACCCTAGCCTGATACCCAGAACCCTATAAACCCCAGAATCTTAGTCTGAACTTGTCTAACCCTCCGAACTCTAGTCTGACACCCATGACCCTAGTCTGACCTAGTCTGACCCCCAGGACCCTAGTCTGACATAGAGAAGCCTAGTCTGACCTAATCTAACCTGCTGAACCCTAGCCTGATTCCCCGAATTACCAGTCTGACTTAGTCTGACCCTGGTTGGGATACCCCAGAAGCCTAGACAGGCTCCCAGAAGCCAGACTCCCAGAACCCAGACCTCACGTGGATGCATAGATGGATGAATGAATGGATGGATGGGTGGAGACAGACAGACAGGCAGCTTAGTGTGTCGCCGCTACTCTGTGGTTCCCAGGGCTGGTGAATATTCATCAGGACTGACCCTGACTAACCCTCTCTACTCACCATTACAATGAGCACGCGGAGCTCTGTGATTGGGCCGCCTCTGTCTGACCTCATAAACCCTCACACTGGCCTACTACCATGAGATTCAAGAGACCAAACTCAGACAGACGACATCATAGTCTGAGCAATTTTAAACAAGTTTGTGATAGTGTGTGTTACTGTGTGACCACGGCAGCCAATAGAAGTAACTAACCACCTTCCCTGTCTTCAGATCATTGCAGATGTTTTAGATAGCCCTACTAGTGACTTAGATCTGGATGATGTAGCTGTGTTGACATGCTGATCGCTAGACAGACAGAATTAAACACGTCATTAAAACAGCAGCTGGCAGCCAAGTTCAAGTGTGAAATTCACCTTCAACCCCCCCCCCCTTCAACCCCACCCTAACACCACAACCATCCACCCACCGCCCCCACCCAATCCGCCACCAGGACAACAATAGGTTATATACATCCTCTGTAACACACACACACACACACGCGCACACACACACTCACAGACACACACACTCACAGACACACACACACACACACACACACACACACACCGTGTTTCTGTCCATCTCTTCCATACCAATATTATATATTTTCAACTCTTCAACAGAGCTTTATTGGCAAATAAATGGATTTCATGTCAACCATATAAGCCAGGAGCTATTTGTTTCAATAACCATAGTCATCAATAACTCTAGTAATAATAATACGAATGGTCATCAATAATAACTCCACAGTATAAGGGCCAGACCAATGATAGACCTCCTGGGGCATTATGAACCCAGAGCTACTTGTCTTGTCTTGTCAGCAGGCTGGAGACAAAGCAGAACTGGACACACACCAGAAATCATCAAACTAATGTTATTCCCACCTAAATGCAATTCTAAATTAGAGAGATCATAATGTGACTCAAACACATGTGAGCTAGTGGACATTTATGCTCCTAAATCTCTTGTACAACATCTGAACGATTGGCCAATCTAACAAATAGGATGATATTTATATGTGAAGTACAACGATTCATATTTAGATTCAGGACGAGGGTTAGGGAAACATTGGTTTTATTATTTTATATGAAACCTCTATGTACTTACACAAGTATCTAATATTGTTATTCCTCATTCATTAATTCAAAGATTGCTGAAACCAATACAAATATCTATCATAATACAATGTCTCTCTTTTTTCTCTCACTCTCTCTCTCTTTCTCTCTCTCTCTCTCTCTCTCTCTCTCTCTCTCTCCCCCTTCCTCTCTTTTTTATTCATAATTGTATGTATTTTGTGTGGTTCTGTTTGTTGTTGTCTGTGAAGTGCATGTATTCCATAACAATTTAAATGTTGAATAGTAATAAGACAAATAGACTAGTAAATAGTAAATAGACCAAAAAACCTAATCTAATCTCTCTCTCTCACACACACACACACACACACACACACACACACACACACACACACCACACACACACACACACACACACACACACACACACACACACGCATACACATACTGATTAATGGTTCCTTTTAAAGTGGGCCCCTACTGCCCTCTGACCTGTGACCCCAGTCCCCCCCCCCCCCCCCCACACACACACACACATTGACACAGACACACACACTCTCTGAGTGTGACTGACAATGAGTCGGATGGGATGGGGGGTGGACTGGAGGTAGGGTTAAGTTGGGACATCACAGTATACTGGAAACCAGCTTCTGGCGAGACTGCACCTGTCCTCTGTGACACACACACACACACTTCTCGATGTTATAAGAGTAACAATATGTGATATTTATTAAACTGATTCCTCCTTTGGGAATTACATGCGCTGCAATACAACAATAATAATAATAATAATAATATAAAGGATTATACAACAATAGAACTAATAATAATATTGTGAATGATTACATAATAATATCATTATAATTAATAATATTATAAATTATTATAAAAGGATTGCAATTGTTACGTGGGATTGTTTTAATGTGGAATATATTTCAATAGATATTGATCTGTATATTAACTCCTAATATAAATTATTCTCATTAGGCTCTACATATATATCTATACATTTTTCCTCAGCTCCTCCAGAGTTTCTGCAGTGGCCGCAGTCTGTGTCTCGGCCACCAGGTGGCAGTGCGGTGCTGACCTGCAGTGCGCAGGGGGTCCCAGAGCCGCACATCATCTGGCTGAAGAACGGAAAGATCTTGTCGCCTGGCAACAATGTCAAGCTCACCAACAACAACACGTGTGTGACTCTCATTCACACACGTTCTACTCTGTGTCCCCTTTAACAACCACATTATTGATTTTGTTCACAAAGCAAATGATCATTCCTTTTTCATATAGACCTATATTATATCATATTATTATGTATGATATTACAGGACTCTAGCAGTAACCCGTATCACAGCGGAGGACGAAGCCATCTACCAGTGTATCGCTGAGAACAGCGCCGGCACCAACCAGGCCAGCGCCCGCCTGGCCCTAAGCCCCTCCTCCCAGCTACCTGAAGCCCCTGCCCACCTGCAGGCCACGCCCACTTCCCCCACCACCCTGAAGCTGAGCTGGGACCGTCCCTCCCCCGAAGTCACGGAGCACATCATCGGATATGTGCTGCACATACGCATGTTGGGAGGTAGGGGGCGCCAGACACGAGGCTCATCCTCATCACAGTCATATCATATGTCCCATGTCATATAAAACAGATGATGCTTATGAGTATTGGTAATCCTAAGAGGTGGTGTTGGATGTTTCAGAGCCGGACAGCAAGGAGCTTCAGGAGGCGGTCAGTAAGACCACCTTCCAGCACGAGTTCTCCACCCTGGAGCCCTCCACCACCTACTCCATCTACCTGAAGGCCTACTCCCCCCTGGGGGCCAGCCAGCGCTCCAGCACCCTCATCACCACCACCCTCGGGGGCGGTACGAACTGCTGACACCACAACAACACTTTATATAATCCCATTAGTCCCATTCGTGGCATTAAGGTCAATGCCCGCCCTTCTGTCTGTGACTCTCTCCATCTCCTAACCCTGTCTGTCTCTCTCTCTCTATGTCTCTCTCTATGTCTTCTAACAGTCTCTGTATTTCTCCTTGTCTTCTAACAGTCTATATGTCTCCTAACAATCTCCCTGTCTCTCTCCATCTCCTATCATGTCTGTGTCTGTCTCTCTCTATGTCTCTACATATGTCTCCTAACAGTCTCTATGTCTCTCTGTCTCTATGTGTCTCCTAACAGTCTCTATGTCTCTATTTGTCTCTCTCTCTGTCTCCTAACAGTCTCTGTGTCTCTCTGTTTCTCTCTCTATGTCTCCTAACAGTCTCTTTGTCTCTCTCTGTCTTTCTCTATGTCTCCTAACAGTCTCTATGTCTCTCTCTGTCTTTCTCTATGTCTCCTAACAGTCTCTATGTCTCCCTCTGTCTTTCTATATGTCTCCTAACAGTCTCTATGTCTCTATTTGTCTCCTAACAGTCTCTGTCTCTCCTAAGGGTCTCTATAGCCTCTTTCACCCATAGAGCCTGTGCCGGTAATTTAACAGCATTTGGGTGATGTGTGAAAATGTGGAGATATTGTTTTTAAAGTGCAGGGATTCCAGCGCAAAAGTGTAATTTCTGCCAAATGACAACGGAGGACTATGACAGCATTGTCAGTGCTGCGTGAAAGGTAGCATTCTGCCTAAAAGGCGGAAAGGTGTGTCTTGTCTGAACAAACTTCATGTCTATATCTCCTCCTAATAGTCTTCACGTCTCTCTGTCTCCTAACAGTCCCCTCCTCCCAGAGCTTCTTCACTAAGGTGTTGAACCAGACCGCCGTGCAGGTGTTCTGGGAGCTGTCCAAGCCAGGGAAGGTGGAGGGCTACCGGCTGTCGTACCGTCGCGTCCCCCTCCCTGACTTCCAGGATCCAGAGACTCTCCCCGCCCACATCAACACCCACACCTTCTCTGACCTGGGTCAGTCAGTCAAGTTGTATTCATTGTATCCATTTCTATGTATACAATGCAATTTAGTCATGTCAGGCAACTGTAAAACGCTTTAGATTAAAGCACGATATAAATGCAATCCATTTACCATTTACCATTTATATACATTATAGATGATCTATATTATATTATGTACATAAAATATATATAATATATAGGTGTGTGTTCCCCATGTATAGTCAGGTAAATGGTGATTGTAACACTGTGTCGTCATGGAAACTGTGTTCCTGTAGAATCGGCAGGTGTCTATGAGGTGCGCCTGGTGGCCTTCAATGGGAACGGAGCCAGTGTGGCCACCCAGAGACTGGTCTCTCTGTCCGACACCCAGGCCCAGCCCAAAACTACAGGTAACACACCCACCCAGAGACTGGTCTCTCTGTCCAACACCCAGCCCAAGCCCAAAGCTACAGGTAACACCTCCACCCAGAGACTGATCTCTCTGACCGACACCCAGCCCCAGCCCAAAACTACAGGTAACACCTCCACCCAGAGACTGATCTCTCTGACCGACACACCCAGCCCCAGCCCAAAACTACAGGTAACACCTCCACCCAGAGACTGGTCTCTCTGACCGACACCCAGCCCCAGCCCAAAACTACAGGTAACACCCCCGCCCAGAGGCTGGTCTCTCTGACCGACACCCAGCCCCAGCCCAAAACTATGGGTAACACCCTCACCCAGCTCTTTATTCTCATGATATTGGTAATTGGTAGGTTGCCCTCTAATTTGTATGACTGTGTGTGTGTGTGTGTGTGTGCAGGTTGTAACTGTGAGAGTACTCAGGGCTCCAGTCTGCTGATCGGTGTCCACATCCACCTGGCCTGCATCGTCTGCTGCCTCCTCTTCCTCGTATTCGGTTACAGACACAGGTATCTTCATCATTCTCATCACCACCCTCTTCACTACCTTCATCACCGCCTCCATCATGGTCATCACCACCCTCACCATCACCATTACTACCTCCATCATCATCACCAGCAGAGGGAGTAGAGGTAGCTTATAGAGGGCCAGTAGTGGACGAGTAGTGGTAACTTGTAGAAGGCCAGTAGAGGGCCAGTAGAGGTAGCCATCATAGGTAGCCAGTAGAGGGCCAGTAGAGGGCCAGTAGAGGTAGCCAGTAGAGGGCCAGTAGAGGGCCAGTATAGAGCCAGTATAGGGCCAGTAGTGGATCAATAGTGGTAATTTGTAGAGGGCCAGTAGAGGGTTGAGAGAGATTGCCAGTAGAGGGGGCCAGTAGAGGTGGCCAGTAGACGACCAGTAGAAGTAGCCAGTAGAAGGCCACCAGAGGTAGCCAGTAGAGATAGCTTGTAGAGGGCCAGTAGAGGTAGCCAGTAGAGAGCCTTTAGAGGGCTGGCAGAGGTAGCCAGTAGAGGTACACAGTAGAGGTAGCCAGTAGAGGGCCAGTAGAGAGCCAGTAGAGGTAGCTTGTAGAGGGCCAGTAGAGGGCCAGTAGAGGTAGCCAGTAGAGGGCCAGTAGAGGTAGCTTGTAGAGGGCCGGTAGAGGTAGCCAGTATACTGTGATCTTGTCCTTCCATTTCTTCTGCAGGAAGGGGACCCAGGACCGCTGGGCTCTCCCTCAGGGCCCTGTCGCGACCAGGGCCCCTAAAGATGTAGCACCCCCAGGTCAACCAGAAGCCATCGAGCTGAGGACTCAGGTTAGTTACCCCTTGTGTAGAAACACACACACACACACATACACACACATATAGCACTTGTAGTTGTATTAACGTCCTGTTGCCCCTCCCACAGGGATGTGACCCCACCTCCGTTTTAGCGATGGAGGAACCTCGACCACCCTGCCAGGTCCTGGTGGAACAACCACCTCCCTGCCGCTCTGGCACAGACACTGGCTAACACACACCCTCACCCTAACCCTCACCCTTACCCTCAGCTTTACTCGAACCCAAACCCCACAACCCGTCTCTCAGTCTCTGTTTCTTCTCCTGCCCTGCAAACCAAAGCCTTTCCCCCTTAGAGTTGCAGCACAGGGCATTTAAGAACTAAAAGTATGTTTTAGTAGATGAAAAGTCACGATGAAGATGTCCATTTGCTTTGACTGCAATTCAATAAGGTTTTGCTGTCCGTGTTTCGGACCCTAGCTGCCTGTTCCTGCTAATACGCATTTTCCGAAATATTCCAGAGCATGAGAATTGCGTTTGCCCTGTGTGCTGATTCAGTAGGTCACTCGATCTCACTCTTTATGATTTTCACCAATGGTGCCCAGTTTCATATTCTACCAAATGTTCCGTCCCAGCGGCCTTACGGCTGTCTGAGCAGGGAGCCTCCCAGCGAGGATGGTGCCAAAGCTAGAATCCTGCTCAGACATGCCGTTCATTAACGACAAGCCTTAGCCACCGACATGGCCTCCATGTTTTACTGAGTCCTCACGGGCAGGTGCCGAAGCAGAGACAACCCCACCCCCCCGCCCCCACCCCAAGCCTCCCCTAACCTCCCCCAACGCTCACCTTCTTTAGCTCCAAAGATAGGCTACCTCAGCTTCGGCCACAAACGCCACAGGCTACATAAGGAACGCATTTTGGCCTCGAGCTGCCTGGACAAGGCCAAGCCAACCATCCAAGCCAACAAGGGCGCCTCTGATGCCCATAGTGCTAGTGTAATGTTAATGCTTTGTCTTGCTGTCATCCCCACCCCCCTTCGTTCTCTTCGCTCAACACCCCACCTCCTGCTTGCCGGTAAATACTAGGAGCCCTGAGACTGTGAATGCTTGCTTCTGCTGGCTTCTTCCTCCTCCTCCCTCCTCTCCCCCCCTCAATCCTCCTCCCTGGCCCTGATGAGGAAAGCCATTAAAACCCAGCCTGAGAGGGTCATGGGTGTGTTTGTGTCTCACCACCGAGCCTTCTCAAACTGGCTTCTGGAAACATTGTGTTTCTGTGTGACGGAGAATTGGTCACGGAGCGCAGGGCAGGCCCGTGATGTTCATGAATGAACGTCTTAAGACATGGGGCACGCTGGGCCTACAGTAATGGAAGACCTCAAGACCAAGGTGCAATCCTTTCACACAGGAAAGCAGGATGTCCCAGTCCCTTCCTGTGCACGTCTCATGGGTTCCCTGGAATGTTCTGGCAGCTTTCTGGCCCCACTTACTTAAAAAATACCTATCTGGCATGGGTTGAGCTGTCCATAGAAACAATGCTTTTCGGCTATTTCATTTTCTTTTGAAAATTATTTGTTGTATTAAAAAAGTATGTTCTACATTTACAGAAAGCCTCTTCGTAGGATCTGTTTAGATATGATTTCCAAAGATTGATGTCGGTGTTTCGTGCAGGTCTGTTATGTGTTGAAGTGCTCACAATGCTCTCATTCTTTCCATGGGACAGATTTTGGAATCTCTTTTCGATGTAAACATTTTGTTTTTAAATTGAGGATAGCTCTATATTTTCACATAATATTAAGAGAAGTCCCCAGAAGGAGTCAAGTCTGCCAAATACGTGTCTATTGACCTATAGTAAACACAAGAACCAAATGTCAGATTACTTTTATACTCTCGAGATTGTAGCACAGTGTGATAGGCTTTTTTTTTTTTGTTTCTTCTCCTTATGTTTCAGAGGCACACTGAGGTCGTCCTCATGTTGTCATGTATGAACCCATTAACTAGACCAACCAATACACACCTTTCGCTAACCAGACTAGTTAAACAGTTAACCAGACCCACCAATATAGACCATTAGTTAACCAGAGCAGTTAACAGCTAACCAGACTAGTTAAACCGTTAACCAGACCAACCAATACAGACCATTAGTTAACCAGAAGAGTTAGTGAAACAGTTAACTAGACCAACCAATACACACCATTAGTTAACCAGACCAGTTAAATAGTTAACAAGACCAAAATATAGACCATTAGTTAACCAGAGCAGTTAGTTAAACAGTTAACCAGACCAATCAATACTGACTGTTAGTTAACCAGACCAATTACTGAAAGAGTTAATGAGACCAACCTATACATACCATTAGTTAACCAACCACTACAGACCAATTATACTGCTAACTACACCACCTTAGCCTACAGACCAAATTTGACCAGCCAGTTAGTTGACCAAAACCTTAGTTAAAGTGGAGACAGAAATTCACACCTTGCTCTTGGATCCAAACACATAACTGGAAAATATATTATTGATATTTTTGTCAGTTATTTTAGGATTACATTTTTTTGTTTGTCCGATTATTACTGTCTGCTGTGAAAGGAGTGTGCTGCCAAAATAAGAGCTTCTTTATGTTATTGTTGACCTTGGTGAATTTTGTGATGAATTTTGTAGTTAGAAGATGTAAAATGGTGTTTTCTGCAATCAGGGTAGAAGTGACTGCAACCTTTATAACCTCTCAGTCTTGCTGATATGGGAGCAATAGCCATTTAAAATATGACCTTGCCATATTTAATTAAGCTCATAATGATTTATTTAGGCTATTCTACACTATTGAACGCTTAAGGTAGTTCTGGTGTTACACTTGATCAGCTGACTAGTTGGTTATTCAGGTCAGACACAGCTACCTCTTGCTTTTCGCCCACATATTTAGTATAGAAAGTGTAAGAGTAGAAAGAATAGAGTGAAACCATGGCTGCGGACCAATGACAAAATGCTTAACGTTTGATATTTTTTTGATACTTTCTCTTTTTCTCCTCCTAAACATTCTCGGGAAGATTCCCCAAGCTTTAACAATGGGTTTTAAGAAATGACAGACCAGTTTAAAGAGGTGCAAACAGACGCTCCGAGCAGAATTCGGTTGAAACTAGAGATCCTGAACGAACGGTTTGCTGCACCGCTAAATGAGTCCATGTGGCAGACAACAAAACCGTTTGCATTCCCTAGAACAAAAATAGGTTTCTATGCTAACATCTACAAATAAACAAATAGTTTCTCTCCCAGTCACAGAAAACACATTATGTTAACCTGCTAGACATCTGTAACATTGTATGTTTACCACATTTCTGGTGATCGCTGTTCTTCCATCTGATGTTCTGATACCTGCAAACCAAATAAAACCATGAAGTAGAGTCCTTGTCCTTTCTTTTACAGACAGACAGACTGACTGACTATAGACCCTAATCGTATGACGAACAAATGTTCCAAATATAGATTGACATTAGGGGCCAACAGGTCACCATGGAAACTAGACACTGAAAGAAGAAATTCATAATTTTATGAATGATTACATGTTGTGAGAATGTGTGGCTGGCTGGCTTAATTGGCCTCACCTGGCCCAGTTAGAGTCGTGGGGGGGAGGGGTGGGGTGGCGGGGCTGCAAGCCTGTGGTGCACTGATTAGCATTGACTAATCAGTGCACCACAGGTTAAGTCAACCATCAGCACACACACTCAGGGAGAGCTAGCATGCTAGCATTGTACCATCTGCTCTGTCTGCCATTTTACTCAACTTAGAAACAATAAACCAGACTTTTCACCACATACCTGTCTGTGACCTTGGAGGAGCCCAGAACTAAGCCACATGATGTGGCATTGTGGCAAGAGACTTTGCTACACATGTAAAGATTACAAGAATTATAGCGTGTGTTTGGTGGCTGGTTTAAGCAGCCTCACCTGGCTCTGGCTGATTGGTCAGGGGCTAGCGTACACTTGCGGTGCATTGCCCAATCATGGCCCACAGGTTAAAGCAGCTATCACCACACACACTCAGAGCGTGCTACATCTGCTCTCTCATTCTTTAATTCTACATGTCTACAAACCTGTGTCCTCTGATGCTCTGAGGTGATGACTAAAGTCTGAGGTAATGATGACTGGGGTAATAACTAAACTCTAAGGAAATTATGATTGGGGTAATGACTAAACTCTGAGGTAATGACTGAACACTGTGGTCATGATGAATGAACGCTGAGGTAATGATGACTGAGGTAATGACTGAATGCTGAGATAATGACTGAACGCTGAGGTAATGATGACTGAGATAATGACGACGGCAGAGCAAGCTCTACATGCAGCCATGCTGTGGTGTTGTTGTGTGCGACACTGCCAAAGAAGATGTGAGTACTCTGGTTTCCTCATCTCATCATATATTCATGTGGTTTTCTACAGGAATAGTCTTGGTTCTCCATTCTGTCTAGCCCAACCAGTGTGGTGATTCCTGTTCAACAGCGTGGTGATTCCTGTAACATGGTTCAACTGTACTGTACACATCAAAGACAGACAGATAGACCTGTACGTTGACACAGTTTTATTATTACAAAGAAACCCTGAGGCATACACAATCATTCCTTTTACATCTGTTTAATATAGATCTGTTTGGTATAGTTATATCTGAACAGTACATAACAATCCGTTTAATATAGTTGTATCTTGAATATGTGATTTGTTCAGTAATCCATTGTTCATCTGTGCCACACACATCTCAATTCTAAAAGATAATATTTATCAATGCATAGACTTTCATTTTACGAATCAATACAGGTGTTTACAGGGTTAATAAATCAATACAGGTGTTTACAGGGTAAATATGACAATATAGGTGTTTACAGGGTTAATCGCACAACCTTCACTATAATCATTTTGATGCACCTCCATGCAAATACCATATAGAGAGGTCAGCAACAAACCATGTTTATATATATATATATATGTGTATATATGTATTCTCATATATACTGTACATAGTACTGCCATGCACACATACATATATATAACTGAATATGCATTATGTAACGTTTCACACACAGGATCCCTCATGATGTTAAAACAGATCACTCACTCCAGCGCTGTTTCTTTTAGATGGTGTTGATTAATCAGATATTTATTCACATAAAGAATCTAATACTCTGACGTTAAGATATATAGAAAACACACCCTTCCTGCTGCTCTTATTCAGTTGAGGATGGCAACAGGTACAGGGTAACCAAGAGTCCATTTAAAAACATGAAGGCTGAAATGAACGTTGAAATGAATGTTTAAAGAGTGAGGATGGTATTTTCTTATTGCCACCCTTCCAGAAGAAGAGACCACACAGGCATCAATATTTCCCCCCTGCTTACGTCTGTCTATTGATTGGCAAACATAAGCTTTCTGTCAATACTGTAGAATTGTCATTCAAAGCACACCTCAATACACCTCATAGTCATCCTTTTGATTGGTTTAATTCTAACTACAACCTTTACCCTCACACCACCTTACCCTTATCCCCGACCCTAACCGTTACATCTTACCCTAACCACTGGGCCATTAAGGAGCAGGTAGGGGTTAGACAGTTAATACAGAGACAGGTCATTAAGGAGCAGGTAGGGGTTAGACAGTGAATACAGAGACAGGTCATTAAGGAGCAGGTAGGGGTTAGACAGTGAATACAGAGACAGGTCATTAAGGAGCAGGTAGGGGTTAGACAGTGAATACAGAGACAGGTCATTAAGGAGCAGGTAGGGGTTAGACAGTGAATACAGAGACAGGTCATTAAGGAGCAGGTAGGGGTTAGACAGTGAATACAGAGACAGGTCATTAAGGAGCAGGTAGGGGTTAGACAGTGAATACAGAGACAGGTCATTAAGGAGCAGGTAGGGGTTAGACAGTGAATACAGAGACAGGTCATTAAGGAGCAGGTAGGGGTTAGACAGTGAATACAGAGACAGGTCATTAAGGAGCAGGTAGGGGTTAGACAGTGGATTCAGAGACAGGTCATTCGTATATATTTTGGACATCATAATGCATTAAGGTTCTGCTGCAGGTATATTTACAGGTTCTTTAGAGGTAGAACAGTATAAGGATAATTGCGTGTACATTCATCTAGTGATTCAGCAGGAGTAGAAGATTCCAGTAGCGTTTAAAAGACATCATGGTACCCCTGGACAGCTCTGCTCCTTTGGCTTGGTTTGTTGTAAACGTTTGCGTGCGCCGGGTTCATTGAACCCATGAATAAATTACTCTACCAGGAAATGTAGCCGGCTAGTGAAATAGTCGACATCGTTTGTGTTGTGTTCGTGCTTCCTGCTAAATCTCCAGATGTTTTCCTTGATCTCCATTGTACAATTGCGTCAAATGCTCGACAAGCAGCGCAATCGGCCTTCAAATCGTGTTGGGGATCAGTGTCTCCTCACAGGAAGTGTTTTAGCGATTCTTTCTCTACGTCATCAGCCAGTTCTATATTATGCTGCTTTTTGGCCACATACAATAAACATGATTGGCTACTGAGTCTGAAGGTTGGTGATTGGTCAGATCATCAACAGCTGGTGTCGCCTTAAATGACATTGAAGCAGCTCAGATGTCCTAACTCCACAGCGTTCCATTATCTTGCTACTGCTGGTGCTGCAAGCTCGAGTGATCATTCTGAAATGGACCCCAGGAGGTACTCTCCTCTGTCGGGAGTCTAAAGAGGACTCAATGATGTCTTCTAGTGCCTCCTGTTGGAGAGCATTATGTGTGGTGACCGCTGGCTGGGTCTGAGTCCTGCTCCCCACTGTGGGGATGCTGGCGGGCGGAGAGGCGGTCCAGAGACCGGGGGGAAGCTCCGGGGTCTCTGGGGGCAGGGCAGCAGCAGGCGGCCGGTCGGCCCGGAAGGAGGGCGTGTAGAAGCCGTAGATGATGGGGTCGCAGCACGTGTTGAGGTTTCCAAACACAAACAGGCCATGGTGGACGTACTCTGGTGTGACAGTGAGCATCTGCGGCTGGAACCAGTACCAGATGCCCAGGAGATAGTATGGAGTCCAGCACACGATGAAGGACACCACGATGATGATGGTCATCTTTAGAGTCTTCATCCTCGCCTTGGGGATCATGTCTGTTCCACTGCGCCTCAGGTACGACTCTCCCGCTGACCACACAAACAACACACTTAGCTATTACCATGCATTACCCTACATTACCAGATGTTGGCAGACATTACTGCACATTACCACACATTAACCTTGCAGTACCATACATGACCACATTGCCACACATTACCATACATTACCCTTACAGTACTATGCATGACTACATTACCATACATTATCCTTACAGTACCAAGCATTACCCATTCATTACTATACATTACCCTTACAGTACTGTGCATGACTACATTACCACACATTACCCTTACAGTACCAAACATGACCACATTACCACACATTACCCTTACAGTACCAAGCATTACCATTCATTACCACACATTACCCTTACAGTACCATATATCACCATTACCATACATTGCCACACATTACCATATATTACCATATATTACCATATTATATGACCCTTACATTACCCATACATTATCATACATTAATAGGTTACCCCTACATCATTACAGTGTGTGTGTGTGGTGTATGTGCTACCTTTGTTCTGTTGGTGTTGTCGGTTGATGTGGACAAGGATTCGGGAGTGTGTGTGTGAGTGTGTGTGTGTGAGTGTGTGTGTGTGTGTGCGTGTGAGCGTGCATGTGCTACCTTTGTTCTGCTAGTGTTGCCGGTTGATGTGGACAAGGATTCGGGAGTGTGTGTGTGAGTGTGTGTGTGAGTGCGTGCGTGTGCATGTGTGCGTGTGAGCGTGCATGTGCTACCTTTGTTCTGCTGGTGTTGCCGGTTGATGTGGACCAGGATCAGGGAGTAGCAGCAGGCCATGGCCAGCAGGGGGATGACATAGAGCGTGACAAAGTGGAACATGTTGTAGAGGGTCTCCTGCCAGCGCTGGGGGAAGCTGCCGTACGTAACACACTGTGTGAAGTCGACCCCGTCTGCCTTCACCGCCCCGAATATAAACAGCTAGGAGACAAAACGTTTTCTGTTCAAATAATAAAGTTCAAATAATAAATAATAAACAGCAGCATCTCTGCATCCTTAGCATCACATACCATATATATATATCTAGTATCACATACCATGTTACAGCTCTGGTACCGCATACCATGTTGTTATATCTCTGGTATCACACATCATGGTATATCTCTGGTATCACATAACATGTTATCTGGTATATTTTCTATCTAGTATCACGACACAAGTTGTTAACCTGAAACATAATGACCTTCCTTTGGCTCTCCGTAACTCCGTAACAGTCCTCTGTTACTATTCCTTCTTTCCTTCCTTTATACTGCATTCCGAACATTGTTAGCATCTATCATTAAAGCACTGTGCTGTGGGTGTTAGCTGGTGCTAGCAACAGGGGGTGTACAAACATCTAATCTTCAGATCCATGAGAAAAGCACATTCTTCCAGGGATTTGAATGTACTCACTCTCTCACACACACACACACACACACACACACACACACACACGCACACGTGTGCGCACACACACACACACCTACCCCTAAAAGTGTATTTACGGTCAACATGGTGTTGGTAGACACGTTACAAGAGTAAAAGACAAGAGCAATGCTGTGTATACCCAGTAGGCTTACCTGTAGTGTAGTGTTAGAGGGTGTTACTCGTAGTGCTACCTGTAGTAGTGTTACCTGTGTGTTAGCTGATGTTACCTGGGATGTAGTGTTACCTGTAGTGTTAACTCAAGTGTTACCTCTATTGTAACCTGATGTTACTTGTGCTGTAACCTGGTGTTACCTGTAGCGTAACCTGGTGTTACTTGTCCTGTTACCTGGTGTTACCTGTAGTGTTTTCTGTGCTGTTACCTGTAGTGTTATCTATGCTGTTACCTGTAGTGTTATCTGTGCTGTTACCTGGCGTCACCTGTAACGTTATCCGTGCGGTTACCTGGTGTTCCTTGTGCTGGCATTACCTCTAGTGTTACCTGTGCTGTTACCTGGCATTACCTGTAGTGTTGCCTGCGCCGTTACCTGTAGTGTTATCTGTGCTGTTATATGTGGTGTTACCTGTAGTGTTATCTGTGCTGTTACCTGTAGTGTTACCTTTAGTGTTATCTTTGCTGTTAGCTGGTATTACCTGTGGTGTTACCTGTAGTGTTATTTGTGCTGTTACCTGTGATGTTACCTGTAGTGTTACCTGTAGTGTTATCTGTGCTGTAACCTGTAGTGTTATCTGTGCTGTTACTTGTGATGTTACCGGTAGCATTATCTGTGGTGTTCCCTGTAGTGTTGCCTGTGCTGTTACCTGTGGTCTTACCTGTAGCGTTACCTGTGGTGTTACCTATAGTGTTATCTGTGCTGTTACCTGTGGCGAGGCCAGCAGTAAGCTGAGGCACCAGGCAAGGCCCAGCATGCGGCGGTTGCGGTGGTGAGCGCTGAGGGAGTCCAGGGGATGGAGAATGGCGTGCTGGCGGTCCAGACTGATGACCACCAGTATGGAGGCGGATGCTTGCATGGCGAACAACTTGAGGAAGGACAGCAGCCTGCACAGCGCGTCCCCGGCGTGCCACTGCACCGTGACGTTCCAGACGGCGTCCAGCGGCATCACCACAAAGGTCATCATGAGGTCAGCCGATGCCAGGCTCATGATCAGCGGTCGCAGGTGAGAGGCCAAGCGGCGGCCACGCCCCCGCCACACGCTGACCAATAGGGCCAGGTTGCTGCAGGCGGCGAAAAGGAAGAGGACCAGCGTGGCGCCGACTCTCACCTGAGCAGCTCGGGTGAAGGTTGGCGTGGCCCATGCAGCTGTGGGAGGCGGGTGGGAGGAGTTCACTGACTGCTCTGAATTCATCTGAAAAACACACAAAAAAACCATCTCTACCAGATACTGGGATCACATAATACCTGCATGCATGCAACACCATTCTACCATCTAGTAGCAGATATCACACAATATCCTTAACACCATACTAGTACTAGTACCATCTATTCCCAGTATCACTATCTATCTATCTATCTATCTATCTATCTATCTATCTATCACCATACTCGTTAATAAAATAATATGATAATATTTTAACACTATGCTAGTATAGCCTACCATCTAGTACCAGATACAAGTACCAGATCATACCTTAATAACTTACCTTGTGAAAAGAGTATGGCAACAACATGGTCACAGCTTATCTCTGATAATGAAATGATCCCAAACGTACTCCTTATTTAGAAACACGACGCAGACACCGATCTCAGCAATTGAGAATCCTGCGACGTGCGAAAACAACGCCAACCACGTTTTACGCCGCAAATGTAAGTGTTCAAAAGTCAACGCAAATAGATGGATAAATAGATAGATAAGATAGATAAGAGAGAGAGAGAGAGAGGGGGGTGAGGAGGAGAGGAGGAATGGGTAGATCGGTCGTGGAAGCATCTCTCACCTTCTAAATCTTTACCACCCTTCGCCACCTTTCATAGTTGTTGCGGTGTTTCTCGGTTTAAAGTCCACGTTCCTTTCCCCGCGAACGCCATGGCGCCCTTTGTCTCCGTATCCAGCTGTTTGTAGGTGTACTGTATCCAGATGTTTTGTACTGTATCCAGCTGCTGGTAGGTCTACTATGTCCAGATGTTTTGTACTGTATCCAGCTGCTGGTAGGTCTACTATGTCCAGATGTTATGTAGGTCTACTGTATCCAGCTGCTGGTAGGTCTACTGCATCCAGCTGCTGGTAGGTCTACTGCATCCAGCTGTTGGTTGAAGAGGGAGCTGTCCCGGACTGCGGGTGCTGAGGATGCGGGTTGCCGGGGAAACCGCAGATCCGCTAAATCAGCGATCTCGATGGGCCGTTAGACGTTGCCCAGATGTTACCCCCGCTGCTCGTACAGCAGAGTTATGGAAACGCTCTGTGGACGATATGCGTCTTATAGGTGCCCTGGTGGATGACGTAGCGCTGCTCGGTGAGTCAGGCGGTGCGGACAGCGGCAGGTGAATAATCCCGTGATAACCGATAAGTTGCTATGGTTACATTCCGGAGTGTCTACTTTGATGAGGCATTATGCAGATTTGCTGTGGCAGGTGCGTGCGGACGTGTGTGTGTGTGTGTGTGTGTGTGTGTGTGTGTGTGTGTGTGTGCGTGTGTGTGTGTGTGTGTGTGTGTGTGTGTGTGTGTGTGTGTGATTACTACTGAATCTGCTTTTCCCGTAACCTGCACTATCGGAACAAAGCCACAGATCGCAAATGATTGCGCCATTGATTATTGGTGAACCAATAGCAACCAAACGCCAATTCCATATTTAAAGATATTGAGCACAAGTCGAGACTTTCATTGACAGAAAGACCATTTCCATGTGAGTTATGTGTTAGCCTACCAATTGAGTTATGACATGTTGCCTATACAACAGAGTTATGACACAGCCTACCAATAGAGTTATGACATGTTGCCTATACCAACAGAGTTATGACACAGCCTACCAATAGAGTTATGACATATTGCCTTTACCTATAGAGTTATGACACAGCCTACCAATTTAGTTATGACATAGTTATTTAGTTATTACAGGCTATAGCCGAACGATGATAAAGTTTGATTTGTGAGACTACAAGATAGAGGGGGGCAGGGGTAATAGGAAGCCTACATCAAAGGCGGTAGTGGTAGTGGGAAGCCTACCTCACAGAGGGATAGTAGGAGGTCTACATCACAGGGATATTAGGAAGCCTACATCACAGGGGAATAGTAGGAGGCCTACATCACAGGAATAATAGGAAGCCTACATCACAGGGGGAAAGTAGGAGGCCTACATCACAGGGGGAATGTATGGGGCCTACATCACAGGGGGATAGTAGGGGGCCTACATCACAGGGGGAAAGTAGGGGGCCTACATCACAGGGGAATAATATAAAGCCTACATCACAGGGGGATAGTAGGGGGCCTACATCACAGGGGGAAAGTAGGGGGCCTACATCACAGGGGGTAGTGGTAATAGGAGACTAAAATGCATTGCATTATTTCTATCTTACACTAACATACATATACAATACCTACAATAATATGGGGTGGCTCAGGAGGTAAAGCGGTTGTCTCGCAACTGGAAGGTTACTGGTTCAATCCCCAAACTCCCCCTTGCTAAGTGTCGAGGTGTCCCCTGCCCCTGCCAGACACCTAACCCTACCTGCTCCTGACGTGTTGGTTGTTACCTTGCATGGTTGGCACCACCGTCGGTGTATGAATGGGTGAATGTGGGGCAATACTGTAAAGCACTTTGGATAAAAGCGCAATATAAATGCAATCCATTTACCATTTACCTCTCCCTAGATGGGTTTTCTACAACAAAAACAACCACAATCAAATTACAGGCAGGCAGAGGTAGACAGATAGAGAGCGAGACAGACAGAGAGACAGACAGGTTGACACATGAAAAGAAAAGCAAACAGAAGGTGAAAGAGATAAGATTGTTCGACAGTTAGCAGGCAGAGAAAACAAGAACTATATATATACACACGCACGCACACACACACATACACACACACACTCTCTCTCATACACACACACACACACACACAGCACACACACTTGCACACAGAGGCACACATCATAGACTGTATAAAAGACACACACACACACAACACACTATTTCTACTTATGGCTTAACCTAAACCTAAACTATGGCTCAAATAGTTAGATTATGTCTGGGTCGGATTAAGAAAACAAATAAATAATACGGTATACACTAATACATAAAATAATGCTCAATAATTACATCAAATGAAGGATACGGTGTCACAGGAGGAACTGGTGGCTGTTCTCTCACTTGTCCTGTGACGGTTTAATTAGTGGCTAATTGGATGTTCTAACTACACTGACCATAGTGACGGGGGAGGGGGATGGGAAGGGAAGCAGGAGGTGACAACAGGAGAGAGGAGGACATGAAGTGGGAGGGAGGTGACAACAGGAGGGAGGAGGACAGGGAGTGGGAGGGATGTGACGACAGGAGGGAGGAGGAGGGGGAGTGGGAGCAGGAGGTGACAACAGGAGACCGGGAGGTGAGAAGAGTATACGGAATATTAGCTTGATAATGAGGTGAGCAGAGCCATCCAACACCCTCGTTAAATATGTTGAATTCTTCTTGCCTCTGGATCAGGAAGGAACACACACAGGCCTTGATGGTAGAGATGTTTTATTAATTATACTGTATGTGCAGAAATGTGGCATATATGGCGTCATATGCAGCATCGGGGAGCTGGTGAGCGTATAGTGAATGGTCGGTTGCCGCCCTCCATACATACGCAGGTTCTGGAACCAGCGACGGTGTCCCTATGCTGTGAGCCGCAGACGCCCCCCCACACCTGCAGCACCTCAGGTCCCTGCAGGATGTGTGGGTGGCTGCTGGCAGGCTGTAGGCTGTCATCGAGGCTTCTCCGCATAGCTAGGGGAGGAGTTGCATGTCCGCTCTCGAAGACCTTGAGGAATCGTTTGTTCACGGACGAGGTTTGTGGGATCCCGGACTCTCCTCTCTGCTGCCTGCTCTCTGATCCATGGGCCACCGCAGCAGATTGTGCAGCACGGCCCTCTGCATGGTGAGTACCTGGGTCCAGCATGACCTGTGTATGGCGGGTGGTTCCATGCCTGGATCTCCTGGCTCGCCGGTGGGTGGGCAATCCTCCGCAAGGCCTTGGCGAGCTGTGGTGCTGGATGGTGATCTTTCCTTCCATTGTCCCTGTTCAGGCAGCACTGTAGCTATTCTTGAACATGCAAGAACAATGCATTATGCTTATAATAACTTAACACACAAGAAACTATGTAGAAAGCACGTGGCACACAATAATTAGCTCTAAGATAAACAATTTCTTGAATAAACAAGCAACATTGTAATATGAGATACCAGTCACAACCACCCTCCATCATTGGAAATACCAGTAACCACCACCCTCCACTGTCAGAGATACCAGCCAGCCACCACCACCCTCTATCATTTGGGATACCAGTCACTACCACCCTCCACAGTTTGAGATACCAGTCACCACCAACCTCCATCATTACAGATAACACTCACCACCACCCTCCATCATTAGAAATACCAGTCATCACTACCCTCCATCGTTAGAGATACCAGTCACCACCACCCTCCATCATTTGGGATACCAGTCACTACCACCCTCCACAGTTAAAGATACCAGTCACCACCACCCTCCATCATTAGATACCAATCACTACCACCCTCTATCATTAGATATATCAGTCACTACTTTCCGTCGTTCGAGATACCAGTCAATACCATCCTCTACCATCCTTAGAGATACCAGTCTCTACCAACCTCCATCATTATAGAGACCAGTCTCTACCAACCTCCATCATTATAGATACCAGTCACTATGCAACCCTGTACTCTGCTGTTAGAGATACAAGTCACTACCAACCTCTAGTTCCACCCTGCACTATATATATATATATATATATCCACTATATGGCCAAAAGTCAGTGGACACCTGACCATCACACCTATATGAGTTTGTTGGACATCCCATTCTAAAACCATGGGCATTAATATGGAGTTGGACCCCCCTTTGCGGCTATGACAGCTGCCACTCTTCTGGGAAGGCTTTCCACAAGATTTTGGAATTTGTCTGTGGGAATTTGTGCCCATTCAGCCAAAAGAGCATTTGTGAGGTCAGGCACTGATGTTGGACGAGAAGGCCTGGCTCGCAATCGCCGTTCTAATTCCTCCCAAAAGTGTTCAATGGGGTTGAGGTCAGGGCTGTGCACAGGGGCACAGTCATGCTGGAACAGCAAAGGGCCTTCCCCAAACTGTTGCCACAAAGTTGGAAGCGCCCAATTGGCTAAGATGCCTTCATATCCTGTAGCATTAAGCATACCCTTCACTGGAACTAAGGGGCCTAGCCCAAACCCTGAGAAACATCCCCAGACCATTATCTCTCCTCCACCAAACTTTACAGTAGGCATTCCGGAAGGTAACGTTCTCCTGGCATCCGCCAAACCCAGATTCGTCCATCAGACTGCCAGATAGTGAAGCGTGATTCATCACTCCAAAGAACATGTTTCCACTGCTCCAGAGTCCAGTTGCGGCGTGCTTTACACCACTCTAACTGACGCTTGGCATTGCGCATGGTGATGTGAGGCTTGTGTGCAGCTGATCGGCCATGGAAACCCATTCCATGAAGCTCCCGACGCACAGTTCTTGTGCTGATGCTGCTTCCAGAGGCAGTTTGGTGATTTTTACGCGATATGCGTTTCAGCACTCGTTGGCCCTGCTCTGTGAGTTTGCGTGTCTAGCTGTTGTTGCTCCTAGGTGCTTCCACTTCACAATAATAGCACTTACGGTTGACCGGGGCACATCTAGTCGGGCAGAAATCTCACAAACTGACTTGTAGCAAAGATGCCATCCTATGACAGTGCCGCGTTCAATGTCACTGAGCTCCTTACGAATCATTCTGAATTGTAAATGTTTGTCTGTGGAGCAATAGGTGTGGCTGAAACACCTGAAATCAATAATTAGTAGGGGTTTCCACTGACTTTTGGCCATATAGTGTATATATATACAGTATATATATATATATATATATATATAATATATACACTATGATTAACCTTAAAAGAATTGTGATCTCAATTAATTCCCCGCTTATTAGGTACACCTGTTCAACTGCTCATTAACGCAAATATCTAATCAGCCCATCACATAGCAGCAACTCAATGCATTTAGGCATGTAGACATGGTCAAGACGATCTGCTGAGGTTCAAACCGAGCATCAGAATGGGGAAGAAACGTGATTTAAGTGATTTTGAATGTGGCATGGTTGTTGGTGCCAGACAGGCTGGTCTGACTATTTCAGCTACTGCTGATCTACTGGGATTTTCACGCACAACCATCTCTAGGGTTTACAGAGAATGGTCCAAAAAAGAGAAAATATCCAGTGAGCGGCAGTTCTCTGGGCGAAAATGCCTTGTTGATGCCAGAGGTCAGAGGAGAATGGCCAGACTGGTTGGAGCTCATAGAAAGGCAACAGTAACTCAAATAACCAGTTGTTACAACCGAGGTATGCAGAAGAGCACTTCTGAACGCACAACACGTCAAACCTTGAAGCAGATGGGCTACAGCAGCAGAAGACCACACCGGGTGCCACTCCTGTCATCTAAGAACAGGAAACTGAGGCTACAATTCACACGGGCTCACCAAAATTGGACAGAAGAAGATTGGAAAAACGTTGCCTGGTCTGATGAGTCTCGATTTCTGCTGCAACATGCAGATGGTCGGGTCAGAATTTGGCATAAACAACATGAAAGCATGGATCCATCCCGCCTTGTATCAACGGTTCAGGCTGGTGGTGGTGGTGTAATGGTGTGGGGAATATTTTCTTGGTACACTTTGGGCCCCTTAGTACCAATTACCCCTTAGTAGCATCGTTTAAACGCCACAGCCTACCTGAGTATTGTTTCTGACCATGTCCATCCCTTTATGACCACAGTGTACCCATCTTCTGATGGCTACTTTCAGCAGGATAACATGCCATGTCACAAAGCTCAAATCATCTCAAACTGGTTTCTTGAACTTGACAATGAGTTCACTATACTCAAATGGCCTCCACAACCACCAGATCTCAATCCATTAGAGCACCTTTGGGATGTGGTGGAACGGGAGATTTGCATCATGGATGTGCAGCCGACAAATCTGCAGCCACTGTGTGATGCTATCATGTCAATATGGACCAAAATCTGTGAGGAATGTTTCCAGCACCTTGTTGAATCTATGCCACGAAGAATTCAGGCAGTCCTGAAGGCAAAAGGGGGTCCAACCCGGTACTAGCAAGGTGTACCTCATAAAGTGGCCGGTGAGTGTATATTGACTTTATTTGTTTTTTGTATGCTTTGGCAATGTAAATATTTGTATCATGCCAATGAAGCAAATATTGAAAAATGTAACAATTGTAGATGTTTTATATGTCTTAAAGCGTAAAACAATTGAACAAAAATGAAGTCCAAGAACCATAAGGGACCGCTCCCTGGATATGCTTCTGCGTTACGTGGTGTGCGCAGTTTTGTGCGTCCATAATTTTTGCGCAGAACAATGGGCGAAGTCACCGCTTCTCCAGCCAATACGATTTTGCGCACGACAGTGGGCGTGGTCACTGGCTCTCCATCCAATCAGACGTCGGCGGGACTTTTCAAAACCTGACGGTAAACATGTCAACAGATGTTGGGCTCTCACTTCCTCGTACCCGGTTATTAATTATTATTTCTCTGTTGCATTACTTATTCTCCCCCCGCTAGGGGAAATAGTTTACAATCGGTTATATCGTATATAATACGCGACTCTACGAAAAACAAACGTATTCATTCAAAGTTAGCTCGCTAGCAGTGGCTAAATGGAGCAGTCGGACGGACACACGCGCTGTGAGTTTGGTTTCCTTCAACTTTATCGTCATCATTTGTTTGTATGCTTCTTTGAAGTGCAGTGCAATGTGGCACAATGGCTGTTCGGTTTGTGGCATCCATTGCGTCATGTTGGTTTACAGATGAGCGACTCACAGCTGATGAGATGGACCAGCAGCGGATCCAGAATGTTGCCTACCAGTACCTCTGTCGACTGGAAGAAGCCAAGAGGTATATCATCTATACTAGATCATGCAAATATAATGTATATTATCAAGCACATCTGTCTCCTGGAAGAAGTTATATGATATATATATATTATATATATATATATATATATATATATGTATATATATATATGTTATGCAACTATATGATAGATTATGAGCATTATCTGTTGATTGGAAGAAGCCAAGAGTTGTATTATTATTATTATTATTATTATTATTATTATTATGTTTTGTATACATTATATTCCACTGGGTATTTGTTCCCAGGTGGATGGAGGCATGTCTAGGGGAGGAGCTTCCTGCTCCTACAGAGCTGGAGGAGGCGTTGAGGAACGGGGTGTGGCTCGCTAAACTGGCCCACCGCTTCTCCCCCAACACCACCCCCCTCCGCAAGATCTACGACTCAGACCAGGCCCGCTACCAGGTCTGCTTCCACTTATAAAATATACTGTACCACATAATACATAAATGATAAGGACGAGCAAATGGTTTGTGTTTAATCCTGTGTCATCTCCTACAGGCCCAGGGATTACAGTTCAGACACACGGACAACATCAACCACTGGAGGAATGCCATGGTGCAAATTGGACTCCCAACAGTAAATCACCTCATAATCTCTCATAATCTGTAGTCATTAAACTTTACCTTGCTCACCAACCATGTGTCAACCTGATATTAATTCATACTGATTTGCTGAAGATCTTCCATCCAGAGACGACGGACATCTATGACCGCAAGAACATGCCTAGGGCTGTGTACTGCATCCACGCTCTCAGGTACTCATCCATCTATAACTCTATCCATCTATAACTAATATTCTGTAATAGTTAGAACTCAGTGTGTAATTCGTGTATAGTTGTAGTTATAATAGTGTGTATCTTTGTGTGCGCAGCATGTATCTCTTCAGGTTGGGATTGGCTCCTCAGATCCAAGACCTGTATGGAAAAGTTGAGTTTACTGGTAACTACCTGTCCTTATAACTTCATAACTACCTCCTATAGTGTTTACTGGTATCTACCTTCTCCCACACTTTTCAATATCAATGTCCATATGGTTCTCTAGATGTTTACATGATGTGTATATGATATGATGGATATCATGTGACATGATTGAGATATTGTTTGGATTATAGTGTTTAGTTGATGATTTAATGAGGATAGTGTTTGATATGGATTGAATCTCTGCTTCTCAGAGGAGGAGATCAACAATATGAAACTGGAGTTGGACAAGTATGGCATCCAGATGCCCTCCTTCGGTAAGATCGGAGGCCTCCTGGCTAATGAGCTGTCAGTGGACCAAGCTGCTGGTGAGTGAAGGCTGCCACACTACTACAATACTATATTACCACACCAATGCTACTACCATATTTCACTCCCCTATAATATGATTTATGGCAGTGGATTAAAAAAAAAGCTCACTGTGCCACATATTGTGATCATACAGGAAGATCACAGCGGGGAATTCATTGAGATCACAATTCTTTGAAGGTTAATCGTGCAGCCCAAGTGTATATTTTGTAACACCAGTATCATAGTGATGCTGTGTTGCCATTACATGCATCCAGAAGTGGCACAGCGCCTCCACTGGATTAGTAGCGCCACTGCAATCAGACATGTAAAAGAAATGATGTTGGGTGCCCCAAATGCTATTTGTTTAATTTAAAAACATATATAGTATAGGTGCCCCCGACTGCACCCCCCTCAATTGTTTCATTGTCATTGGAGAAATATAATGAAAATATTGATAGCAAAATAGTGTTCTGCTATAGAAGAATAGAAAACACATGATACCGTCGGTGGCAGTAACTCATGAATGGCTTTAGACTAAATGTAGGAAACAAAAGAGAAAAAGTTACACAAGTGACTTGAGTAGAATAGAAAGTAGCCTAGGACATATTTGATTATGGAGAACGCAACAGTATTATGAATCCCAGACGATGGAATGGTTACAATGTGCAGTCTGAAAAGAAACTATTTGCGCTAACATGAATGGCAACAGAATGTACCTCACACACCTAGTGGGATAGCATGCTATTTCTTGTTATGCGTTATACCACTTATAACCATAGACCATTATGTTGGAATGCACCAGAACCCTACTGGAATCAGTGATCACACTAAAACCTATCTGCATGCACATGCAGATCAGCACTGTGCACACACACATCGCCATCACTGCTGGAAAAAAAGTAGTGATGGTATTGTGTACCTATATCATGATTGTGTGTATATTGTGTACCGGTCTGCTAGTGATTGTGTGTGCGTGTGTGTGTGTGTGTGTGTGTAGTCCACGCTGCAGTGCTGGCCATCAACGAGGCCGTGGTCCGGGGTGATGTGGCAACGACGGCCATGGCCCTGAGGAACCCCAACGCCATGCTGGAGCGCCTGCAGGGGGCGCTGATGGCCGTGTACCAGGAGATGCTGCAGCAGGCGCGAGCCGCCAAGACACGCAGAGCTGCGTCTGGGGTGGGCGTGGCCTCTTCTCACACACTGCAGCCCCATTGGTTGGCTGGGATGTGAATATTACAAGCTGCTGCGGTGTTATGAATGTAAATTCTTAGTTGGCAAAGTGATACCTCTGTTCTCGTTGCGATGTAATGATGTTTGAGTAATAACCTGAGACAAACAATGTTTAACTAAAATATAGCTAGATATAGGACATGGATATAGATGGATTTCGATATAGGTGCATATAGATGTAGCTGGATATAGATATAGATGGATATAGAGTGGTACATTGAAGTCATATGTATAAACATGATGGTGTTCCTCTTCCCTGTGCAGAGCTCTGGAGTTGAGAAGGACATGTATGAGGAATACCTGAGTCAGACGGAGATTCAGGACAACGTGGACAAAGTCAACTGTAAGGAGAAGTTAAACCACTCCGATGGCTATAGTGGATAATTGCTCTATGTAATTTATGTGTTTATTGCTGTATATTTATTTACATGCATATATATCTGCAGTGCGCTCTGCAGTCGAGTTGGTGGACGAGGCGCTGGAGTGTGGACAGGAAGTGGCTCTGCTCTCCGCTCTCCAACTTCCTGCCCTGAAGCTGCAGGGCCTCAGGGTGGAGCACAGCCCCTGGTACCTGGACCAGCTGACCTCCGCCCGGCAACACTGCCTGGTAAATAACATTATAAATACTACTATATGACTAATACATCACACTCTATACACACTAGTGGTTATAGTGTGGTGTTACTGTGTTATCCAGTTGCCCTGTTGCACTGTATAATTGTGTAGTGTTATAGTGGCTATAGATTGTTGTTGTTATTGTGTAATACAGGAGCAGGGCTGTGTCATATTGTGTTATACAGAAGCAGGGGTGTGTTATAGTGTGTTGTTGTTATTGTGTTATACAGGAGCAGGGGTGTGTCATAGTGTGTTGTTGTTATTGTGTTATACAGGAGCAGGGGTGTGTTGACCCGCTGGAACCAGAGGAGCTCCAACAGAGCATCAACCTGGCCAATCAAGAAGCTCTGTGCTCCAGCAACAGTATGCTTGGAAACTGTTCTATTCTTATCTTTATATACCACAGCGATATATCGCTGTCCCTTTCAACATATGTACTCTTTGTAAGTCGCTTTGGATAAAATCGTCTGCCCTAAATGTAAATGTAAACAGTCAGTCACTTCCTGTCAGCAGTGTAGTACTTCTTGCTAGCTACAATGTGCACATGACTGCACAGTTTAATGTCCCACCCTAACTATGTGCATGAACCTAGCTGAAACTAGATTTTATCGTATATGCCCAGTGTACCGAAACGCTGTTTCCCGGCTCTAATCCTATAACCAGCTAACAGTCCTTGGATAATGGTCCTCCACTTAACTTTAACTTTGTGTGGTGCGTGCGCGTGAGCAGTGCAGGATGCGGTGCGGTATATCAACCAGGCATTGCAGCAGGCCGACTCCAGACAGACGCTGCGCTGTCTGCTGAGTCCAGATGCCATGCTGCCAGACGTCCTGCCCTTCGCTGCTGCACTCTACCACCAACAGCTGCAGCTACTGCAGCGACAACACCCTCAGGTAGGGACTGTAGCTAATGCACCCTCAGGTAGGGACTGTAGCTAATGCACCCTCAGGTAGGGACTGTAGCTAATACACCCTCAGGTAGGAGCTGTAGCTAATACACCCTCAGGTAGGGAATGTAGCCCCTACACCCTCAGGTAGGGCCTGTTGCCCTATACCCTCAGGTAGGGACTGTAGCTGCTACACCCTCAGGTAGGGACTGTAGCTAATGCACCCTCAGGTAGGGACTGTAGCTAATACACCCTCAGGTAGGAGCTGTAGCTAATACACCCTCAGGTAGGGACTATAGCTAATACACCCTCAGGTAGGGACTGTAGTTAATACACCCTCAGGTAGTAGGGATGCACCGATACCGATACCAGTATTCGGTATCGGTCCGATACTGTGCTCATGTACTCGTACTCGTTAAACTACTCCGATACAACCGCACCGATACCACTTTGGCAACGCAACGTTAATCTTGTAATATTCTTAGCCAAGGAATATTGAAATAAAGAGATGCAACCGAGTTGGCGTTTATGGATGTTTAATAGAAACTGCGCATGGTATCGAGCATGGGCGTAGAATTTAGTGGGGACGCTGGGGACATGTCCCCACCAATTAACGGAGCACCCCCGCCCCCCCCATCAGAACCGCGAATTAACGGAGCACCCCCCCCCCCCCCCATCAGAACCGCAAATTAACGGAGCACCCCCCCCCCGCCCCCCATCAGAACCGCAAATTAACGGAGTACCCCCCCCCCCCCCCCAGACAAAAAATAACATGTTTTAAAGTCATTAGAACTGTAGGCCTAATGGTTTTATTAAGTACTCGTATCGGTATTCGGTATCGGCAAGTACCCAAATGTAAGTACTTGTACTCGGTCTGAAAAAAAGTGGTATCGGTGCATCCCTATCAGGTAGGGACTGTAGCTAATACACCCTCAGGTAGGAGCTGTAGCTAATACACCCTCAGGTAGGGACTGTAGCTGCTACACCCTCAGTTAGGGACTGTAGCTAGTACACCCTCAGGTAGGGACTGTAACATCTACACCCTCAGGTAGGGACTGTAGCTGCTACACCCTCAGGTAGGGACTGTAACATCTACACCCTCAGGTAGGGACTGTAGCTGCTACACCCTCAGGTAGGGACCCTATCACCAACAGCTGTTGGTGACGACTACACCCTCTTCTGGTGTTTAGTAAATGGGGTGGTCGATAGTTTTGGGCTATTGTTTGTGCTCCACCAGGAGGAGCTTCAGCAGGAAGAGCTGTACGTTGCCGTGGAGATGTTATCCGCCGTCGCTATGGTGAACCAGACGCTGGAGGCTAAAGACCTTCGCTCCTTCTGCTGCAGTCTGAGGAACCCCACAGCTGGGCTGTCTGATATCCATGACGACCTGCTACACAGGTCTGCCCAACCCCCCTTTAACCTCCTACCTGACACTAACCCAGTTATACCCTCCTACCTACCAACCACCTAACCCATTTATACCCTCCTACTAGGGGTGTAACAAATAACCGATTTGAATCGGAAAATCGGTTTTTGATTTAAAAGATGCGAGTGCATCGGTACACGGACCCCTGGATCGGTCTAAACGTTGCATGAACCGGCCGATGGCCCGATCACAAAGTTATGAATCGGTTTTATGTTGTTGCTGTGCTGCTGAATCCTCCGTCTGCTCAGTGTCTGCAGCAACACACACCACACACACAACACACACACACACACACACACACACACACAACACACACTAAACTCACGCGAGACTTGTCATAGTAATGTTAGATAGCGCTCTGTTTGCGAGGGAAAGACAAAAAATGTCCGATACGATTCACAATGTGAACGCATGTTACATTGCAAAACTTTAAAAGACTGATATTCTATAAGAGTGCTTACAGTTTGCCACTTTGTTGTGTTCTGTTTGGAAAAAATGTTGCACAAGAGATGTCTTGAATTTGTTATAATTTCTTACCTCAGATAGTTCATTGTTCCCTGATCTGAGCCTACACAGACCTCTCCAGAACTTTGGCTCTAATTAGGCTTGCCAACAGTGAAATTGAATAGTTTGTTTTATTCGTCAGAGGGGCTCTTGCTAAGTCTCTTATAAATGCAACATGTTACACTAAGTAAAACATGACATCGTTTCTGAATTCACATGTCAAAGTGACAAATACTTGTTCCCCCCCCCCCCCCCCCTGGTCTTTGATAAATCCTATTTTGAGGTAAGCAATGCCACATTTATAGTATTGACTTATGTTAATTCATAATGTAAAATGATTGTCTACTTGAAACAAGGAACTCTATCAGATTGTATCATGTTCCATCAAATCGTATTGAATCGTATCGAATCATATCGAATCCTACTGAATCGAATCGAACCGAATCGTTCCATTTTAAAAATGTATCGTCCCTGAATCGTATCATACCCCATGTATCTAGATATGTACTGGATTGTCTTTTTTGGAGAGATGCACACCCCTACCTCCTACCTACCAACTAACCCAGTTATACCCTCCTACCTACCAAATAACCCAGTCATACCCTCCTACCTACCAACTAACCCAGTCATACCCTCCTACCTACCAACTAACCCAGTCATAACCTCCTACCTACCGACACTTATACTATATGTGTGCATATATGTATATAATATATATACTGTATATATATTATGATACAATGTAATTTTGTGTAGTTACTTGGAGGAGCTGGTGGGTGTAAAAAGTCGTTCAGGAAGAGCTTTACTGACATGGAACCAGCTGCAGGAAGGAATCACGTCAGTCAACATTACCGCAGAGGAAGACCAGCAGAGTATGTACTATGCTACAAAAGTAAATACACTTAGTAGGTACTATACTAATGTACTAAATACACTAGATATGTGCTTTAGTAATATATATTTCCAAATACACATAGTATGTACTGTACTACTAAATACACATACCATCTATGATAGTACTATATACTACTAAATACACAAGGTATGTACTATATATACGTAGTGTGTACTATAGTACACACATACAGATGGCTATATGTATGTGTTCCTCCCAGGGTTCCTAGTGTTGGAGCTGCTGCAGCAGGCTATAGAAGGAGGAGACTCTGCAGAGGCCCTGTCTGCTCTGCTGCTGCCCTCTAGTGGTGTGGAGGACGTAGTGCCAGCCAATGCCAGCCACTACCTACACCTGCTCACCCAGGCACAGAGACGCAAGGCTCAGGTGTGTGTTATTGACATGGGGGTGCAGATGTGTGTTATTAAGCCATAGTTTGTTTCATCTGTCTTGGTTGAAGAAATGGAAACAGACTTTGTAGAGAGGATGTGTGTGTTCTCATGTCCTCTGATCCTCCAATCACAGAAAAGCGGTGACCGAGCAGCTAAGCTGTCGTTGGCTGAAGTCCAGGAAGCAGTGATAAGAGCCAATCAGCAAACCCAGAGGGCACTAAAAGGGTGTGTGTGTGTGTGTGTGTGGTGTGTGGTGTTTGGTGTGTGTGTGTGTGTGGTGTGTGTGTGTGTGTGTGTGTGTGTGTGTGTGTGTGTGTGTGTGTGTGTGTGTGTGTGTGTGTGTGTGTGTGTGTGTGTGGACCAGGTAGTGAATGTTATGTAATGTTGTGTGTGTGTTTATATATATTGTGTGTGTGTGCAGGTGCTCTGGCGTTAGCAGCAGTCAACCAGGCAGTGAAGGAGGGCCGGGCCGACCAGACGCTGCGAGTCCTGCAGCTCCCAGAGATGGCGCTAAAGGGCGTGGCCCCGGAACATTCAGCAGCCTATCAGAAGCAGCTCAGCAGCTTGCTCAGCATCAAGGCCCAGAGAGGTCTGTTCCTACTGCTTGTATTATATATATATATATATATATATATATATACACGTTTATATACATGTTCATAACTTGTACACATTTATATGTACATATACCAATTAGCATTCCAGTATGAATAGTGTTTATGCCAATGCGTGGGTGTGTCTCTGATCCAGGAGGCAGCAGGAGTCCGTGGGTTCAATCCCAGAACGCAGACGGTGCGTTCTACTTCCACCTCTCCAGGCTTGAGGGCAACTGGGACAAACCACACGGATTTACCCACAATGCACTCTTCCTGACCAACCAAGAAATCCAGGTCTGCATCAACACACTCAATTGGTAGTGTGTTGGTTAGATGGATAGAATGATGGTTAGATGTAATATAGATATGGAATTTATAGATATAAAATGGATGTGTAGATCATATATAGATGTATCGATGTATGTATAATATATACTATATGATACATAGATATATAATATGTAGATCTAGACCTGAGATCTATATATATATGATGTATAGATGTGCATCTAATAGATGTGTGTTGCAGGGTGTGGTGAACGAGGTCAGCAGAAGGGGCCGTTGGGAGGAGAAGGAGCAGCTGGTAGTTCTCCTGCAGGCGAGCAGCAGAGGGTTCCTCTTCCGACAGAGACTCTCCTCGCGCCTCCTCTACCTGAGCAGCCAGGGAGCAGCTGCTACCACCATACAGGTTCTACTCTCTCTCTCTCTCTCTCTGTCTCTCTCTCTCTCTCTGTGTTCTTAATTGACACTAAAAAGTGTGTGTGCGTGCGTGCAGAGCCACTGGAGGCGTTTTGTGCAGCGGAGGGCGTACCGCCAGCGGGTCCAGTTCCTCTACCAGCACTGGAGGACCGTTGTCAAGGTAAGGACCCCCCCCCCCCCTCCCATAATCCCCCCAAAACCTAGCAGCAGCTCTGGGGTGGCGTGAGGTCACCTTGTGTCCTCAGCTCCAGGCCATGGTCCGGATGGTCCTGAGATGAGCTCATTGTATTCTATTCTATTCTATAATTCTTTCTGTCTCCTCAGATCCAGGCGTGGGTCCGGATGGTGTTGGTGCGTCGGCGCTACAGAGCCCGACTGCGCTACTTCAGAGTCCATGTGAGTTAAATTCCTGCTCACCTTTTGTTGTTGTGGTCCTGCATGTGCACAGGTTCAAAGGTCACGTGTCACTGTAGATGCTTCCGTCGTACTTCCCTGATGAGCAGAAGCGCAGCGGACTTCAACTATGTAGACGTTAGAAGAAAGTTTTGTCAGTGAGAGAAATCCATTTGATTGGCTGTTGGTTGGTTTGTATAACTGCAGTCCGAAGTCTTCCAGTTTCCCTTTTACAGTAGAATGACTAATACAGATTACCGCCACCTGCTGATATGGAGAGTTATTTCTTCTCACAAAGGCTCAGAAACGTACGCGCTGGTTGGCCGCTGGCTGTAGATACTTCTTTCTTTATTTTCTTTGCGGTGTGTTCTAGTGCAACTTGTGGCCCAAACACGTGCAACGTGAGGTGACACCACAGTCGGTCCGAGTTCTTTGATGCCGGTTTGGTGTGTCTAGCGGTCTTAAGGGTAGGGAGTAGGGAACACTATAGGATGTAGGGACTAGGAGTAGGGAACGCTGAAGGGAACAGGGAGCACTCTTAGGACCAGGGTGGGGTTTTCTGCTGTCCTGCAAGCTGTGACTCTCAGGCTGTCCACAGGTGGGCGCCATTGTGAAGATCCAGGCGTTTTTCAGAGCTAGCCGGGCAAGAGAAGAGTACAGGATGCTGAGTAAGTAACTCCACCCCCTAATGGGAGATGGGCCTCATCCACCAGAAAGAAATTTTCAAAAAAGTAAATATTAAACAAACAAATACCAATAAAATATAACTTTAAAACATTTAAAAAGCATGCAAATTGGGAGCAGAAAGAGGTGCCAAGAGTTGTTACTTTAATTCTTTCCCATAAAACAAGTATTCCAGTCACTTCTAGACCACTGTGGTGCAACAATATTCATATAATGTCTTCTAGTATACGGTGTGTAATGTGCAATAAATGGTATCATAGTTATGTGACTCAGGAGTATTTATGTTTGACCAATGACACACTTCCCCAGTTCACTCGGCCACGCCCCCCCTGGCAGTGGTCAGGAAGTTTGTCCACCTGTTGGAGACCGGCGACGGGGACATCATGCAGGAGGCGGAGCTACTGCGCCTCAGACAGGAAGTGGTCACCACCATCCGGTCCAACCGACAGCTGGAGGCTGACCTGGACCTCATGGACCTGAAGATCGGGCTGCTGGTCCGCAACCGCCTCACCCTGCAGGTATACAATACTGTATATATAATGTATACACGCTGCAGTGTAGCATTCTGGGCCTGTCTGTCTCACTGTGGGGGTGTGTGTGTGTGTGTAGGAGGTGGTTTCTCACTGCAAGAAGCTGACTAAGAAGAACAAGGAGCAGCTGGCAGACATGATGGCTCTGGAGAGATCCAACGGCCTCAAGGCCCTCCGCAAGAGGTGCAGGGACCGACTGGAGAGCTACCAGCACCTCTTCTACCTGTTACAGGTAACACAAACGCACACCTGCCAGCACCTCTTCTACCTGTTACAGGTAACACACACACACACCTGCCAGCACCTCTTCTATCTGCTACAGGTAACAGCCCCTACACACTACACGACTGTCAAAGTCATAACATCGCCGTACTGCACACACTGTGTGACTGTCTGTCTTTTTAACACGTGTCTTGAAGTCTGTTACCGATCGGACAGACATGTGGCCACATATTGCATGTTTCACAAGGAGGAGTCTTCAGTCCTCATTTCCTTACAAAAACATGCAAGAATGGACACTTTCAAACTGGAGGTCCACAAGTGGAATGAATGTCTGTTCTGCAGAGAGAGAGTTGGAGGGAAATGAATAATTTTGCCTGAAAATTATGACTCACAGCCCTGGTGTCCCTCTGGCCCGTTCTTACACTCTCATTGGCTGTGGGTCGTCGCTACAGTCACTGCCTGCCATAAAACACCTTTCATACGAGTGTGACTCCCCGACAGCTCCGGATATTTATCCTGCTGGATATACTGCCACTGGTCCGTGATGCATCGTGAGCAGTTCACACAGACACAACCGGCATTCATGAGCTACGATATGCGTTCGATTTTGGGCTTTTATCTGCTGTGACCTCCAAAATCTGTGTGTGTGTGTGTGTGTGTGTGTGTGTGTGTGTGTGTGTGTGTGTGGTGTGTGTGTGTGTGTGTGTGTGTGTGTGTGTGTGTGTGTGTGTGTGTGTGTGTGTGTGTGTGTGTGTGTGTGTGTGTGTGTGTGTGTGTGTGTGTGTGTGTGTGTTCAGACCCAGCCTCTGTACCTGGCCCAGCTGATCTTCCTGATGCCTCAGACCAAGTCCACACGCTTCATGGAGACGCTGGTGTTCTCGCTCTTCAACTACGGATCAGACAGCAGGGAGGCCTTCCTGCTGCTGCAGCTGTTCACCGCAGCACTGCGCTATGAGATCAGGTCAGATGAAGAACAATGTTATACAATATATGGGCGGCAGTAGCTCAGAAGGGTAGCGCGGTTGTCTGGCAACCCGGAAGGTTGCTGGTTCGATCCCCGGGCTCCCCCCTAGCTAAGCGTCAAGGTGTCCCTGAGCAAGACGCCACCTAACCCTAACTGCTCCTGACGTGTTGGTTGTTACCTTGCATGGTTGACACCGCCGTCGGTGGATGAATGAGTGAATGTGAGGCAATACTGTAAAGAGCTTTGGATAAAAGCGATATATAAATGCAATCCATTTACAGTACCATCTATATGTTCTTTCTTTGTTGTATCTCGGTTGTATCTGTAAAGTCTAGTTATCTTAATGTGTAGTTTATCTTATCTTCATCTATATGAATCTATTGCTATGTTTATCTTGTCTTGATGGTGGTGGTGGTGCTCAGGCTGAAGGTGGAGCAGCCCCGGGAGGTGTTAACGGGGAACCCCACGGTGTTCACGATGCTGGTGAGCTTCTACCGTCACGTGCGCGGCCACAACGCCCTGCGCCACATCCTGGGCGCCGCCATCAAGGACGTGCTCAGCGACGGCGCCCTGAGCATCAGGACCGACCCGCTAGACATCTACAAGACCTGGATCAACACGGCCGAGACCCAGACCGGGACCAAAAGGTTTCTGTCTCTCTCTCTCACTCATTCTCACACTCACTCACTCACTCACTGACCCTTACTCTATAAACAATATACATCAACCAGACCGGGACCAAAAGGTTTCTGTCTCTCTCTCACTCATTCTCACACTCACTCACTCACTGACCCTTACTCTATAAACACTATACATCAACCAGAGTGGACCCAAAAGGTTTCTGTCTCTGTCTCTCTCTGTCTCTCTCTGTCTCTCTCTGGATCCAGAGAGAGCCAGGGTTCATTCACTCACCCAGGCTATTATCTGTACTCTATGTTCTCAGCTCTCTGCCTTATGATGTGAGTGCAGAGGAAGCTCTGTCCCATCCTGAGGTTCGACGCAGACTGGATATCGCCATCATCAACCTGAAGAACCTGACTGACCGGGTGTTCACCGCAATCACCACCAACCTCTACAAACTACCGTAGGTCGACAAACTACCTTAGGTCACCTCTGTAAACTACCATAGGTCTACAAACTACCTTAGGTCACCTCTGTAAACTACCATAGGTCTACAAACTACCCTCTGTCACCTTTACAAACTACCGTAGGTCACCTCGATAAACTTCCGTAGGTCACCTCTAAGCTACGGTAGGTCTACCAAGCTACCATTGGTAATTTTTATAAACCACCATATGTCTACACACCACAATGGGTCCCCTTTATAAATGGCCATAGGTCTATCTACCACCAACCTTTATAAACTACCATAGGTCTCTACCCTGATCTCGCCTGGCTCCACTCCACTTAGTCATTTCCAACTGATGTTTGATGTTGAGCTAGTGCTCAGTATGCCCCTAGCTTTATGCCTTGACTTCTATCCATGGAGATCATGCACATTTGCCATTGACCTCGGTCACAAGTTGGAAATCTTTAAAAAGCCCTGTTGTGGAGGACAGTAAATGGGTTAACATTGAGTGGTTGTGTTCCCTGGGTTAACATTGAGTGGTTGTGTTCCCTGGGTTAACATTGAGTGGTTCCCTGTGTTCCTCCAGCTATGGCCTCCGCTACACAGCCAAAGTTCTCCGAGACGCTCTGCACTCCAAGTTCCCTGAGGCCAGACCGGAGGAGATCTACAAGGTGAAGCTTGTCACATGCACACTGTAGCTACTATAGCTACATGATGCTAACGATGCTAGTTGTGCTGCAGATTGTGGGGAACCTGGTCTACTACCGCTACATGATGCTAACGATGCTAGTTGTGCTGTAGATCATGGGGATCCTGGTCTACTACAGCTACATGATGCTAACGATGCTAGTTGTGCTGCAGATCGTGGGGAACCTGGTCCTACTACCGCTACATGATGCTAACGATGCTAGTTGTGCTGCAGATCGTGGGGAACCTGGTCTACTACCGCTACATGAATCCAGCCATCGTGGCGCCCGATGGCTTTGACGTGGTGGAGATCTCCGCAGGCTCCACCTTGTTAACGGAACAACGGCACATTTTGGGCTCCATAGCGCGCATGCTGCAGCAGGCAGCTGCTAACAAACACTTCCACGGTGATGGCCCCCACGTCCACAACCTGAACGAGTACATTAGCCACACCCACGGCAGATTCAGGTACAACCTCACACCTCAGCTATAGTTCACCATGACCATGGTGAAACAACAGCAGTTTAGTAGTTATAGAGTAGTTGTTATATTATAATATTAACAATGTAGTGGTCATATTGTGAGATTCCCAAAAGATTATTCTTGCTTACAGAAAGTAATTTACTGCTGTGTTTCATATGAACAGGAAGTTCCTGCAGGCTGTGTGTGACGTCCCAGAGCCGGAGGAGAGGTTCAACATGGACGAATACTCAGAGATGGTTATCCTGAACAAACCTGTGGTCTACATCTCTATCAGCGAGCTACTCAACACACACAAGGTTCATAGTCTTGACCGTAATAATAACTAGTTATATTTAGATTTTTTCTCTCGATAGATGGATATATAGAAGTAGAAAGATATAGAAATTGATATAGAGAGATGTATAGATATTGATGGGTAATATAATTTTTATTTGTGTGTTCAGTTGCTCTTGGAGCACCAGGAGGCCCTGGGCCCCTCCCCCTCCGACCCACTCAGACTCCTATTGGCTGAGCTGGGAGGCGTCCCCTCACTGGAGGAGCTGCTGGGTAAATATCCTTCCCTACCCCAACCCTGCTGCCTACCCTACTCATCCTACCATGACTATATCATACCGACCCTATCTGTCCATCCTGAAAGACCCCACCCCTAACCCTGTGTACTACCACTATGGAGTGTGTTAGCGATTCAGACATGTGTAATAGACTGTTAGTGATTCAGACGTGAGTAATTGACCGTAGAGTGTGTTCTGCTCAGGGGAGTCTGGGGGGAGCTCTGCAGACCAGGGCAAGATGGAGGTGTCCCTCACACTCACCAGCCGATTCGACGTCTTCAAAGACCAAGACCAGACAGACGGCAGAGGAATCCTCCTCAGGTACTCCATAGGCTTGAATGAAGCGAATCACTGTAGTTTTCTCCCAAGGCTTCTTGGCATAAATTCTGATTCCCTTTCCGAAGTAAATCATTGCGGGGAAACCGGGAAATCTGTCTTGTTAACATGTGTGTTGCCTTTCCAGTCTATCCCTGATTTAACCAACAACGTTCTAGTTGAAACCACTACTGGTGTAACCTCACCTCCCTCCGACCCTCCTGCTGTGTGTTTATGTCTCTCAGCACCAAGCAGCTCATTGTAGACGTGATCCGGACTCAGTCGGGCGACACTCTCAGTCAGGTGTTGAGGACCTCAACGTCACGTGACCAGGTAGGGTGGGAGGAAATGTAAAATACTCGTATCTGATTGGGGCTCCGTGTGAGAATATACCAGCTCACTCTCCTCACTGGTTGGCCAGGAGCTGCAGCACGGTTGGATGATGCAGCGCCGCGCCCAGAGAGACGCTCGAACCCCGGACAAGATGAAGAGGAACCAATCCCTTGTCGCCGACGGCAACCTCAGTCTGGAGGAGAAGAAGAGGAAGATCGCGAGGAGTCTTCGTCGCCTGGAGGGACTCGGTGTCTTGACGTCCCCCAACTCTGAGGCCCAGATACTCCAAATGATAGCCAAGGTACATGCCCATATATGGAGTGATGGCCAAGACATATGCCAATATATGAAGTGATGGCCAAGACATATGCCCATATATGGAGTGATGGCCAACATACATGTCCATATGTAGAGTGATGGCCAAAGTATGTGTCCATATATGGAGTAATGGACACGGAAAACAGCCACATATGCAGTATATATATGTATATTTATCTAAAAATATGTCCCAACGCTTGTTTCTCATGGCAGGATATCCGACACCAGCGCTTGTACCGCCAGCGGCGCAGGGCAGACACGTTGAGGCTGAGACAGACTCTGTCCAGTCTGCAGGAGAAGAGCTCTGCCCACAGCCAACAGGTGGACTACTACAGCCAGTACATCACTTCCTGCCTGGACAGCCTCGCCGCCAGGTAACACATCGTACACACACACACGACCAAATCTTTTCAAAACGAAAGCGCTGCATGCAGCTGTGAACACATGATGAGCTTTCAACTTAAATTCCCATGATCGTGGTAATGAAAGGTTTCCATGGTTGCAGTAAGAGTAGCAGTAAGAAGCATCTCCATGGTTACATTAATTACATATTTCCATGGTTACAGTAAGGGCAGCAGTAAGAAGCATCTCCATGGTTACAGTAAAGACATTTCCATGGTTACAGTAAGAGCAGCAGTAAGAAGCATCTCCATGGTTACAGTAGTGACATATTTCCATGGTTACAGTAAGAGCAGCGGTAAGAAGCATCTCCATGGTTACAGTAAAGACATATTTCCATAGTTACACAGTAAGAGCAGCGGTAAGAAGCATCTCCATGGTTACAGTAAAGACATATTTCCATGGTTACAGTAAGAGCAGCGGTAAGAAGCGGCCGTCTCTGAGCTACAGCGCCGCCCGGCTGCAGGAGAAGGGAGTTCTGCTGGCGATCGAAGACCTGCCCTCCACACAGTAAGATGGATCCACACAATATCCTACTATACTATAACCACACTCCAGACTTTTAGTTAGACCAGACTTCTAATGTCCCTCCTTAGTTCATTCATCAATTTTCATTCATAGTTTAGTCTTTTGCGGACCGGAGAGATGATCCATGCTTATTTTTTGTCTTCGATGAATTACAAGCTGGTAAGCAGCCGTGTGATGTGTGATCAGTACTTTGTATCCAACCAGCTCAACCAATATGGCCGTCCTGTCTTGTGATTGGTTAAATTAGTTTGGTAACACATTGAGCATGAGGGTTGTTCCTGAAGTCAAGTCCAGCTTTAAGTCCAAGTCTAATAGGTGCAGAAAGTATAGCAAATAGATTATTATTTTTTTTGTACTTCACTGTGGATGCCAACCTGTTCCTCTTTAAGACCATGAAATTAGACCTACTGTAGGCTTAACGTGACGTTTGAACTAACGTGATGTTTGACCCACTGTAGGTTTAAGAATGTGATGTTCGACATTGTTGCCGGGCAACAGACTGGAAGCTTCCAGGTCAAAACTCGCTTCCTGGGAGTCGAAATGGAGGAGTTCCCCCTCAAATACCAGGTACATACACAGACACACACAGACACACACACACACACACACACACACACACACACACTCACACTCACACTCTGCTTACTTATGGTTGTCCATAGAATCCAATGACTACGTGCACTTCTACCCTTGGTAATGGTGTGCGTGTGTGTGTGCGTGTGTGCCCGTGTGTAGGACCTGCTCCAGCTGCAGTACGAGGGTGTTGCGGTGATGAAGATGTTTGACAAAGCCACGATCAACGTCAATCTGCTCATCTTCCTCCTCAACAAGAAGTTCTTCAAGAAGTGAACTTCTATTCTCATATTCATATTGTTGCATTGTATCACATTCATGTCATAGTGGTTTTCAGCGATTCATGCAAACACTCCTTTACTTCTGAATCATCGCAACCAAATGAGCAATAGATTATACCAATCACTACTACTAATCACACTATTATGATGAATAAATCACCGACACTATAATTAATCATAATCTACAGTATTATTAAACATCCATCTACAGTATTATTCATTATTCATCTACACTATTATTGCTTGTTCTCTTTCATCTAATGACATAAATGTAATAATCAATGATTATTACATTCATAACAAAGTGCTTCTCTGTTTATATTTTTATGTCTTTGTAAATATGTTCTGTCACAAGTTTACCTTCTTCACTGAACTCCAATGTTTTGTCTTTCATATTTTATGTCATTTTAAAATGCAGAATAAAGGGACATATATATCACAAGGAGTTGGCATTTAACATTAACACTTTTTAACTTTTTGTATGTAATGCAATATTTCACATTTTCAATAAATATTTGAATCTATTTGAAGATAAAATGTCTTGAGTGTTTTTCTGAGACACACCAACATGTAATATTTTGTCTGCTTGACTGTAAATTGCTCTGTAAGAATCAAATAATATTAATAACGTCTCTCACTGATATTTTATAGTCCATCAGTTAATCAGATAATGTCCAGGCTGGTAAAACTAAGCTAGAGTAAGATGACATCTAGATAGCATCAGATAATGTCCAGTCTCTTGACTAACATCTGAATGTGTTATTTTTTATGATGGTTAATTTAGGAGTGTCCTGGCCCAGGTGTGTGGCCAGATTGAGATCTGTATGTGCTCGCTAAAAGACATTTAGGGCTCTATGACCTTTATATGACCTTAAGCCTTCTGTGACATTTAGGTCTGACCTTTATATGACCTTAAGCCCTCTGTGATCTTTAGGTCTCTATGACCTTTATATGACCTTAAGCCCTCTGTGATCTTTAGGTCTCTATGACCTTTATATGACCTTAAGCCCTCTGTGATCTTTAGGTCTCTATGACCTTTATATGACCGTAAGCCCTCTTTGACCTTTTGGTCTCTATGACCTTTATATGACCTTAAGACCTCTGTGATCTTTAGGTCTCTATGACCTTTATATGACCGTAAGCCCTCTTTGACCTTTAGGTCTCTATGACCTTTTTATGACCTTTAGGTCTCTATGGCCTTAAACCTTGACCTTATTTACAACACAATAATCTAATAGTTGTTTTACCATGAAGGAAGTGGTGCGTGCATTGTACTTTCTGGATATTATCAGCTTACCGCCACTAGGGGGTGAATGTCACCGCATTGTCTGCGCCAGCCTCCACAGCCTGGTGCTTTATAAGTCCCTGCCAACAGCCTACTGTACTCAACACAACTCAAGTATATCTGCCTTTAATATTTATCTGCTAGTCAGGATAGTTTGTAGTTGGGTAAAGTATTTTGTATTCAGGCTAGTATTCACGGTCAGTTTCAGTCTCAGGGTTAATGCTTACGTGTTAAGGTTAGTATTACTAAAATATATGGGAAGTACTTAGAGTATGTAAAAAGGCTATTTAAAACAACATAAATCAAGACAAGGCTTTTGTTTAATACATCTGAACATGGACATTTATTCCATCCACTATTCAATTACAATAGGGGTAAAAGACAAAAAGTACCTACATATAATTTACTACTTCAGAACAGGCTTACAAAAATATTTCTGTTTTGTTTAGATTCATCATAAACTTCAAGTAATCTACAGACATTAATTTGGCACAAAGTCAAATCTGCAGCACTTCGGACACAGCAGTTGCAGACGTTGCTGCCCGGTCATGGTAGTCATACAACAGGACCTCCTGATTGATGATGGTTGGTTACCTGTACAGTAGATTAGCTAGGTGTTCAGAACAGGACATTCCAGATTATGGTTGGTTACCTGTACAGTAGACTAACTAAATGTTTAGAATAGGGCTTCCAGATGATGGTTGATGACTTGTAGAGTTGACGATCTTACCAGACACTTTGACTAATGGAGCAGATCAAACAAGATCAAACCACGATGGTTGGTTTCCTGTAGAGTAGAGCTCATTACAGTACAGCCTATATTGCACATAAAGTATGATGTATGAATTATGAGTACTGTCTCATCTGTCATTGTCCGGTCTGTGAGGACGCCACAGCAATTTCTTTCATGGTTGGTTGGGTCAACAGTTTGTTGTCCCATGTCTTTCTTTGGAATTTACTCTGGAAAGTATAATCCAAACAAATGAAATCAAAACACAAACCACATCAATATCGTCTGACAGCAAATACTTGCCTGGTTACTTCATAGTCCGGCATTCGGTTTCTAAAAGGTTTCAGGCTCGTCAGCTTTATGTGTTTACTTGCCAACGCCAAATGACACTGAGGATGACTTGTCTTTGTCTTCAATCTAAATGATCCCTCGTACTGTCGCTAGCATCTTGACTGAGCCAGAGCTTCAATGGCCTTCGTTCCTCACCCTGCGACAGTCAGGTGACCACGTGAGTTGGTAGAGCATGGGGATGGGGATTCAGTCATCTGCCAGCTCTAGAATAAAGACTCCTCAACTACTGATACGCAGCATAAAATAAAACAAACAGGCTTCTATTGCACCCGGTGCCATTTCACCAGAAAGTATTTATAATACTGAGCAGGAACATGAAATCTGAAGCCAGCCGCCTCTGGTGACAGATTTCACATTCAAGTGTGAAGGCCAACTGTGGCCTTCACACTTGAATTGTGAACCATAGCTCTGCCTGATCAGACCTTATTTTGCCAGATCAGACAGGATGTTACATAGCTTTGCCTGATCAGACAGGATGTTACATAGCTTTGCCTGATCAGACAGGATGTTACATAGCTTTGCCTGATCAGACAGGATGTTACGTAGCTCCACCCAATCAGACAGGATGTTACATAACTATGTCTGATCAGACAGGATGTTACATAGCTTTGCCTGATCAGACAGGATGTTACATAGCTTTGCCTGATCAGACAGGATGTTACGTAGCTCCACCCAATCAGACAGGATGTTACATAACTATGTCTGATCAGACAGGATGTTACGTAACTATGTCTGATCAGACAGGATGTTACGTAGCTCCACCCAATCAGACAGGATGTTACATAACTATGTCTGATCAGACAGGATGTTACGTAGCTCCACCCAATCAGACAGGATGTTACATAGCTCGGCCTGATCAGACCGGATGTTACATAGCTCTGCCTGATCAGTCAGGATGTTACATAGCTATGTCTGATCAGTCAGGATGTTACATAGCTATGTCTTATCAGACAGGATGTTACATAGCTCTGTCTGATCAGTCAGGATGTTACATAGCTTTGCCTGATCAGACAGGATGTTACGTAGCTCCACCCAATCAGACAGGATGTTACATAACTATGTCTGATCAGACAGGATGTTACGTAGCTCCACCCAATCAGACAGGATGTTACATAGCTCGGCCTGATCAGACAGGATGTTACATAGCTATGTCTGATCAGACAGGATGTTACATAGCTATGTCTGATCAGACAGGATGTTACGTAGCTCCACCCAATCAGACAGGATGTTACATAGCTCGGCCTGATCAGACAGGATGTTACATAGCTATGTCTGATCAGACAGGATGTTACATAGCTATGTCTGATCAGACAGGATGTTACATAGCTATGTCTGATCAGACAGGATGTTACATAGCTATGTCTGATCAGACAGGATGTTACATAGCTCTGCCTGATCAGTCAGGATGTTACATAGCTCTGCCTGATCAGTCAGGATGTTACATAGCTATGTCTGATCAGTCAGGATGTTACATAGCTCTGCCTGATCAGTCAGGATGTTACATAGCTCTGACTGATCAGACAGGATGTTACATAGCTCTGACTGATCAGACAGGGGCTATGTTTGAATTGGCTAAATTGTCATCTCATTCCCTATTCCCTATATAATGAAGACAGTATAGTGCACACTTTGGGGTGTAAGTATAGGTAGCATTCAACACTAATTATGCGACGGAAATCTATCAGTATGACATGCATTGATCTCATAAACAAGCCGGCACGTGTTAGATGTGACCTTGTGACAATTAATTTGCATAAAGACCCTCCGTGCGCTGTACCATCAGTATTGGATGAAGCAGATGATGATGAAAACTGCTGTGCATCATGGGACAAAGGGCTTAAATAAGTGTGCATCAGTTGTACACTTAATTTACATTGCATTATGGGTAATGACATTGTATACTAAATAGTATATTAAATAGGCTACTAGAGTTGTACACTCACAAACACTACAAAAATGTGACACCCAAAATAGAACAGTGTTACAGTGCTCTGCGTCATCAGACAGGATGTTACATAGCTCTACCTGATCAGACAGGATGTTACATAGCTCTGCCTAATCAGATAGGATGTTACATAGCTCTACCTGATCAGACAGCATTCTTTGAATGAAGGTTCTGTGTAAACTGAGATCAGTTGATAGGACAGTTTTAGTGAACAGACCAGTAAACATCGTTACAGCGTATAGATTCACACTATTCCACATTAGAATCAACATCAGAATAATCATGAATCATACATCATAATTAGAATAAACTAATAAACAAAAGATAGCTCTTCTTTTAAACAACACGTTTCTCAAAGTTTAAATATTAATCTATGTTAAACTATGTCAACAAATAATTTGGTAGATTAGACCAGTGTCGTACTGGGCAGAAGTACTAAGTCAGTAGTTAATGTCTGTTGGCTCATATCATTTCACATCTCACGTTTGGCCTTTCACATCTTTTACTCTGAGAAATGGAAATGCAATTGGTGCAAATTGTGCATTTGTAAACATTAAATAAGTCACACATCTGTTCTAGGTTCTCTTCTAGGCTCAGTGTGACCCCACCGACAGCAATGCTCAAATTACAAAACAAGGCTGAATGTTTTTTTTTTCTCAAATGATTGACGTGATGAAGTCTGGGGTACAGGTTATCCCTCATACTCCTCTAGGAGTTATAGTTACCAAACATGCGTTGCTTGAATGAGTCAGCAATTGACCAGGGGATCCTTCTAGTCAGCGTTGGACTGGACAACCTTCTCAGCCAGGATTTCCTGGAAGGTGGAAAGCTGTTTCATCTGCTCTGTCTGCATGGAGTGCCTCCGCAGAAGTTTCTTCTTGACCTTGAAGTCGGGGCCTCTCTTGGGAGAGGCGGGAGCCACGGGGACCAGGATCTTCTGGCTGGACGGGGGAACCCTGATGTCTGGGATGGGTCTGTGCGGGTTGACGTTGAGGGGGGGCAGGAAGCCAGGCCTGGTGTGGGAGATGTGGTCGAGGAGCAGCGTCCCTGAACCCCTCCGCTCCAGCAGCCCTGGGGCCCGTCGGCGGACACTGAGCGGGGACACAGAGTTGGGGATGTTTTCCAGGGACTCCTTGGAGGAAGAGGCAAGAAGGGACAGCGGGGAGGCATTGAAGCGTCTTCTCTCCACAGATACTCTTCCTGAGTCCGGGGATCCCGGGATGGACTTGGGGCAGAGGTGGCTGTCGGACTCGTAGTGCTCCATGCGGGTCAGTTTGGGGTGGACCAGGGCCTTTGGGGCCGCTGCTGCGGTCTCCTGAGTCTCGGGGGCCGTATTCCTGCGGTACAGACTCTGGTGTTGCTGGACCTTGTCCGCCCATGAAGAACTGGGGAGAGTCGGCCAGTCCTCAGAGCTGGAGCGATCTGTGAACTTTGGTGAAGAGGGGTCGTGTGTTTCAATGCTGTGCCGCCGCCATAACAAAGGTTTATCTGGTTGTGAGGTTGGCAGGCTGGTCCCATCTCCTTCCTCTTTAAGTCCAACGTCCACCTTGTCCTGCGGAAGAGCTCCCAGTACAGTCGGGGCCACGAGCCCCCAAGGCTCAGAGTTCAGCCTCTTCAACAGCTTGCGGGGAGGGGGCCTCCGGTCTGCAGGGGATGGCACTGTTGGTAGGGCCAGTGCAAAGCTGAACATCCCTTCTTCGTCCTTGGCGTTCTCTGTCGCCGGGGAGTTGGATGTGCCGACCTCCACCTGGGATGGAGACATGCAGGTCGGGGAAACCTTGTCGAGTAGTGCAGGGGATGGAGGGGAGTTCAGATACTGCTTGGTCTTCTTGGTGCCAGAGGGTGACATGTCAGTGGTTATGATGATCACCTCCTTGCCTTTGGCCTTGCAGGCATCCAGCAGCACCTGGAGAGTGTCCCGGTCGCCTCTGTTGATGGCATGAACCAGGGCAGAGGATCCAGAATAGTCCTTCAGACTAGGGTCGGCTCCGTTGTCCAGGAGCAGCGACACCACTTCCTGGCCTGCCTGCTCAGCGCAAGCATGCATGAGGGCGGTTCTGCCACTCTTATCTGCTATGTTTGGATCGGCACCTTTCTCCAGAAGATAGCGCACCATTTTGCTGCGGGTCTGCGGGTTGTCATAGCTCGCAATACAAGCAGCAGAGATGGGCGTTTCACCGCGCTCGTTACCCTCATTGATATAAGCCCCGCCCTCTATCAGCAGGCGGGTGAGTCTGAGTTTGCCTTGGAAGACGGCTTTGAGAAGGGCATTCCCCTCTCCATCCCCCATGGTCCCAGTGGTCCTCCGGGAGTTCGCTTAGCACTGCCCACTCATGCTCCTGGAGACGTCACATGACCTTTGGTAGAGAAGAAGGTAGACATTTAGAACTTGTGGTAGAGATAGAGATAGTTAGCAGCTAGAGTTGGCATATCGCATCTAGAGTAAGTATGTGTAGATAGCCTATATAGCTAGCATCGACAGCATATAGCATTTAGAACTAGCATCTATAGTGAGCATCAAGAGATAGTATCTATAGAATCTAGAGTTAGCATTTAGAGTTTGCAAATGGGGTCCTCCAAGCAGAATGTCATGTGGGTTATAAATATATTCAAATATATATTTTAAATATATATTTTTATATATTTATTTCTGTTGTTTTTTATATTTATATATAAATATAACATTAGGTAACAAATATATATATATAATAAGATAAGATGGAACTTTATTGATCCCGAAGGAAATTCTTGTGCCAGTTGCATGGCAATAGAATAAAACAATAGAGAAATAAACAGTAGAATAATAAAAAATTATATAACAGATTTACAAATAATATATAATATATAAAATAGTAGGCTCTTATGGTCAGCAAGCAGCTTGTTTTGGTTGCAGAATATATGTAATGATTAGATAAGTCTGACAATATTCCTTTATATTCAGATCAATATTCCCAATTGGTCATTCGTTTGATTTCACTGCAGAGGAAGTAAGTAAAGGGAACAGAGATACATAAGGATACATATCGATACATAACGATACACATCGATGCAGTTCACATGTTATCATGATCATATGCAGGCCTATGGTCTATACTGTACATGGCATGCAGTTCATATGTCATCCTAACATGCAGGTCATATGTTATCATCATATGTAGTCTAAATATAAAACCTTACCGCGCTGCCATCACATCCACTCCGTCTCCCGTTCGGTGCGCCCGCGCGCGTCTGTCCCTGTGTGTGTGTGTGCGTGTGTGTGTGCGTGAGCGTGCGTGCGGGGGTGGAGCCGCTGGATCAGACGCTCTCTCGCGCCCACTCACTGAATACACAAGGAGTGTGTGTGTGTGTGTGTGTGTGGGTGGGTGCGTGTGTGTGTTATAATAATATAATGATCATAATAATAATTATTATTATACGTGCTTTTGTTGTTATTACTCTTATGATTGTTATTAATAATGTCAACATTACCATTACTATTATTGCTATTATTAATATTATTCTAATTCTTCTTCTTCGACTTCTTCTACTTATTTATTATTATTATTATTATTATTGTTGTTGTTGTTATTATTATTATTATTATCATTATTATTATTATTATTATTATTATTATTATATTATATTGTTATGTTATTATCATTATTATTATTATTATTAGTAGTAGTAGTATTAGTATTATTAGTATTATTATTAGAAGTGAGCAGCCATCACAAAATTCCTCAAGGTAGGTATTTTTTTGTGGGGGGGGGGGGTTATTATATAGTGACTGTTGCTATTATAGAACACAGTTTCTATGGCAACTGCTTCGCTAGATTCCAACAGACGCGTTCCTACGACAACACGTGCTTCCTCACGCGCATGCACACACAGAGAGGGAGAGAGCGAGATGGAGAGAGGTAGAGAGAGTGACGTGGAGTGGTATAGATACAGGTGGATAGGGAGATGGAGAGAGGTGAAGATAGAGAGACGGAGAGAGAGGGACAGAGAGAGAGAGAGAGAGAGAGAGAGAGAGAGAGAGAGAGAGAGAGAATATATACGGATATATACATGAAATTCTGAAACCATGTCTGACCAAAAGATTCCTCCTCCTCCTCTGAAGGGAGCTGAAGGGAGCTAAACGATATTTTGATAACAATAAGGAACCAATATAGGAATATATCAAATATATACATCATATACATATCATCACATACAACACCTCCCTAACAATAACCAGGGTGAAAATATCTAAATAAACATAGATGCTCAATATGTAACCCCATGTCAACCCCCTCTAAAATAATGTTTTATTGTTATTATTGCTAAGTAATTATATTGATTGATTGAGTGATTGATTGATTGGTTGAACCACCATTATAGAGATTACTACTCACTGTATAACAAGGGGATAGGGCGTCGTGTAGCTCCCCGCCGATAGGGGGCAGAATGACACACACACACTCCAGCAGGAACCATGTGTGTGTCAACAACAACAACATGGTCTCCGTCCTTTTGCTACATGTATTTTAATTTGTAACTTACTACTGTTTTATTGTTGTTTTATTGTCTTTGTAAGATATTCGTGTTTAACGAGTTGTATTTTATTAGTAAGATCAGACCGTTTAACCGGTTGTATTGTATTTGTAAGACATTACTTAAGTCTTAAGACATAATTATGGTCGTATTTTAAAGGTCTTTTTTTTGGCGGAGATACCGGACTGATAAGCTTAGAGGTAGTCGAGGTAAATACCTTTTGATATTATTGTTCTTATCGTTGTTGTTGTTGTTCTCTGTATAATTGTGATGTTATTGTATTTGTTATTATTATGTAGTTGTTATTACGCTTAGATGTGTTCCAGTGTCTTGAGATATCCTGAAAACAATTAGGTTAGGTTTGACGTGTTCAGTGTGCAGGACTAGACCTTAAATACTGTAATATATAACATTATACATAGTGAATGATGTAATGTAACAGTAACACCATTGCTTCTGTTTAACTTGCACGCACTCACAGACAGTGTGATAGTAACAGACAGTATGATAGTAATAGACAGTAGGATAGTAACAGACAGTAGGATGGTAACAGACAGTAGGATGGTAACAAACAGTATGATAGTAACAGACAGTATGATGGTAACAGACAGTAGGATGGTAACAAACAGTATGATAGTAATAGACAGTATGATAGTAACAGACAGTATGATAGTAAGAGACAGTATGAAAGTAACAGACAGTATGATAGTAAGAGACAGTATGATAGTAAGAGACAGTATGATAGTAACAGACAGTATGAAAGTAACAGACAGTATGATAGTAACAGACAGTATGATAGTAACAGAGTATATGTAAGAGACGTGTGATAGTAAGAGACAGTGTGATAGTAACAGACAGACAGTAGTTATAGTAACAGACAGTATGAAAGACATATAATAATAACAGACAGTATGATAGTAACAGACAGTATGATAGTAACAGACAGTAGGATGGTAACAAACAGTATGATAGTAACAGACAGTCTGATAGTAACTGACAGTATGATAGTAAGAGACAGCATGATAGTAACAGACAGTGTGATAGTAACAGACAGTATGATAGTAACAGACAGTATGATAGTAATAGACAGTATGATAGTAACAGAGTGTGATAGTAACAGACAGTATGATAGTAACAGACAGTATGATAGCAACAGACAGTATAATAGTAACAGACACTATGATAGTCACAGACAGTATGATAGTAACAGATAGTAGGATGGTAACAAACAGTATGATAGTAACAGACAGTCTGCTCTTCCCTCAGAGCGTTGCTACATGGCGGGTCGTGCTCGCGGCCGGGGCCGCTCCAACATGACCTTCAGCATCGAGGCGGTGGGCTTCGGGAAGGGAGAGAGTCTCCCTCCATCCATCCTGCAACCAACACCTCTGTTCCCAGTACGTAGACAGGCCTGTTCCCAGTACACATAGATGAGTTCAAGTATGTAGACAAGTCTGTTCCCAGTACATAGACTGGTCTGTTACCAGTACATACACTGGCTTAGGGCTCTTCCCACACTATGCTCATACCTACTCAGCTGGGCTAATGGTCAGCTATGATAATGGTCAGCTATGGTAATACTCAGCTATGCTATTGCTATGTGTAGACCCCATACTTCCCTGTCTGATCGGTCCTCTTGTTACGTTGCAGCCAATGGAACACACGCCGGTTCCCCTGGCGATGGGTGAGGAGGCAGAGTACATGCAGGCTCTGAAACAAGAGTTCAGAGGAGCCATGAAAAGCCTGCCCTTCTATATCAGACCTGCCGCACCCAAGACAGGTAGACACATAGACATGTAGACACAGACAGGTAGACACACAGACAGGTAGACACACAGTCATGCAGACACACACACAGGCAGACATAGGCACACACACAGACAGGTAGACACACAGACAGGTAGACACAGACAGGTAGACACACAGTCATGCAGACACACACACAGGCAGACATAGGCACACACACAGACAGGTAGACACACAGACAGGTAGACACAGACAGGTAGACACAGACATGTAGACACAGACAGATATAGACAGACATGCAGACACACAGGCAGACATAGGCACAGACAGGTAGACACAGACAGGTATACACACATAGACTGAAAGATAGGGAGACAGATGTATTTATAGATATACGTATATATAGAGTACTTTAATTGTTTGTGACAGTATAATATACTGTGATTACTGTAGTAATGTACTGTGAGTATTGCAGTGATATAGAAGAGTATTCAATAAAATATTGTGAGTATTGCATTACAATTACAATTATGTTAATAGTACAGCAATATACTGCTAGCACTGCTGCAATGTGAGTACTGTAGCAGTATACTGTAAGTAAAAGTTTTTGTGTATTTCAGACGTGGAGCGGTACTCTGATAAATACCACAGTGGGGAACCAGCAGACAACATTATTGACTGGAAGCCAGGTATTACGATGACTACTATACAACTACTATACTACTACCATAGTTGTAAATGTGCTGTCAAATAATAAATACTAATTATGTCCATGTAATTAACAAGAGAAATCATTTTGATTCAACATAATCCTGACTATAATTCTAATGGGCAAAGAAGAAGAAGAAGAAAGAGAGTGTTGGTCCATGGTTGAAAGGGAGCACAGGTGTGCGTATTGGGCTAGAATGACTAAACTACGACACAGACAGATGGATATTCAACCCTCAACCCCATACAGCCTGATGAAGACGAGCTTGAGTTTTGTTCCTTCACCAAAATGAAGGAACCTTGTAGTTTCTTGAAACGTAGTTCCTGGGACTACAAATTCCGGGTACTTTAGGCGGGAAGATGGCTTTAGCTGAGTCACTAGGGGGCATTGTTGCACTGTGTCATGTGAGTTGAAAGCTGAGGCAAATTCAACTTTTTTCCAACACACATTCAGCACGTTGACCCCTGTTGTATGTACCACTATTTACCATCCATGTGTGTGTGTGTTTGTGTGTATGTTTGTGTGTGTGTGTGTGTGTGTGTGTTAGATTGGAGTCGACTGCCAAAAGAACTGCGTATCAGAGTCAGAAAGCCCCAGGTGGACAGTAAGTACAATAATATAATATATATACAGTATATATACTCTTTGTAAGTCGCTTTGGATAAAAGTGTCTGCCAAATGCCCTAAATGTAAATATATATATATACACGCATAATACTATCTACGATAATATATATTATATAATATATATAATAATATAAGAATAAATCTAGTTTGTTTGCATTGTCCTAATTTTTAATCTAACTATTTAGGCATTTTATCTGGTCATTCAACTAACACCTATTTTGTAATAGAGAGATTTTGCTCTCTATATCAGGGAACACTGATGTAAGTTGTCTATTTCTATTGGATCATCGTAAATCTCTGCATCATTTCAATTGGGATCTTTATCTTTACGTTTTGCAGGAGTCGCTCTTCCTGTTGATCGCATGGACAGAAGCTCAGCCAATCAGAACCTCAGAAAGAAAGACGATGTCCTTTTAAAGCTGGAGGTAAACAGTTACAATATTATAATATATATATATATATGTATATTGATAGTGGGGTGGCCCCCGGCCAAAGATTTTCCGAGTCGACTAGTAGTCCTTAGTTCAGGCCAGAGGTGAGACCAAGTCATTTTTTTGCAAGTCACAAGTAAGTCTCAAGTCTTGGCACTCAAGTCCCAAGTCAAGTCCCAAGTCAAGACAGGCAAGTCCCGAGTCAAGTCCCAAGTCAAGATTGACAAGTCCCAAGTCAAGTCCCAAGTCCTAAACTTTGAGTTTCGAGTCCTAAACAAGTCATAATGCGCTCTTCACCAAATGTAATGCCATTTTAACAACAAATTTACAGAAATCATGAATGCTTTTTAAAATGTGTATTTATTACTTTCCAAATAAACTTTATAATTCCATGGAAATACATGAGTGGCCATGAGAAAGACATCAATATGACAACAAAAACAAAACGGCTGGCCTGCTCTAGACACAAGTTATTCCTGTCATATAGACTAATTACAATAATTTAGTCAAAAGCATGTTAAAACAAGTGTGACTGAAAAAACAAGTAGTCCAAACAAAGAAGCAGCATTTTATCTTATTTTACAATTAAATGTATTTTCATTCAAAAGGTATCAATGAAACCCCTCCCCCCTCATACCACACTAACCAATTCCTCTATTTTCTCTGTCCCTCTCGCTCTAAAAGTATCCTGCCGTAAAGTTACAATCGTTTATTATAAGGTACATCAAAACAATTGCTACTGACCTTCAAGTAGGCCTACAATTTGAACACTGGCCTGAATGAGAAAAACCATGCAGATCCCAGAGATGGGAGACAAAACGTGATTCATGGAGACTACGTGTGTGTGTGTGTGTGTGTGTGTGTGTGAGAGAACGTGAAATGCATAAACAGTTTCATTTACCCACAGGGTTGTGCTTTTTCTGTTATCTCAGGGCCCTATGATGCATTGCATTTGCAAAAGACCAAATTGGCCAAAAGTCTGTCAGTCATGTGTCAGTGTCGATCGGAGGAGTGGTTCTCGAGAAAATCGTCCCGGTCCGAACGGGCACATTCCAACGGGCACTGCACTAGCATTATTCATTTCATAATCAACTTGTTGGCAAAACAATCTAATTTGTCAACAATCTAACGTTAATATTAGCCTCGACTTACCGTTCTTTGTGCAGCTTCAAATGTCGAACAAAGTTGGAAGTTGTTGCGTCTCCGTCTGTGATTTTCGACCCACACGTTTTGCATACTGCAATTCGTTTTTTGTTGACCACCGCGTAATCTTTGGTATCATTTTTCCAATATTGCTCCGTCGTTCTGAATTGTAACGTTAGTTCTTCATGGTTCTCTCGCGCAACTTGATTGGATGCTGTCTATCGGATTGGTTTAAGGTGGATCTGGGAAATGAAGTGTCGATTTGCTGGAAATGTAGTTCATTCAGGAAATGAAGGGAAATTAATTGATTCGCGGCACACTTTTTAAATAACATAATTTTTTTTATCTTTGGGCTTGGGGGAAGGTATCAAGTCTTTTCAAGTCAAAAGGCTCAAGTCCAAGTGAAGTCACGAGTCATTGGTGTTAAAGTCAAAGTCGAGTTGCAAGTCTTTTTTGATTTTGTCAAGTCGAGTCTAAAGTCATCAAATTTGTGACTCGAGTCTGACTCGAGTCCAAGTCATGTGACTCGAGTCCACACCTCTGGTTCAGGCCATTTGTTGACTAGTCGTCACACGTTTATGATATTATTCATTAATTGCCCTTCTGGGTATAAATAAAGTTGTCTGAACTGAACTGATATTCATTTAGTTATATCAATATATATTTTTGGGGGCATCAGAAAATGGTTTGAGTTCCAGGGCTCAGTAAGAATGTTATAAGTAACATTGTCACACTGTGCTACATTATAGAGAAATACAAAACCGTAATAATGAGCCTTTGAAATATACATTTTACAAACACACGCATGAACGAGCCGTCGGCAAAAGTAAACTAGTAAATGATTCCATCCCACACATTTTTAGCCAAATACGTGGCTGATCAGTGTAAGGCGATCATTATGAGACATCTTCGCTGGTCATGGTTATTATAAGATATGCGGGTTCGGGTCAGGCTGCAGATCTTGTGCCGTCGGGTCATGTGCGGATGGCGGGGCGGGTTCAGTATTGCACGTCGCGGGAGCGGGTCTTGAAAATCAGACCCGTCAAACACCGAATAGAGTTTTTTTGTTTATTTAGTTTTTTTTCCGTGACCAATGAAAACTTGGTTGACCAAGACTCTTCTCGTTGACTAACGTTCGGTCGACTATTAGGGGGCAGCCCTAATTGAGAGATAGATATAATAGTGATGTACTGATTGATCGGCCACCGATCCCTATCTGCCAATATATGTGATCGGTGATTGATGTTAAGGGATATTTATCGGCATAGGTGATGGCATAGACTGATATTATGTGGGATGTGAAGAGGTATTAATTCTGAGGTTATTGATTGATATTATTATTATGATGTATGTTTATTTTCAAGGAGCTGGAGAAGGTTGAGAAGGCGGGCAGCTCGGAGGACGATGAGGAGGAGGAAATGAAGAAGAAACAGAAGGAGGAGGAGACAGAGGGAGAGGAGGAATACGAGGAGGAGGAGTTTGAAGAGGTGCAATGCTCATTTATCATACCACTCATGGATAGGGGTGGAGTTAGGTCTATTATAGTCTGTGTAAAGCAAGAATAAATATGAATTAGAAAATTGCTAAAAATGTCAAAATTATGATAAAATAAGCGGTAATCTCTGCTCTGAAATGCTGGGGGTGTGTCTGCTGAAGGCGCTGAAACCACGTCCACTCACAGGATTATTGCCGCCGAAAAGACTTTAACTTCACAATTCAGCACTGCAGTCATTTCACAATGATATTGTAACATATCATTTTGAAAACATCAACAAATCACTGAATGTACATGACACAGACTTTAAAGTGAAGTTAATTTATGTTGTATATATTATATTTTGTATTAATGTGGTCTGTTATGTTGTATATATTCAAATATATATTGTGTATTCAAAGTGTTAATATAGGTTGCATATATTATCTAATTGTGTCTACAGGGAACGGACTACATCATGTCCTACTTTGACAACGGAGAAGAGTTTGGTGGGGACAGCGATGAGAACATTGACGAGGCCGTCTACTGACCACTGTGCACGTGTACATAATTTCTCTTGAAGTTTTCCCCTGGTTCACAACACTTTCTATCGTCTTCGTGTACTCTTTTGTATTCCATTTTTAAACCAAGCCTTTTAAAGAAAGTGTCTGTGTATGTTTTTTTAATCAGTTGAGTCCAGGGTGACAGCCTGGATAGGTTAGCCTTACCCCCTATGGAGTCATGTATAGACATTAGCATTAGCATTAGCTTAGCCTTGTAGCCTATTGTAGAATAATAGGGTAATTTACTGCAATGCATATTAGGGCAATTTATAACAGTGGAATATTAGTGCATACTTGGATTCAATAAATCCAGTTTGGGTGCTAAACACATTGAAAAAACTTTATCAATGTGTGGCGGCTGACATAAAGCGGAAGTGGCTGGAGGGCGGAGTCGAGGAAGCGGTCGGAATACGGAAGCGAGGTGGACGAGCTGCTTAAGGTTCTTATCGATACTTCTTACACATACAAGCAGCACAAGGGATTATATATATACACAATATATATATAAGGTATAGTCCTAAATACGACGTGTTAAAGACAGAGGATTTGTATCTAAGGTGTCATGTCCAAGGGAAGGCACGGTGGTGGTAGAGTTTGAAGTTTCCGTAGTCGGTATTGCGCGAAGTTTTTTTTCGTTTTTATTATCAGTCGAAGTGAAATTTGTATATTTTTTTATTTCAACTAAACTTTCTGGGAAATGTAATTGTACACGAGAACGCATTGAAATCACGGGTGGCACTGTCTTGTTCGCCTGCTATCCCGTAGCTAGCCCGCGTTGGCTAATATATATGTACATATATATGTATTTGTTTTAATAGTCTATGGTTGTATTTGTATTTGCACGACAGTATCGACAAAGGTGGATCATGTGAGCAGTAATATATCCCGCTTCCTTTTTGATTTTATACAAATCCTAATTGCCCAGCCAGCGCTGTCGTGAACTGGGCGTTGGTTTGGTGAACATGTTGTAATCACGCCTCGGTATTAACATGTCGGAATCACATGGCGGTGACCACTTGCCCTGCCCGCCTGGCTGACTCTCTTACTTCACACTTCCACAGACGCCAACTGAAAACACAACTAAAGACCAACTTTTTTTTAGTTGAACCGACGACTTGTCCAATAATGTCCGGAGCGACCAGCGTGGAGGCGGTGAAGCGGAAGATCCGAGTGCTGCAGCAGCAGGCGGACGAGGCGGAGGAGAGAGCCGAGAGCCTCCAGAGACGGGTGGAGGAGGAGAAGCGCACCAGGGAGCAGGTACCATGGCCATGTCCCACCGCAGTTTAATAGAGGGCTGCATCTGACAAGCTGGCATTTATATACAGTTAAGGGGGTGATTTAGTGCTGTATAGTTGTATTCAGTATTATAGCCCCGCCACAGCTGTGTGAGTTGTCACTTGCCTATGTTCTTTGTGTTGACTTGGATGTGTATTAAAAATTATTATGGACGATTTGTAAATGCATTTTACATTTGGTACCATTCACAATGAAATATCAGCATTTCACTAGTTGAATAATGTACAGGACTGTTGAACGATAGTTGGCAGAGCTAAGCTACTTTCAATAACGACCCATTTCTTTCACGAACAACCTATCAATACCCATACCGATTGGAATTATTCAATTATACATATTTATTACATGAATGACTGGTCTGATGGGTTTAAAATGGCACAAAAGACAGGTAAAGTATGGTGATTCTGCTCATTTAGATCCTCTTTTCAGTTATTACAGCGACAGAGCTTCCTCATGTTTGAGATTGTTAGATTGCGGAGATACGTGGTTCCGGTGGCTAGCTAACCACTGCACAAAAAAAGCAGTGGTTTATTTATGTGATTAAACCGAAAGAATTAAAAAGAATTGCTCTTTGATAATGTAATCCTGTACAGGTGTATGGGTCTTGTAAGGTTATGTAGGTAGTGTACCAAGTAAGTATGAGGAATGAGAAGTACAATGTGTGTTGGAAGTTGTAGCTGGGTGGCGGTGATCAGTGGCGCCAGTGAGTGAACAATCGTTGAAAAAACTGGGTTGGAATTCTTTGTGAGCTTGTTTGTGGACGGCGTGCATGACCCACTTTAAAATGCATAGACATGGATGGATAGATGGAGTGCCGATCCATGATGTCGCCATGGAACATTCTCTGACAAATGCACATACAAGTGTGTTGTATGTAGGAATGACATTGAGGGTAAAATGGATGACTCATAGATTCTCCAAATAAAGGTTGAACGTAATGGTCTCCTTTTTATGCAAGCATGTTGCAGTTGATGAGGGCCCATTGTTCTCAAGCCTGAATTACTTTGCACTGTTCTAGACTTGCAGGGGTTGCACTAGCAGACGGTGGACTTAAAAGTGCTCACAGTTCAAAGTAGGACCTGACAGTGAGTTGCCATGGCTCCCACACACAACTCTGAGCAATAAGTAGGACCCAGCCTTTAGGATGGCATGACGTCACCATTGTTCAGCCTATTCAGCCTCAAATAGAAAGGTCAGACATTTTTGCTGGGTTTTTTTTGGAGCACGAAAATACCAATTTGACTTCATAGTGAAACTTTATTAAAGGGGAAGTGAAGCATGAGAGGAAGTTAACCTGTATATTGCATTATTTACCCATATGTTAAAAATAGGTACATTTCTAGTTTTCTATATTCATTCTGGGACTCCGCTAGAGTAGCTTTGTATGATTCAGTTAAAAAAAACATATTTTATCTTGTATCTCTATGTAGCCCCTCAGTTCAGCTTCTGTCTGGGCAGTATTGGGTTTTAGGCCCCCCTCCCTCAGAGCCCACTTTCTTCTGATTGGCCAACTTCTGGAGGCCTGCTGAGGGGCAGCAGCCAGCGCTTGTGAGCGTGACCTACTCTTGATGCTGGCCTGGTTTACAAAAAAAATGCTAAACATACTAGGGGGTAACATCTAATTTTATTGTGATTGATTGAAAATTTAAATTCCTCAACTCCAACTGTACATATTCAATGTAGTCTTTCAATCACAAGCTGTGTATGTATGTATGTTGTTTTTTTTTGTAAATATATACCCCTGTTAATAGGTGTACTTGGGCGTACTAAAATGCCAACTGAAGCACGGCTGTATTATGTGCTTGAATGTATGTACAAAATATAAAGCCTCAATGAGTCTTTACACTGGGTGGTGGGGAGGGGGGGGGATAGATTAGTGCTGAGATGGAGCAGTGTGTTATTGGCAAAGCAGTGGAAGCTGAGACCATGGTGGCGCATGATCTGACCAAGGGGGAGCATGTAGCCTAGATGGTAAAGGGGACAGGTCCAGGTCGTGCGTGAGGATCCCTTAAAGTAATCACGTTTTGTTGAAAAACGTAACATGAAGAGGTTTGTTGAGCAGGCTTTCTTGCATGATCTATCATTTCAACTGACATTTTGACCACGGTGAACTGGCCTGCAATTGTCAGGAATGCAGACTGGCTTCAATGTAGACGAGCTAGAAATAACTGTACCTTTCTTTTTTCCGAGGAGCAAAATCAGAATTGACATGTCCATGACTATGGAACGGCTCAGTCCAATGAAAAGAAACTATTAAATCATTGTTGGCTAGCTGTAACTCACTCAAACTTAATAGATTTTAATGGTAATTTATTTTTGAAGCTCTGTTAAATAAAAGCTAAATCATTAAAATGAGGAGCGTTCACAGGGAGGGGAGAAATTGGGATATGTTGTTAATAGTATAATGTACGTTATGCTTTATGTATGTATTGTGTTTCCAGGCAGAGTCTGAGGTGTCGTCTCTTCACCGGCGCATCCAGCTGCTGGAGGAGGACCTGGAGCGAGCTCAGGAGAGGCTGACCACCGCCCTGCACAAGCTGGAGGAGGCGGAGAAGTCTGCGGATGAGAGCGAACGGTACACACACATCATACCTCACACACCTGTCTCTGTATAGTAAGTGTTGCAGACTGAAAACTGCATTGGCGCTTAATGTTAATGCCAAAATAAAATGTGGCTTGTGCACAGAGGGCGCTCTCATACTATACGTTGTTACAGAGTTTGTGTTGGAATCCACCAGTGCCCGACTGGAGTCACAGATCACATTAAAGCCTCTCTGTGTCTGCGCATATCAACATACTGACACACACACACACACACACCCCGCTAGACCTCAGGGGGAAAACACTGCATTATAGCATCTGCTATGTGATTATGGGCTAGCTGAAAGTGGTAGGGATGTAGGAAATGCCAAAAAAAACTTGAAATTGAATACAGGGTCCAAATCTCAGGTACAAATCTCAGTGATACGTTTCCACCAATGCACACTTCTCCAAAGTCGGTTTAACCTTTGTTGTATAGTCCACACTTCCAAACATTGGAAGCTGAGACATGTCTGGTTTAATTGTATTTGGGCGAGTTTAGGGCTTTGTAAATTGCCTATTGTGTAAAGGTGTTGGTGCCCGACGGCTTGGAAGCCCTGCCTCCTGGGCAGGTAAATGTGTCCAGACACACGGGACCTGTGAGTTGTGAGACTGTTGTGAAGATTAATAGGTCTCTTCCTCTCTGGTGGCTTGATGGTCGAATATTCATATAGTTCCAGGGAATATGGAATAGAATTTTTGCTGTGTAGTTACCTGTGTGGCTGGTTGCCTGATGACCGGTATAGCTGGTTGCCTGGTTATGTGTGCGGCTGTTTACCTGTGTGTGTGCGCGTGTGTGTGGTTACCTGTGCAGGGGCATGAAGGTGATCGAGAACCGAGCATTGAAGGATGAGGAGAAGATGGAGGTGCAGGAGGTGCAATTGAAAGAGGCCAAACGCATCGCCGAGGAGGCCGATCGCAAATACGAAGAGGTGGGTTCCCGCCGGTAACCATGGATACAAACGCATGTGCACCATGTCTGCTGGCCTGCTGCAAAGATGCTCTGTGTGTGTGTTCAGGTGGACCGCAAACTAGTGGTGCTGGAGGGAGAGCTGGAGCGCGCCGAGGACAGGGCTGAGGTGTCAGAGGCGTGAGTTACCCGTCTCTCTCGGTCTGTCTGTCCCTCTCTCGGTCTGTCTGTGTGTCCATCTCTACACTTAGTCTTAGTGCTGTGGCGGTGCTGGTGAAAAGGTCTGGCTCAACATCATTGTGGGACAGCGGGAAAACTTTCTTGCTTGTATTTCTTTAAACCAATCTCAATGGTCTTGGGCGGCGCTACGCCCAGGATGCAGCGACGGTGCCCTTGCAAAACAGTTTGTTTTGGTGGGGAGGCAAGCCCCTGGCATTTAAATGGCTTAATCCCTGCAAAAGAAAACACCACTGCACATAAAACAATTCAAGATTTCTTCGGAAACACGCAAAGGGCGGAAGCAGAGGAGAATTCTCACTGAAGTAGTCCGTCAATGACAGACTTATCCCCACAGCCTACATCCTGTTAGCCGGACTACTCTCTCTGTATCTCTCTCTTAGGGCTTCCCTAATAGTCAACCAAACGTTAGTAGATGAGCAGAGTCTTAGTCGACCAATTTTTGTTTTCATTCGTCGCAGGGGAAACAAAGCTGTCTTGTCAAAGCTCTGTGTTGCTCTGTATAAGTGTACACGCACAACGCTAACTATGTCTGTCTGTCTGTCACTAGGAAGCTCAGGGAGATGGAGGACCAGATGAGAAGTTTCGACCACTCATTAAAGAGCAAGCAGGCTTATGAAGAGAAGGTGTGTCTGTGTGTGTCCGTGTCCTTGTCCATTCTGTCTCTCCAGTTTCTAACCTTTAGTTCAACCATTCTGTCTCTCCAGTATTCCCAGAAAGAAGATCGCTATGAGGAACTGATCAGAAACCTGAGTGACAAACTGAAAGAGGTGAGATTCTCCTCCGAGTAACCATTGTGATGATTCTACTTGTAACCATGGTGATTCTCCTCCTTGTAACCATTCTGATGGTTCTCCTTGTAATGACGGTGATTTTCCTCCTAGTAACCATTGTGATGGTACTCCCTGTAACCATGGTGATTCTCCTAGTAACCTTGCTGACGGTGCAATATAAGGCTAAGCCATTTGGTGTATGCTCACCCAATCGCTCCGCTGGTGTGCTAACTATTGACTTCCTGTCTCAGGCTGAAACCAGGGCAGAGTTCTCAGAGAGGTCCATCGTTAAACTAGAGAAGACCATCGATGGGCTGGAGGGTAAGTCTTCATACTCCACTTAGCGTAACCAACCATTAGGTGTGTAATGGGTCCCGTACCGGATGACACACACGGTTCAGCACACATGGTTCAGCGCACACGGTTCAGCACAGATTGGAAAACGGTAGAGAGGGATAATGGGAGTGAGAAAAAGAAGAAGAAGAAAAATATTTTGGCACATGGATTCACAGCCATATTATAAACAGTGACACTTTATTACTTCATTTATTTATTACTTCATTATTATATACAGTGACGGCCAGTAACAATGGTGACTATCAATTACGTCAGTGATTGTGACAGTGATTTAGTAGAGAACAACATAAAGGTTTAGAGTGGAGAGGGAGAGGAGGAGTTTGATTACCCCAGTCGCATCCATGTCTGGCAACATCTGCGTGATAAATGCCACGGCGATCAGCAAACCAGTGACCGTGCTCAACGCACACTTAACACTAGCGTGAGCACGTTACCCATGTCAAGCCATTTACCGCTACACCATCCAAATGAAATGCTCGGGGGGGACAGACCTTCATCTTAGGGCACCGACGGGGAATGGAAAGTTTGATGCCATAGTGAGCCTACCCTGGGTTTATCAAGGTCAAATAAATAATGTATTTCACCCAAAACCTTGAACTGAACCAGGAGTTGTGTGAACCATTACACCCCTACTAATTCTTAGCATGGTCACCAAGTTGGCTCTTGGAGCAACCATTTGGACATTGACTTGCAGTGCTGTGTTTTAGCCCTCTGGATGCTCTGTTGAACCCAGGCTGTAGATGCTCTGTTTAACCTTCTGGATGCTCCGTTTAACCCTCTAGATGCTCTGTCCGCTGCCAAGGATGCCAACAAAAAGCTCCAGGCCACCCTGGAACAGACCCTGGAGGACCTGAGCAGCTGCTAAGGCCTGACCAACTCCTACATTCCACCTCCTACATTCCTCCTCAGTGTTCGAGTCTCACTGTTAACCCCATCCTGCCAATAGCCTGTCCAGGCCTGTGATGGACGTAAAGATCGAGCCAATACAGCCAAGGGGCTGAGTGTTTAGCCAATGGGGTGAAAGGTGATCAGCCAATTGCAACACATTCCGCTGCGGTAGTGGGACGGGCAAATTAAAAGCCTTGGGTTGAAGGATCTGTTAATGGTAGAATTTGTCTATTTTTGCAGCAAATAAAGTTACTATTTGGAATTAATACAAGTTTAAAAAAAAAAAAATGTAAATCATGTAAGTTCTGCAACATCTCTCTCCCAGTATTTGCAGTTTGTTACTGTGATGTTATTGTAATTAATGCAGGATTTTTAAAAATAAAAGGGCCACATTTAATAGCATTTCAATTGTAGTTTCATTATTTAACATGACCGCACATCTCTTCTTTGCACATTTAATGGTTTATTTCTTGTGGATAATTAAACTGAAATGTGTCCAACATTAATCATAACCCTAACCCTCTAACCTTGACCCTAACTCCAAGTCCCTACCCTTTAACCCTCCAACTTTTACCCAATCAGTCTAATCCTCTAACTCTTAACTATCATGGATGGATTGTTTGGTATAAAAGCAACCATATTTAGGACACTTTATTTTCAAGTATTCTTGTATAAGTTGTAGAAGATCATGATGATCTGACTCTTCATGTGAAGTTTGAACAGTTTAAGGTACTAGATGTCCTGGTGGGACCATGCTTTTCTGTCCTGTCAACAGAACTGTAGATGGCTAAAGGTTCTGAAGTGTAAGACGTGTTGTCGACGGTGTGTCCTTCAGTTGTGGTTGGTTGAATGTTTTTAGCTGGAAGCTTCAGGAACTGTGCTGTCCGGCTGCACGTGAGGCAAGATGTAAAATGTCCTCAAGCTGTTCTTCTAATGCTGGAGCGTCGGCCTCATTGGTGATGATCCAGTCAAACTTCTCCCCATCCAATCCACACTCGGACTCTGCATCATCGATCCCTGCAGAGAGATTTTAGGAGTGTCATTAGAGCTAGAAGTCTTTAGATCTAGAAGGAGACCAGATACTTTCAGAGTTGGAATCGCCCTCCCACTCCGAATACTTACTCACGTGCGTGTTTGTACGCCTTGGCACTAAACAATGGTACCTGGTTAACACAATAGCATTGTTTAGCATATTGTATGCTCTTAGATGTCGGTACAGCACTTCTGCTCTTATCCCAGCTATTTTTCTGGCAACCTAGCAATTATGAAACTTGTTCTATTAACCTTGTAATTATGAATGCTTGAAATCTGTTTGTAGGAGTGTGTTTGGTGGCTGGCTTAATTGGCCTCACCTGGCCCAGTTAGAGTCTGTGGGGGGGGGGGGGGAACTACAAACCTGTGGTGCATTGGCTAATCTGTGCACCACAGGTTAAAGGCTGATACATACTCCGCGAGAACTTAGTTCTCGCACCCAGGGCTGCAAGAACTTTGTTCTTGTTCTCATTTCATACTCCGCGAGAACTCAAGTGCAGAACTCAAAGGCCCCGCCCACAGCAGCAAACTTCCACGCCGGCGGAAAGCGCATTAACCACGGCCACTTCAAATTGACCAATCACATAATAGTTCTCGGACACGACGCAAGAACAAAGTTCGGCCCGGATGATGTGTCGAGAACAAGCTGCGAGAACTCCTGAACCAGGGCTGCGAGAACAAAATGACGTCATTTTGTTCTCGCAGCCCTGGGAGCGAGAACAAAGTTCTTGCGGAGTATGTATCAGCCTTAAGTCAGCCACCAGCATACACCCGGGGAACACTAGCATGTGTACCATCTGTCCATGTCATGTCTGTGCTCATGTTATGCCTTCAAACATTACACTGGTGCCAGTATAGCAGTCTCTTGCCACAATGCTACATAATGTGGCTTATTTGGGGTTCCTCCAAGGATGCAGGCAGGTGGTGGTGTTAGTCTGGTTTATTGTAATGTTTGAAGACATGACATTAGCAGAGACATGACAGAACAGATGGTATGCTTGCTAGCATGCTAGTGCGTGCTGATGGATGACTTAAAGGAGACATAACACCAGGTGTGAGCGTGATTAGCTATTCCAAGTAGTTTAAAAAAACGGTTGGAATGGCCGCACTTGACATCACAAGTGGGAGTGTCCACCCAGATGTATGCAGGATAGATCAGCCTACCCAGTGGACTGTAGCAACTGGTAGGCTGATCTATCGTCATACATCTGGGTGGACACTCCCACTTGTGATGTCAAATGGGGCCATTCCAACCGGTTGTAATAGGAGTCGTTTATCCTGTGATGCACTGATTAGGCAACGCAACACTGGTTTGTAGCCCCACCCACCCCAGACTCTAGCTGGGCCAGGTGAGGCCAATTAAGCCAGCCACCACACACACACTGTTCTATTCTAATCTTTATGGACCAGAAATATATTGCTGTCTCTCTTTTGACAAATGTACTTATTGTAAATCGCTTTGGATAAAAGCGCTTTACAATTTACAAAGTACATTGCCCTAAATGTAAGTCCACAACAAAAACGTCTTCTGCCTCTCTCCTGCCGGTACTACGGCCCCCATACAGAGGATTGTGTGTCTGTGGGTTCTCCCACCCTGCCACACTCAGCTGCTCCCCTGTCTGACGTTCAAGCCCTGTGGATTCCCCAAGCCCCGTGTCACCGGCCATTGGACAATATCTGACTGATTCTTTTCATTTCACTGCATATCCTGTATATGTATGTGACAAATAAAGTTCTTGAATCTTGACTGTTGTGTTTCGTGATTCCCTGTACTTGCACAAAGGTGCTTTATTAAAGTTAATTTCAAACGTCTCCTGTGATTGTTCTGCACTTGGGTCCTACTCACACCCATTACAAGATCTAGAAGGAGAGGGAGCAGTTGTCTTTAGATCTAGAAGGGGAGGGAGCAGAAGTCTTTAGATCTAGAAGAAGATGGAGCAGACGTCATTAGATCTAGAAGGAGATGGAGCAGACGTCATTGGATCTAGAAGGAGATGGAGCAGACGTCATTAGATCTAGAAGGAGATGGAGCAGACATCATTAGATCTAGAAGGGGAGGGAGCAGAAGTCTAGCTCTAGAAGGGGAGGGAGCAGAACTCTTTAGCTGTCGAGGGGGAGGGAGCAGAAGTCTTTAGATCTCGAAGGAGAGGGAGCAGAAGTCTTTAGATCTCGAAGGAGAGGGAGCAGAAGTCTTTAGCTCTAGAAGAGGAGGCAGTAGCAGTAGTAGTAGAGTACTGGATAATAAAGGATGAACTCGCCTGCTGTGAAGTGCCAGCCACGCTCCCCACGCGTCTCCTCCGACGCCTGGACCCGAACACAGTGCGTCTGGCTGGGATATTCAGTCTGGAACCACAGCAGGTCCGAACACCGCCGCGCATCACTCACAATCTGAACGCACAGCAGATATAACCTGTAGCACATGAGCAATAGCCTGTATTATCTCAGACATACCGATGTGTATCTGTTGAGATACTTTGGTAACCCCGTACCCAGACAGGCTGCTGGGCTCCCTGTGTTGCCAAGCGACAGAAGAACCCCGGGTCTTGTCGTCTGCGTTGCTCCCCCCAGTCGATCATGGCGGCGCGGTGTGTCTCCTTGTAGCCACTAGCCGCTAGCAGCTCGCTGTAGTCCAGCCCGTGTTCCTGCAGTCACATGATGAGACCAACCCATGTTACTGACTATGAGACTTTGTGTGTCATCATGATTACATCACATAAACAATCGGAATGATGTAAAATATAGTTTTTAGGACATATTTCAAATGTTCTGGCCCTGAGGTTATTGGATTTAAATTTCTATTAAATGCAAAATGAGGTCATCCATTGTTAAAAGTAGATGTGTAAAATTCAAGTCACTCAAGAGTCAATCAAGTTTGGGGAGCTTATATCAACTATATATTCTTTTTCCTGCCATGTCACAAGAATTTCACTGTTCCGAATGGCCCTGTGTTATTATTATTATTATGTGTGTATTATGATATGTGACAATAAAACACTTTGACTTGACTTTGATTACATTACTAACTTCTTGACCAACAGCAGTTGGTGCTGAGTCTGATCTGCGTTTACTGCTGCTTGAAAGGGTGAGGTGGTTAGGGTTAGAGATGGAGAGGGTATGAGGATGAGAGGGTCAGAGGATGAGAGGGTCAGAGGATGAGAGGGTTACCTGAGCATACTGCTGTTTGAGTGGACCAGAGAGACGCAGGGTGCAGCAGATCTCAGAGCCTAGCCTTCACAGGGGTCAGACAACAACAAGGTTAGTCAAACGTCATCATTAGAGGAGACGCAAGAACCATCATTTGAGCGTCATTTGTTCGAAATGCCAGAGCCAACAGTCCACTATTAGTGAGTGAAATACTCAATACTGCTAAAATGTGTTCTGCTGAATGCATGCCTGTTTCTGCTTAATGAGACTATTTACTTATTAATTTCTGACATCTCTTTCCTGATTGGTTCAGGGAATCCATCTTACCTGTAAACCACAGGTACATGACTGCATCACTTTTCAAGGGAGGATTCATTATTTCCTCTATTCTGGTCTCCCTCTTTAAAATTCTAAAACTCTAAAATCTTTACCTTTTCAGAATAAGATCCGTCACGTAATCTTTTCCGGATTTGCGTTTCCCACTGAACAGTAGAATAAGTTTGGGTTCTCCTGAAGCCATTGCCAATAGATAAGTATAAGTTAAGTGTAGAGTTAGTTCAGTATAGAGACAGCATGTTCGGTTTATTTTGCGACTCAATCAGCCGATGGCGATGTTACCGTAATACGTGGAGTTTGGGGGTAAGGAAAAAAGTACTCGTCTGATATTGTCAATCTTATTTTTGGGGTATTTATATTTGTGTTTTAATTGTCAAAGGACGATGCAAATATAAAATGCAATAGCAATATAACATTGTCCCGAAAAACTAAACAGACGACGATCGCGTTTGTGTGTATTATATTCTAAGGTTTACGTTAACACGTGATCATCGCCACACATTGGAACAAACCATTGCCAATATTATGAAGGGTATGTGTGTGTGTGTAATGGGCCAAACCATTGTCATTGACTGGGAGGCGTGTATATTATTTGGACGTATGCATTCATTTTGTATTTCTTTGTATTTGTAAATATTTGTCTGTTGAATGACGACACGAGAATTAAAACACGCTTTTGCATATTAGGTAAAAAAAAAGACAACAAAAGAGTATATTGATGCACTTTGAGGCGAAACCATAAGCAGGAACTGGGTGAAAGTTCATTGAAGACATGGCTGCATGTTTATCTTCTGTCGGTAAAAACGTTTTCTTACCTCAACGATGGATCCTGCATGCGAGGGTAAGATCACAGTTTTTGTGTTAGTGCAAGTAGGGTTAGACAGTGAATACAGAGGCAGGTCATTAAGGAGCAGGGGGGGTTAGACAGTGAATACAGAGACAGATCATTAAGGAGCAGGTAGGGGTTAGACAGTGAATACAGAGGCAGGTCATTAAGGAGCAGGGGGGGTTAGACAGTGAATACAGAGACAGATCATTAAGGAGCAGGTAGGGGTTAGACAGTGAATACAGAGACAGGTCATTAAGGAGCAGGTAGGGGTTAGACAGTGAATACAGAGGCAGGTCATTAAGGAGCAGGTAGGGGTTAGACAGTAAATACAGAGACATATTATTAAGGAGCAGTACTGTCAATTAACACACCATTGAGTAAATGGGTTGACAATTCAATGAAGGAGCAGGTGGGGGTTAGACAGTGAATACAGAGACAGGTCATTAAGGAGCAGGTAGGGGTTAGACAGTGAATACAGAGACAGGTCATTAAGGAGCAGGTAGGGGTTAGACAGTGAATACAGAGACAGATGATTAAGGAGCAGTACTGTCAATTAACACACCATTGAGTAAATGGGTTGACAATTCAATGAATTTGATTGGCCAGTCAGACGTTGGTACTTAATCGCTGGTGTGTTGTGTTGCAGCCCTGGACCCGCGCTCTGAGCCAGAAGGACGGAGGAGGACGCTTCCCTGCGTGTGAAGAAGCCATGTTGCTTCCGGGGAGCTTCAACAACAAGGTGGCCCTCATCACCGGGGGAGGCACGGGTCTGGGCCGCGCCATGACCACCACACTGTCCAGCCTGGGGGCCCACTGCTACATCGCCAGCAGGTGGGTGGGGGCTGTAACTATGGACTATGTTTGACTGTAACTCAGGATTACAGCTGTAACTACCATATTCCTACTCCGTGCGGTCTCTTCTGTATTTCAGGAAGCTGGATGTCTTGCAGAAGACGGCAGAGGAGATCAGCGCTCAGACAGGAAACAAGGTGTCGCTCTGTTTCACCTCCTCTATTCATGTCTATTGCTATTGATGAGTGGTGGCCTGTAGCTCTGCGCTCTCCTCCTGACCCCTGACCCCCCCCCCCCCCCCACTCACAGGTTCAGGCCATCCAGTGTGACGTGCGGGATCCCCAGGCTGTAGCTGCGTGTGTCGACCGGCTGGTGGAGCTCGCTGGACTTCCAGACGTACGATGAACGATGCGGTCCCGTTTAATCTGGTTTATTCTCATCTGGTTTGCTCTGATCTCATTGAATCGAACCTGGTTTAATCTGATCTGTTTCCATCTGATCTGGTTTGTTCTTAATTAATCTGATCTGTTCCCATCAAATATGGTTTAATCGGATCTGGTACCATCTAATCTGGTTTAATCTCATCTATTCTGGTCCCAATTTTTCTGGTTTAATCTGATCTGTCTCTATCTGATTTAGTTTAATCTTACTTTAATCTTGTTTTATCTAATCTCTGTATAAAATATTGCTAAAAACTGTAACAGTATTTCTTCATCTGACTACTGACACTGTTGTTATAATGACATCCTTATTTGATCTATTGACATCAGTGTTGTGACATCCCAGAGGTTGATCCCAGGTTCTCGCGTGCGCCCCCAGGTGGTCATCAACAACGCAGCGGGGAACTTTGTGGCTCCGTCCGAGCGTCTGTCCCCCAACGCCTGGAGGACCATCACAGACATCGTCCTCAACGGGACCGCCTATGTCACCCTGGAGGTGGGCAAGCGGCTCATCCAGGCAGGCAAAGGTCTGGTCCTTCTCTCTAGCTCCTCACCTAGGAGTCACTCAGCCTTGGGCCTTGATGATTATTGGTTAATTATTACCGGAAGAGTAGCCTTGCATACCCAGACCTATCTCCACACTTACTGTGTGTGTGTGTGCGTGTGCGTGTGCGCAGGAGCAGCCTTCCTGGCCATCACTACCATATATGCAGAGTCTGGTTCAGGTTTCGTGGTTCCAAGTGCAGCGGCCAAGTCCGGCGTCGAAACACTCTGCAAGTGAGTCTTGCAGAGTACCAGAACAGTATAATCATATACCAGTATAATCCGTTTAAACCAGTGCAACCAATATAACCCAGTGTAATTAGTATAAACCAAAGTAACCAGTATGAACCAGTATAAACCAGTGTGACCAGTATAAGTATGTGTTTCAGGTCACTGGCTGCTGAGTGGGGGCGGTACGGGATGAGGTTTAACGTCATCCAGCCTGGACCAATCAGAACGAAGGTACAGCTCAGATTTAACCAATCAGAACGAAGGTACAGCTCAGACTTGGCCAACTTTGGCACATAAAGAAGAAATAACCCAGAATGCATTTACATTTTGACCAATGGCCGCCAACTTGAAATGTACAAATGTGATATCTTGGCAATAAGTTAACAAAACAGACTCTGCTGAAATGCCTTTGTTTGAAGGGGACATCTTATGCCAGCAGGTGTGAGTGTGATTAGCCATTGCAAGCCGTTTCACAATTGCCATGTGACTACCGTCTGGTGACATCACAAGTGGGAATGTCCACCTTGATGTTTGACCAGCCTACCCAGTGGACTGTGCCGACAGGTAAACTGATCTAGTCGGCAGTATTTAATGATGTTTCCATGGTTCCAGGGTGCCTTCAGCCGTTTGGACCCTACAGGGCAGTTTGAGAGCTCCATGATTGGTCGGATCCCCGCAGGCCGACTGGGCACGCCTGGCGAGATCGCTAACCTGGCGGCTTACCTCGTTAGCGACTACGCTAGCTGGGTATCTGGAGCGGTGAGTGGGGGTGGGGATGTTCCCATGCTCGATCATTCTTACGACAATGTACTTATCGTAAGTCACTTTGGACAAAAGCGTCTATTGCTAAATGTAAATCTATGCTGTGTGTATCTGCTGTTAAAAAATATAGAAAATATAAAACTAACTAAATGTATATCAGTAAAGTACAATATTTTATCCTCTCAGGTTATCCGGATGGACGGAGGAGAGTATGTCTCCATGGCCGGAGAGTTTAACGAGCTGAAAAGGGTCAGTCTGTCCTACCTCAACCATCTAACCTTCTCCACCATCTAACCTCAAACCTCTCAACCATCTAGCCCTAACCCTCTCAACTACCTAACCCTAACCCTTCTCAACCATCTAACCCTAACCCTCTCCACCATCTAACCCCTCACCCTCTCTACCATCTAACCCCTCACCCTCTCTACCATCTAACCCCTCACCCTCTCTACCATCTAATCCCAACCCTCTCCACTATCTAACCCCAAACCTCTCCACTATCTAAACCTAACCCTCTCCACCATCTAACCCTAACCACCATCTAAACCTAACCCTCTCTACCATCTAATCCCAACCCTCTCCACTATCTAACCCCAAACCTCTCCACTATCTAACCCCTCACACTCTCAATCATCTAACCCCTCACCCTCTCCACCGTCTAACCCCTCACCCTCTCAAACATCTAACGCTAACCCTCTCCACCAGCTAACCACTCATGCTCTCAATCATCTAACCCTAACCCTCTCCACCATCTAACCCTAACGCTCTCCACCATTGAAACCTAACCCTCTCCACCATCTAACCCCTCACCCTCTCCACCAGCTAACCACTCATGCTCTCAATCATCTAACCCTAATCCTCTCCACCATCTAACCCTAACGCTCTCCACCATCTAACCCTAACGCTCTCCACCATTGAAACGTAACCCTCTCAACCATCTCCATAACCCTTCTCAACCATATAACCATAACTCTTCTCAACCATCTAACCATAACCCTTCTCTCTGTGTCTGTGTGTAGGTGACTCCAGAGCAGTGGGCTGTGATGGAGGCCATGATCAGAAAGACCAAAGGATCTTCTTGATCCCTGCAGCCCCCTGAACCTTGTGGAGACAGCCAGGGACACCTGGACCACATCACGGTGACGCCTCACCTGATGTCTCATCCTCGACAGTTGGTGGAACAGACCAGGCCTGTGTGCTTGTCAATGAGAATGACTGGTCACGTCTAATCTGCCTAGGCTGTAACCCAACTATGTATTATATGTTCAAAGGATTAAAATAAAAATGACCAAACTGATGTATTGTGTGATTATTTATTCTTTCTACCGTTGGGATTTTACAGCTGACTGGTGCATAATGCAGTTTTCTTTCTATCTTCCCCTCTTGCGATGTTATTTAATACCTTCACCAGCAGATGGCAGCAGAGCCTGATAAGTGGTATTTAAGGCCTGCGACTAATAAAGAAAAAAATATTTATGAAAAAAAGTAGTAGTAGTAATCGTAGTATTATACGTGTGAATATGCATATACAATTATACCTAAAACAAAGTATTAGTATATTTTTTATCTCTTTATACATTGCCACGTTAGTGATCAGTGATAACCATGACATTGGAAGTTGTATTATGGGTGGTGTTACTGGTCCATGTGCAGTCATGTTATGGGTGGTGTTACTGGTCCTGGGGGTTGCAATGTGCTATCAGGGTGTTGACCAGCTTCTGCAGCATCTCTGCTCTCATCTTACTGGTCTGCAGAACCTCCTCATGGTTCACCTTCTCCTCCCTGCTGTAGTCCAGTGACACCTGCAGCAGAACCACACATACACAATACTGTCTATAGCAGAACCACACATACACAATACTGTCTGCAGCAGAACCACACATACACAATACTGTCTATAGCAGAACCACACATACAATAATAATAATACTGTTAGTATTATATATAATTGAATGCTTTGTTACAAATTTCTATGCCCGTATGACACCCATTGCACTCCGAACCGGCCCTGGAAGGAGGGATCCCCCCACTCTGAGTTCTTCTTGAGTCGTTTCTTGGCCTTAGGGGGGCTAGGGCAAGGGGGGTCTCATAATCACATGGCCCTTAATCAGATGGCCTGCAAAGCCCTTTGAGACTGTAGCTGTGATTAAGGGCTATACAAATAAAATTGACTTGACTTGACTTGACTACTGTCTATAGCACATCTTATTGGTTATCAGAGATGGACATACCTTATTGGTGATCAGAGAAAGGCCAAACACTCGGAGACCACAGTGCTTGGCGACGGTCACCTCAGGAACTGTGCTCATGCCTGATGAAAAGGAAGCATAGGACTTATGTTAGGAGAGAACATACCCTGTAAATGACTTCAGGAGGTCGGAGAGGGGGGAGGGGCCAGTGGTGTGGGTGACCTGGTCAGTGTAGACCAGGACTTTGAAGTCAGGATTATGGTTGAGGGTTGTCATTGTGTGATGTCATATCTCACCAGCATGATGTCATTGTGTGATGTCATATCTGAGCAACATGATGTCGTGTGATGTCATGTCTCACCCAACATGATGTCATTGTGTGACGTCATATCTCACCCACGGCGTCGCAGCCCAGGATCTGCAGCATGCGTGCCTCGGCAATGGTCTCAAAGTTGGGCCCGCTCACCATGCAGTAGACCCCCTCTCGGACAAAATTGCTGTAGCCCAGGTGAGAGCTGATGTCCAGGGCCAGCCGCCGCAGGTCTTTGCTGTAGGCGTCGGACATGCAGGGGAATCGGATCCCAAACCTAACAGAGCAGACACACTCTTCACTGCTGGCTGTCTCCTCTCCATCCATCCATATTCATCAATCCAATATTCCTCTTGTCTTTCCAACCATCCATCTGTCCATCTATCTATCTATCCATTCATGCATCTTTCTGTCCACCGATCCATCGTTTAATTCAATTCAATGACCCCCCCAAAACCCCCATGGTTTTGTATTAATCCCACCCACATCAGAGGACCATTTAATGCTTGATACGTATTATTATGATGTATTGTTTGTAATATATTTACAATTATGCTTTAATTAATTATACCGTTCATCATTCGGTCCGCAAAGTGGGTGTTGTCCAGCGAAGCCAGGCAGGTTAATGTGGTCTTTGATGACCATGATGTCTCCAACTTTAAAGTCTGGACAGATGCCTCCAGCGGCGTTGGTCACCACCAGGGTCTCCACACCCAGCAGCTTGAAGATTCGCACTGGGAAGGTCACCTGGAGCATGAGATCAGAGACACACAACACTGTGATGTCTCCTCACAACACTGTGCTGGCACCAGAGACACCGTGACGTCACCAGAAATACAGAGAGAGGGTGAAAGGTAGAGAGATGGCTGGGTAGAGATAGATAGGTGAGAGATAGAGATAAGGGGAGGGATAAAGAGAAGGTCATAGATAGAGAGAAGGTAACAGATAGAGAGAAGTGGAGAGATAGAGAGAAGGTAACAGATAGAGAGAAGGCAAGAGATAAAGATGGTGCAAGACAGAAAGAAGAAGACATTACCTTACACAGAGAGATGAAGACATTATCTTACACAGAGACTAGAAGGAAGACATTACCTTACACAGAGAGAAGAAGGCATTACCTTACACAGAGAGATGAAGACATTATCTTACACAGAGAGATGAAGGAAGACATTACCTGACACAGAGAGAAGACATTATCTTACACAGAGAGAAGAAGGACGACATTACCTTACACAGAGAGAAGAAGACATTACCTTACACAGAGAGAAGAAGACATTACCTTACACAGAGAGAAGAAGGAAGACATTACCTTACACAGAGAGAAGAAGACATTAGCTTACACAGAGTGAATAAGGATGACATTACCTTACACAGAGAGAAGAAGGAAGACATTACCTTACACAGGGTGAAGAAGGAAGAAAAAAATGTACAGAGAGAAGAAGGAAGATATTACCTTAAACAGAGAGAAGAAGGAAGACATTACCTGACACAGAGAGAAGACATTACCTTACACAGAGAGAAGGACGACATTACATTACACAGAGAGAAGAAGACATTACCTTACACAGAGAGAAGAAGGAAGACATTACCTTACACAGAGAGAAGAAGACATTAGCTTACACAGAGTGAATAAGGATGACATTACCTTACACAGAGAGAAGAAAGACATTACCTCACACAGAGTGAAGAAGGAAGAAAAAAACATACTGAGAGAAGGAAGACATTACCTTAAACAGAAAGAAGAAGACATCATCTTACACAGAGAGATGAAGACATTATCTTACACAGAGAGTAGAAGGAAGACATTACCTTACACAGAGAGAAGACATTACCTTACACAGAAAGAAGACTTTACCTTACACAAAGAGAAGAAGGAAGACATTACCTTACACAGAGAGAAGAAGACATTAGCTTACACAGAGTGAATAAGGATGACATTACCTTACACAGGGTGAAGAAGGAAGAAAAAAACGTACAGAGAGAAGAAGGAAGACATTACCTTAAACAGAGAGAAGAAGGCATTACCTTACACAGAGAGTAGCCTTCATAGAGATGAAAGCGCCCCTGCATGAACACACAGCACTGGTCCTTTATAGTCCCAAACACCAGACAGCCCTCGTGGCCCGGTACTGCAAGACAGACACAATCCTCTGATAGTCCTAGCTGTACATTTAGCCTACTTGTACATTCAAGATTCAAGAACTTTATTTGTCACACACATACACATACAGGATATGCAGTGAAATGAAAAGTGGCGATGCTCAACGGAATGGGCAAAATAATACTATGGATAACATGAATTGGAGGGATCAGAATCAGAATATTTACAATATTTACAGTAATAAAAGACCAGCAGGAATGAGAAATATACAAAAAATATAAAAGGCAGTGTAAAAATATATATAGAATATAGAAGAATATAGGATAAAGTGAGTACAGACGATGTATGTCTACAAATATGTATGGCATACCTGCTGTAATAAGTTATGTAGTGAAACGATGTGAGTGCATGTACTATGTACTAACTATTTGTACATGTGTGTATGTGTGCATGGGAGGGGGAGTGGGGGGGCCCTCTTGAGGTCAGAGTTCACAGTCCTGTGTGCATGTGTGTATGTGAGTGTGTGCATGGGAGGGGCAGTGGGGGAGGGGCCCTGGTGTGTATGTAAGTGTGTGAGTGCGTGCACAGGAGGGGCAGTGGGGGGCCCCTGGTGAGGTCAGAGTTCACAACTCTGTTTTAGTCTCTCTGTTCTAGCAGTGTGACTGCGGAGGCACTTGTCTGACTGCAGCAGTTGGAACAGTTTGTTGTTGAGGTGGTGAGGATCCTTAATGATCCTGCAGGCTCTAGTTCAACACCTCCTGGAGTACAGGTCCTGCAGGATGGGGAATGTAGTGCCAATTCACCCGAACGCACTACCCTTTGCAGAGCCCTCCTGTCCTGAGAGGAGCTGTTGCCGAACCAGGCAGTGATGCTTCCTGTCAGGATGCTCTCCACTGCACCAGCGTAGAAGGTCTGGAGGATCCTCTGGGAGACTCAGAAATTCCTCAGCTGCCTGAGGTGGTAGAGGTGCTGCTTCGCCTTCCTCACCAGAGTGTCAATGTGTGTAGTCCAAGTCAGATCCTCTGGGGATGTGAACTCCCAGGTATCTGAAGTTGTTCCCCCCTCTCCACAGCAGTCCCATTAATCCCCAGTGGTGTGTAAGTCCTCTGATGTTGTTGTGTTCTCCTAAAGTTCACAATCAGCTCCTTATATATTTATCCTTCCTGTACTCACCTTATGCTAGCTGCACTCCCGTGTATGGGTAAGATACCTGTAATCACCTGTACAGATAGGATATCTGGACAGTTGTCTTACCTGTACTGACGGGGAAGTTGGGGATGTCCTCGTAGCGGAAGGTCTGCCTGTTGACCACAGACTGAGCCAGCAGGCCCAGACCAGAGCCACATATCACCGCAATCTTGGGACGGTGACTGGTTTGGTTCAGGAGCCACTCTGTTGTGAGCTTGTAGTCCTCAAAGGAACAGCAGCTCGAACTGAAACACAAAGCCCATGAAGTTCAATGTCAATCAATCAACCCTGTGATGCCGTCTTTCATATTTCATAGTCTAGGTGGATACATAATAAGGCTACCCCAACACAAACACCAGATTCTTTAAAATAATTTGTAAAAAAGTGGTATAGTTTGCGACCTGCATCCTGAGGAATCATCAGGAAACATATGTTGTCCTTGAATTACTTGCAGCTTGAAAATGTATTCATGACATGCATTGGACATTGTATATATATATATATATACATACATATTTTTGTATAAATTATACTTTAATCATTTTTTTGAGGAACACTGGCCATATGCTAGCTAGCTAGACCTAAACAAACAAAAAGTATGTGGCCCATAAAAAGCTTGTTTGTTTAGACATGGTTAATCAATGGTTAAAAGCTTGATTGAAAGTGCAGCATTTGTAACTGATTTACTGAATAGCTGATATAGCTGTTATGGTTGCATGTAATTTGTAAGTTTGTTGCTATCAGGCTTATATCACACTGTAAGATAGATGTATATGAGGAGACAGGCACAGCTTTAGATGCAGACAGACACACAGACACACAGACAGACTGTACCATGAGCTTCCTTTGCTATGCATGCTTCAACTCCGAACTTCAGGCAGCAGAGAGATCACCCTACACAGAGAGAGATGGAGAGACTATCACCAAGACAGAGAGAGATGGAAAGACTATCACCAAGACAGAGAGAGAGAGAGACTACCATATAGACAGAGAGAGAGTCTATCATCTATAGAGAGGGAGAGAATATCATCTAGACAGAGAGAGAAGCTATCACTGAGACAGAGAGGAGGGGAGAGACTATCACCTAGATGGAGAGAGAGAGGCTATCACCTGGACAGAGAGAGAGAGAGAGTCTATTACCTAAAGAGAGGGGAGAGAAAGAGACCATGTGATTGGCTAAAAGAGAGGCGGTAGATTTGTGTAAACACTGTGGCTCCTCCTCTTTTTCAGGCTCAGCGGTCAAAAGTTATGGTCAGGATATCATCATGCCTGCCTTGCTCCAGGGCACTTCAGCACCTGGCTGGAGTGATAACAAACTCTGCTAGTCTCACACACACACACACACACACACACACACACACACACACACACATGCACACACACACACACACACACACAGACACACACACACACACACACACACATGTGAGCATGACCCAGTTGAATTACAAAAGGTAACTACAATTAAAATAAACAAATATATAAAATGTATATTAAAATACAATAATACAAAAATAAATAAACAATATAAAATTAACAACCACAAGGGACTGCTTCATTACCATAATATACAATGGATTAAATCACATAAAGACAATACAAAATAAAGTTAAAATAAACTTCAACAAATGTACTCTTTGTAAGTCGCTTTGGATAAAAGCGTCTGCCAAATGCCCTAAATGTAAATGTAAAATGTAAACTCAGGAAGGCGGGGTGAGAGATACAGATTTTATTATGGTAATAAAGGAATGTCCACACGTGTGCATGTGTGTGAAAAAAGCATTTCAGCTGAATCATTAAAACACTAGTAGACAAACGTGTATGGTGTGTGTGTGTGTGTGTGTGTGGTGCTGTGTGCACCAGGGTAGAAGTCCAAGGTAATGGTGTTTAATGGGTTTAAGAGACTCCATGTGACAGTATATATGCATGCTACACATGTGTGTCCTTGAGATTCCATTTTTTCCTAAATACCATTGCTAGTAACATTGATACATGTACATATATCAATGTAGTATGTGATTGATCTGTGTTATCACTCTTATCTATCGCTCCTGATATGCTTGATTATGTTGGAATATATGTTTGCCTGCTATTTAGTAATATGAATATGATTGATTGACCTGTTGACATACTGGTAGTGTTACACCCCCACGGCGGGGCAAGAGGGGGCGCTAGTGCGGCAGGTCCTTTTGCCGGAAGTTGTAAGAGAAAAGATGAAGAAGAAGAAGAAGAAGAAGGCTGTTTAGCTTGTTCGCTAGAGCTAGCCTGCTACTGCTACTCTTTATTTATACTTATTTATAACATCAATGCATCTATTGAGCTAGCGCTATTCATGCCTATGCTGTCTACTCTTTATTAAATGCTACCACAGTGTATTCCGTACAGCTAGTTGGCTAGCTTCAGCTATCGGTGCCTCAGACCGGTTCAATGGCTGTCAGAGCATGGGTATGTTATTGTTATTTATTATTATAATAATAATAATAATTCTTATTATTATTATTATGGCGCTTTGGGTCAACTTATTGTTATTTATTGCCATGGGTTGGAGTCGTATTTATCTGCTTTAATTGTCAAATTGTTATTTTGCATGTACGGTCGAGTGCTATACATCCGTCGCATGAGGAAATGCATCATATAGATACATATGTGGTGGCTTTGGTCAACACTTTGCAACGTAATTACTTAACAACCCAGTTTTTGGGGGATTTTCTGAAGAAAAAAACCATTTCAGCTGAAGTACTAATTCCACTAAAACACTAGTACACAAACGTGTGTGTGTCTGTGTGTGTACCACAGTAATGCATCTTACTGACTGTGTTTTAACAGAATCCCAGGAAGCATGGCCTGGATGCAGGAGACGTGTGTCCTCTCATGACCAAAGTGTTGAAGAAGGATGGAAATGCCTTGCGTCTCCCCCGGGAGCGGTGAAGACGAAGACCTTAGTGAAGATGACTCTGGTATAGGTGACATCATAGAACAGGGATCATAGCTGGAGTGCCCTGTCTGTCAATAACATGAGATTAGGATCATTTATTCAAGGATGATATTAACGCATTAGTAAAGTATTTGACTAGACTAAGACAAGTACTAGGTCTAGACTACAACATGGTTTAATCTTGGACTAGACTGTGACTAACAGTACACTGTACCTGGTGTGTTATGTGTGTCCAGTTGATCTGAGTCTACCTGTAAGCTGTTGTGATGAAAGCGAAGGGAGCGACCATGAATTCATCCAACTGGACATCGACCTGGAGAGGAAGTCCAAACAGCATAACTGACCTCCTGCAATGTTCGCGCTATTCTCCATGTGAGTGTTCCGGTACTGGTTAAGGGGGTTAGGATGTTAGGGTTCGCTCCATTGCCATACTGGTAATGTATGGCAATCATAACCATCTCTCATCTATCTCTTGGGGCTTCACTAAAACATATACTGTATGTTCATATGCATTTATTTGTATAGCCCTTAATCACAGTTAGTCTCAAATGGCTTTACAGGCCATATGATGTATATACAGTATGTATATAAACAGTTACGATGGTTCAGTCACCCATACTGGTATTGTCCTTTTAAGAAGTGGTTCCTTAAGTTATGACACCACTTAGGTTAGGGCATTATAATAAGGGTATTGGGGTATATGATATGGGTATTAGGTTTTTGGTAGAAGAGCTGACATGTTTTCTGCACAGGAGGTTGTGACCAATGAGCATGTGGTAGCCATGATGAAGGCTGCCATTCAGGAAACCCAGGACCTCCCCTGTTTGTGAGTCAAAATCATGACCTAATGCCACCCCTGCTATATATGTTGACCTAATGCCTCTCCTGTTCTATGTAATCATGACTTAATACATAATCATGATCTAATGTCTCTCTTGGTCTATGTAATCATGTCTTAAATTCATAATCATGACCTAATACCTCTCCTGTTCTATATGTAATCATTAATTGTTAAAGTTTATATAATATTTTACTATGTGTATGTGCATTCTGATTCAAATCTGAATCCTGAGGATTTCCAGTCAAATGTGAATGTTGAAGTTCATTCTGGTGACGTAATGTCTGCTCTTTCTGACAGGAAACCTAAGATGACCCGTTCACGTTTAAAACTCGTGTTGCACAGGGAGAGGTAAGAAGTAACACTATGCATTACATTACGTATTATACTATACATTCTACTGTATAAAACTGTAATTTAAACCTACATTTCTCTATGTCGCCCTCTTCAGTCAACCCCCAACTGGAAAAGTTCACCAGGAAAGAGGGACAAGGTGTGTTCTCTAAAACCTTTGTTATTTAAAGTGATGGAGAACAGGACCTAAAAAACATAAAATAACCGTAACATAACCCAGGTCAGGTTTAGGGGCAGGTCATTCATGTTGTCATATGTCGCCGCCTTCAGCCTCCTCAGTTTTGTTGACATCATCCTTGAAGATGAGGAGGATTCTTCAGATGAGGAGTATTGTTCCTGATGAAGATTGAGGAAGAGGAGGAGACCGCTGAGGAGGTGAGTTTGCCGCACAACACATCTGTAATGATCTAATGCACTAGTTCCAGACTTAATGTTAATGTGTGTGTGTGTGTGTGTGTGTGTGTGTCAGACATTTCTGAGTGATGCAGACAGCATGGGCTCTTCACCCCGAGTGAGTCGAACCCCACGGCAGCAGGAAAACCCCCCAGAAGACCACTAGCCAATCACAGGTAGGTTTCTCGGCACAACTAGCCAATCAGAGAAAGTCTTCTGGCTCCTTAGAATTGTACTGTTAACTAAGCTACCTAAAGAAAACCTACCATTTCCATTAGGTAGAAGTTACACTCTTTAAATGTCTCAACAAAAGATTTGACAAAATGTCATCTGTTATTCAATTTTTAATTGTAATTGTCTAGCGGTTGGAAACGAGTAATACTGCAGGTAAACATTTGTAATAATATTTGTCAAGTGGTTGGTAACGACTAATACTACGAGATAGTGTATTTGAACAATGCAACACGGCAAACAACAAACAACTGAACGACTGAAACGTGACAAGGAACGGTTCGTCTATGGTGCTGTGAATGAATGATGGCTTGCTAAAACTATTATAGCCTTGTTAAGATATAGCCACAGAGAAGTGCATAGGGGCCAGCTTGGTGTTTATAAGACAATATAATTGTGCAACAAAGTGTGTGTGTGTGTGTGTCTGCAGAATCCTTCTACCTCCTTAAAGTCTGAATATTTTTTGGCTTTGGCTTTTCAGCTATTCAATTAGTTCAGCTCCTAAATACAAACAGAGCTTTTGTTTGGAAAACAATGCAAAAAAGACCTGTTATGTGTACCGACATTTCTCGCACACAATGCACAGTATACAATGCACTTTATCATTTAGTTTCTAACTAGAAATGTGTTACAGGTGTCTGTTGGTAACTAGTACTTATGCATTGCGGGTGTCGGTAACTAGTCCTAATGCGTTACAGGTGTCTGTTGCTAACTAGTACTAATGCGTTACAGGTGTCCAGGTGTTCTAAACACCTGCGGGTGGAGGCAGCCCCCTGCGGCCCTCAGCTCCACCTCCCAGACTGTTCGTTTCTGGAGCGACTGGATGCTGTTGAGGAGGAGCTGGCGATAAACTCCTCCTCCTCTTGCCCCTCTTACCAGGTAAGGAGCACTCTGTGGATGTGCTGTGGATGGCCACTCATGTTCTAGCGCCTTCTAAGCCCACTTGTGTCTCCCAGTCTCTGAATGAAGGTGTGGAGGAGGGGGACGGGGGCGACGCAGATGGAGGCGAGGACGACACCAGCGGGCTGGTGGCGTGCCGCACGCGCTCTAAGCACCCCCTGCGGGACGTCCCTTTGGGTCAGCTGGAGGCAGAGCTACTGGCGCCAGACACCACCCCTGACATGTATACACCTGGGCCCCCGCTGTACAAGGAGGACCGTCACTGGAGCCACTGGCTTCAAGGCCTGATGGCCTCCGACAACGAAGGTTGGCTGTGTTCGTTAGGCCTGAGATGGAGAGGGTTGAGGGGGTTAGGTGTTGGGAGACCAGGTTAGAGGTTGTCGTCGTGGTTAGGCAGTAGGTGTTGGGGTAAGAGTTTGGGAGTAGTATGAATAGCTTCTAGTTTAGTGATAACATGGTATGAATAGCTTCTAGATTAGTGGTAGCATGGTAAAATAGCTTCTAGCTTAGCAGTAGCATGGTATAATAACTTCTAGCTTCGTGGTAGCATGTTTCACTGTGTTCTCCTCCTCCTCATTTCAGAAGAAGCAGATGATGAAGACGACCCAGAGTACAACTTCTTAGAAGACTTGGATGAACCGGACCAGGAGGACTACCGGACAGACCGAGCCGTCCGCATTACCAGTACGCTAGCATACCTCCGATACTAATACTACTAATTAAGATGGCTATATTGAATCTGTGAATGCACTGTACGCCTAATATGGGAGGGGCTAGGATATGACCACAATAGGGGGGGAAATGCACAAAACACAAATTGTGACATGATTTTGTAGTTCAAACGAATGATCCAGATGAGGTTTGATGTGAATACATTGTTGGTTCTAGTACTTTTGAATGCATCATGAATGTCCAAGCTAGAACTTGGCTTACCTTCTCTTTTCAGAGAAGGAGGTAAACCAACTTCTGGAGGAGCTGTTTGACACGGTAAGAAAGTCTCTTTACTAACCCAACCTCTATACTACTGGTCTCTTTACTAACCCTCTTTACTGACTAGTCTCTTTACTAACCCTACTAACCCAACCTCTATACTACTAGTCTCTTCACTAACCTAACCTCTATACTACTAGACTCTTTACTAACCCAACCTCTCTTCTACAAGACTCTTTACTAGTCTCTTTTCAAGGCTGTCTGTAAACCAATAGAAACCCTTCTACAAGGCTGTATGTAAACCAATCACGGCTCTGCTCCTTCAGTTCCAGGAAGAGAAGCTGGTGGTGGAGGAAGAGGAGGAAGCTCCTTCACAGACTGTGGCTAAATTCAATGTTCCACAGGCGCTACGGTAGCACACACACACACACACACACTACACACTAACACACACACACACACACAGAGCCCTCCTATCGGGACGGAGCAGCAGAGTGGTGCTGTATCTGCTTGGGTTGGGAGGGACAGCATAATATCCCTCTTCTACTATCTTTCTTCTTTTACAAAGCACCAACAAAGGAGAGTTAGCTTAGAGGGAACATCCTTACTCTTACTGTACCGTCAGCAATATATTGTCATTTCACAAATGTGGTTATTGTAAGTCTCTTTGGACAAAAGCGTATGCCAAATGCCCTAAATGTAAATGTAACCTCCTGACACACTCCTAGAGGGTTATGGCAGACCATAATTATATATTATATATATACTGTGTATATATATATATAATATATATATTCTTCTGAAGACCTCACCATGCTCCGCTAGAAGATTGTGTGCTATATGACGGAAATGAAGCAGTTTACTTATTCTATGTTGTTTTCTGCTAGTTTTGAGGCGCCGCTAGCCAACATGCTAACTGAGTGCCGACGGGCGGTGAGGGAACAGTTTGACGCCCAGCAGCAGCGGAGGGCGGTGCAGGTGACGCCCAGCCGATGCCCCCAGAGTACCCCCACACCCACCCTGTCCCGCTGCCCTCAGAGTGCCCCCACCCCCACCCTGCCCCGCTGCCCCGGTGCTCCCACCACCCTGGCCCCCCCACTGGTGTTGCTGGCCCCCACACTCCGCCCCGCACGCTTCTTAAACCACGTCCAGAAATGTCAGTTGCAGCAGCAGATCCAGCAAGTAAGTGAAGAGCTGATCCATCACAAATCGATCTCTTTAAACCAAGTGAAATGAATAATCAATCATCTCCTAGGGCTGGGCGATAAAACGATAACGATATGTATCGCGATAGACACGTAATCAATATCAATAGAAAATGCGTTCGATAGAACGTTTCGATATTTTTTTTTCCTCGTTGGAAGAAACCGGAGCTAAGAGTCTAGCTCCGCTTTGAACCAGAGGTTGCGAAGCAAGGTTGGTTGCATGAACAAAGGCACTCGTCCTCTGGTACCTAGCAACGTATGGAGTGACACGCTAATAGCCAATCATGTAACAGTATCAGTTTGGTTGCGCCATCTCGTTGTCTCGTGTCGTGTTTGTTTCTTGAATAACAGAAACAGCGTGGTGTGAGAAGTGAAAGATGAGTGCCGCAACGAGCAAGGAAATTGTCGACAAAAATGGAAAGATCAGCTCGCCAGTATGACAGTTTTTTGGATTTTATAAGTCAGACCGTAGTCAGACCAATGTTGTCTGTAAATTATGCAAGACAGTCGTCCCCACCAAGACTGGTAATACAACCAACTTGTTTTACCACCTTAGCCACTTTTGTAACACTTTATTTTTGTTCAGCACTTTATTATTGATAATTGTTAAGTTTTCATTGTGATTTTAATTTTCATTCAGACTTACGTTTATATTTATTTATTTGAGTGTTTTCCATGGTTGTGTTGACATTCCTTTTCCCTGTCTGCCTAGGAAGGTTATGTTTAAAATAAAAATGTTTAAATTTAGTATATTTTTCTCCTGGTCCTTATTTTAAATAGGTCATACAAATTATCAATAATTATCGATATCGACCGATATGAAACACTTGTATCGTGATACAGTTTTCAGCCATATCGCCCCAGCCCTATCATCTCCACCATCAATAATCAAAAAGTTAGAAAGATATTGGCCATTGATGCTCTGTAACAAAGCAATCTAAGCTGGGGAGAGAATGGGAGAATCCATGGTCCAAGTCACATATGACCTGCAGAAACCATGGTGCTATGGTACCATGGATCGCTACTTACCCCCAATTGGTAAGTGGCAAACCCTGATGAGGTCCTCGCCGTTCAAATCGCTATACCCACCAGGACTTGGACCACAGCATTGGCCATGAAAACACCATAATGACTATGTTCATCCCTCAAGTGGCTCGTGACCCTAACTTGGTTACTCTGCCTAACCAGGTTTTGTTGACCTTGTGAACGTGCTGACCAACATCAGGACTCCACTGAAAATGCCTCATCGTGTTGTGTCAACTTGCCGTTATATGTGCTCCACAGTACATGATAGATAGAAAACTACCAGTATACAAAAGATGTCTCATTATTTATAAGGGAAAGTTACTCAATGAGATACTCAAACATTTGGTCTTAACTAGTAGAAGCATAGTAAATCTGGATTCCAGTGATGAGATGGTTCTATTTTGGATTCTCCAGCATGTGCAGCTGCTGACTCAGGTCCACCTGCTGAGCAGATGTGTTGAAGCTCTTCACAATGAGACCTCCATCACCAGACAGTACCTTGTAAGTTACCATAACGACACCAAACCACCTGGTCAGTAACCATAATAACACCAAACCATCTGCGTCAGTAACCATAATAACACCAAACCAATCTGGTCAGTAACCATAATAACACCAAACCACCTGGTCAGTAACCATAATAACACCAAACCATCTGGTCAGTAACCATAATAACACCAAACCATCTGGTCCATCCATCCATCCATTCTCGTCCGCTTATCCGGGGCTGGGTCGCGGTGGCAGCCGGCTAAGCAGGGCCCCTCAGGCTTCCTTCTCCCCAGCCACACTCTCTGGGATCCCGAGGCGTTCCCAGGCCAGACGAGATATATAATCCCTCCAGTGAGTTCTGGGTCTGTCCCGGGGTCTCCTCCCAGTTGGATGTGCCTGGAAAACCTCCAAAGGGAGGCGCCCGGGGGGCATCTTAATCAGATGCCCGAACCACCTCAGCTGACTCCTTTCGATGCGGAGGAGCAGCGGCTCTACTCCGAGCTTCCTCCGGATGTCTGAGCTCCTCACCCTATCTCTAAGACTGAGCCCAGCCACCCTGCGGAGGAAACTCATTTCGGCCGCTTGTATCCGCGATCTCATTCTTTCGGTCACTACCCAAAGCTCGTGACCATAGGTGAGGGTTGGAACGTAGATGGACCTGTAAATCGAGAGCTTTGCCTTCTGGCTCAGCTCCCTCTTCACCACAATGGACCGGTACAGCGCCCGCATCACTGCAGACGCTGCACCAATCCGTCTGTCCATCTCCCGCTCCATTTTGCCCTCACTCGTGAACAAGACCCCGAGATACTTGAACTCCTTCGCTTGAGGCAGCAACTCATTCCCAACCATCTGGTCAGTAACCATAATAACACCAAACCATCTGGTTAGTAACCATATTAACACCAAACCATCTGGTTAGTAACCATAACCATAATAACACCAAACCATGTGGTTAGTAAGCATAACCATAATAACACCAAACCTTCTGGTTAGTAACCATAATAACACCAAACCATCTGGTCAGTAACCATAATAAAACCAAACCATCTGGTCAGTAACCATAATAACACCAAACCACCTGGTTAGTAACCATGACAACACCTGGTCAGCAACCATAACACCTGAGGCCTGTACTACGAAGCAAGTTCAACATACCCAGGATATCTTTTCGTTAGCTTGCACAACCACAATCACGCATAAGTGTTGTCATGACGGTGGTTAGCAACTCATCCAGTTGTTGACCGATTGTCATCCATTATGATTGCTCACCTCCCTCCTCGCTCCTGCAGGAGGAGCTGCAGCAGTTCTCCAGCCGTGCAGAGGCGACGGGCCGCAGGAGCAGCTTCAGAGTGTCCAACCTGGAGGAGGCACTCCATCTCCTCCAGGAGGTGGAGCAGAGTGAGGAGACTCCGGTTACCCCTCAGCCGTCTCCTCCGCCCACAGCCGGGCGCTGGCTCCCTCAGATGAGCTCTAGCATCAGCAGTGAGTTGGATACGTGACAGGTTAACCCTACTAGGTTAACTCTAGTCTCAACCCTACTAAGTTAACCCTAACCCTACTAGGTTAACTCTAGTCTCAGCCCTACTAGGTTAACCCTAACTCTACTAGGTTAACCCTAGTCTCAGCCCTACTAGGTTAGCTCTAACCCTGCTAGGTTAACTCTAGTCTCAGCCCTACTAGGTTAGCCCTAACCCTACTAGGCTAACTCTAGTCTCAGCCCTACTAGGTTTAACCATAAGCCTACTAGGTTAACTCTAGTCTCAGCCCTATTAGGTTAGCCCTAACCCTACTAGGTTAACTCTAGTCCCAGCCCTATTAGGTTAGCCCTAACCCTACTAGGTTAACTCTAGTCCCAGCCCTACAAGGTTAGCCCTAACCCTACTAGGTTAACTCTAGTCTCAGCCCTATTAGGTTAGCCCTAACCCTACTAGGTTAACTCTAGTCCCAGCCCTACTAGGTTAACCCTAACCATACTAGGTTAACCCTAGTCTCAGTCCTAGCCCTTTATTGCAGCCAAGTAACATGCCAGAGAAAATCCTCTGATAAAGTCTTCCAGGTTTTAGGTGTAATAGAAATCAAAAAGACAATTGGACAATTCCAACCAGATTCGTGCCTTAATGCCTGTTTGTGCTTATAGACAACAGAACAGCCTCCAAATTCAGCTAGTACTCATTTGTGTGTGTCTGTGTGTCTTGTGTATAGTTCACGTCTACCCCTACCTGCCAGCCGACATGGCCTGGCTGATGGCTACCAGGAGGCTGTTCCTCTACTCGGAGCTGCTCCCCATCTGCAGCCTGGACCCTCAGCTCCACTCCCCCAAAACCAAGACCCTGTACACCCCTGCGGAGGACTGGTAGGTCCTCAGACTGGTAACCTTTGGGGCAATAGTGCGATAGAGTGGGCAGACAAGTGGTAATCTCTCAAGCCTCATCCACATTGTCGAAATCAGATAAATATTCAGCCTTGGTTTTAAAAATGTTAGATAAATCTTACACTTAACAACATTTTCTTAGTCCAACACAACAAACTCTTGCTGGCACTTCTCTCGCCAACTCTGTCACGTTTGACCCATTGATTAGACAACCAGAAAAGATCAAGCGAAAGATAAAGGACAAAAGTTGTAATCCTCAGCCTGTTAGCCCTGGGTCTGAGGAACTTCTCCGAGACGTCGGACCCTCATCAGATGATCAGCTCCTACCTAGTGCTGAAGAAACCATGGAAACTCCGCAGGAGAGTCTGGGAGATGAGGGGCACCAAGGCCCCGGCCAGCAACCCCATCAAGGTCTGCTGTACTAACTGGTGACTACATCTGATGGGTGTGAGAGTAGACCCAGAAGGCTTATTAGAAGTCTGTTCTTGTGAAGTTTGTTCTTCTAAAATAATATTCTTATGGCACTGGCAAATGGAAGGTTGCTGGTTCGTTCCCCGGCTCCCCCTAGCTAAGTGTCGAGGTGTCCCTGAGCAAGGCACCAAACCCTGACTGCCCACCGACCAGCTGGCTGTTGCCTTCCATGGTTGACACCGCTGTCGGTGTATGAATGGGTGAATGTGAGGCAATACTGTAAAGTGAGTTGGTAAAAGTGCTATCTTAAATGCAATCAATTTACCATTTACCATTTACCAAGTCACCGAGAAGCAAAAAAAGTGCAACACATCTAAATGCAAAAATGTATATGGTGTTTGTCAAAGTATTGATTTGAGGTTCATGTGTTGATGGCAGCATTTCAAAATGGCGGGTTTGACAGGCAGTGCAGACTTTATTCCCATGCAAACACATGAAGCCTTTATGATTGAAGTGTGTTCAGACCATGTGAACCCTGACCCTGACCATGTGGCCCTGACTGATGTGTTCCTGTCAGGTGTTCCGCGAGAGCGGAGGGCTCCCAGCCATGCCCTTGGCCTGTGGGGCCGTGGGCCCCGGAGAGGAGCGCCCCCCGGTGGAGAGGGAGACGTCCAGCATGCCAGAATGGCTCAAGGTGATCCTCAACTCTTAATCTGGGCCATGAGTTAGCCGTGGAGTTAATGAGGCTTTTCAGCTAATGACTGTTTAATTACTTTTCGCAGTCACAATGTAACATGACTGCGTTGCAATGTCTGATGTTGCTCCTATGTCCATGTCTCAACTAAAGGGAAGTTTATATTCACAGCTTCTTGTTAGTGAGTTAGTTTTTGTGATTTTGATTTGACTTTAGTCTAGTAAAATGACATGGCCAGATCCATACTAATGTGAGCATGGAGGTGGATGGGGATCTCTGGACTGAGGGAACGTGAAGGAGGGTTGTGCTGGATTATCACTACAAAACATGATCATGGTCAAACACCAGTCTCTTTCCCATACCTCAAACGATGAGGTGCTAGTGCTTTCATGCAACATCCTTTCCCTTTAATGGCTGTTTCTGTGGTGATACACAATCCTAACCCAGCAGCAAGGGAAGCTATTGGAGAATTCTGAAAGAGTGAATCGTGTATCTTTTTTAATGGGGAGTTTGTTGAGCATTTCAAGGCCAGTTTGACCGCTTGTTAGGTCTATATGGGGGTTATATACAGTATATAGGATGTTAATTATCCAGTTTGATAGTCAGTGTCTCTTCCTTCATAGAAAAGTCGTCCGATCATCCAGAAGCTGAGGTCCAGCCAGGCTTCCTACCCCGCCTGGCTGCCAAGAGACACCCAGCTGAGGCTGCACCCATCCCGCCCCACCACCGTGACCAAGCTGCACCCTGATTCTCACTCGCACCTCACACCCAAGCGGCTCTTCTCTTCGGCTCCCAGTACTCGACTGCCACCCATCGCCATAGCAAACGCGCAGTCAATCAGCCAGCCGCCCAGCATGTCAACCCCCCCTCTACTAGCCATTAGACCCAGTGCTCCGGTCCAACAGGAAACGCCCCCCTCTCTACTGACCACGACCCCCTCTGTACTGGCCACGACCCCCTCTGTACCGGCCACGCCCCCCTCTGTACCGGCCACGCCCCCTCTGTACGGCCACGACCCCCTCTGTACCGGCCACGCCCCCCTCTGTACCGGCCACGACCCCCTCTGTACCGGCCACGTCCCCCTCTGTACCGGCCACGACCCCCTCTGTACCGGCCACGACCCCCTCTTTACCGGCCATGACCCCCTCTGTACCGGCCACCAACCCCTCTGTACTGGCCACCACCCCCTCTGTACTGGCCTTAAGACCCAGTACTCAAAGTATCCCTCTGAACCGCTTGGCCACTGCTACTGGTGCCTCCCTCGGTCAACCAGACCAGCCCTCTATATGCCTTCCTATTGGCTCCCTCTTGTCACAGCATGTTGGAGGAGCACGGGGGGAACATGAAGGAATGGGAGAGGAGGACCATGGAGGAAGAGAGGAGGCACATGAAGGAGGAGGAGAGGAGGAACAACAACAACAACAACAACAACAACAAGGAGGGGGAGGAGGAGGAGGAGAAGAGGGGCATGAGGGAGGAGGAGAGGAGGAGCATGGTGGAGGAGAGGAGACAGGAGGAGGTGATGATGGGCAGAGTGGAGGTGAGAGAGATGAGGGTGGAGACAAAGATGGAGAGGACGATGGACAGGGAAGGGGTGACGAGGAAGATGACTTTGATGATCTGACTCAGGACGAAGATGAGGAAGAGGAGATGTCTTCAGAAGAGTCCATTCTCTCAGTTCCGGAGCTGCAGGTAAAGCGAGCGAGTTCACCAGTAAGACTGCTGAAGCTGTATTTGGGCATTACTTGGCCACTGGATACAGCTCAGACGATGCACTGTGGGTGTAAACACTGACCCCTGCAGGAAAGCAATGACATGTCGGCTCTGTTCTTCCCCCAGGAGACTATGAAACAGCTGACCTGGCTGGCCTCAGAGAGGAGGCTGGGGGGGGAGGACTCTGAGGAGGACCACTCCCCCGGCTCCCAGAACTCCCAGGAGGAGATCTCAGAGGAGGAGGAGGAGGGCCTGGTTAAGGGGGAGGAGGAGGATGCGGGAGGAGACCGGTGCTCCCAGGCGACGGGTGGAGGAGCTCCGGGTGGAGGGAGACTCCCCAGAAGAACTGGAAAGACTCTGGGGAGAGGAAGAGGTACAGAGGAACAGCCCAGAGTTTATACCTTCTATATATTTATAAAAAATTACCTTTCTCACATCAGCCTGTTCTGAGGCATGTTAACCTAGTAGCGATCAAGTTCAGGTCTCATCTCAAATATCTAATCCCTTATCTCTTCTCTATTCTCAGATTCAATATCTAATTTTAGATCCCATCTCTGATCTATCTAATATCTAATCTTGTATCTCATTTTATCTCTAATCTTAGATATCATCTCTAATCTCATCTATATTCTCAGATTGAATCTCTAATCTTAGCTCTGATGTCATCTCTAATCTCAGAACCCAGCTCAGATCCCATTTGTAATCTCCTCTCAGGTCGAATCCGTCCCCCGACTCGCCGTCGCCAGGAGCGACACAGCAAGGATTCCTCTAAACTCCTGCTGCTGTACGACCACCACATCCTAGACAACGACCCACAGAGAGAGAGCAAAGACACAGCGTTCGCCCAGGCCTATCTGACCAGGGTAGGAACCAATCTAAACACAGGCCTATGCGTAGTAACCAACACCAGTGTTGGACCAACACAGGTCCAACACTGAGAGAAACACCTAAGAGAAAAAAGAAAAGCTAACGATTATCCAAAGCTTAAAATTGTGTATTTGGGCCAGCCTGGAAGTACCGAGATGTGCTTTGTGATTCAGTCTGGTAGGTTCCCTTGTAGGTATATGGTTACTGGTACCGTAGTAAGTAGTACCAGGTTTCGGTACACAACATACATGGTTAGTAATTCTTCTCTCCTCCTTTCTTCTCTCTGATCTCTCCTCCTCCTCCTCTAGGTGCGTGAAGCTCTGGGAGGTTCTCCAAAGAAGATGGAGGAGTTCCTGTCTCTCCTCTATGAGTTTGAGGAGGCAGGGGAGGAGCAGGGTTCCATGGTCCATCTGTACAGGAGTCTGCGCTGCATCCTACAGGACAACATGGACCTTCTTCGAGACTTTGCTGCCTTCCTGCAGCCTGAGCAGGCTCTGGAGTGTGGCCTGGTGCGTTTTAGAAATTGGCTTACAACAATGTAAATTTGACTGTGGTATTGCATGCTGCTGTGATATTATGCTGACACAGACAAGGGCACGACTGACTTCCTAGCATTCCTCTTCCTCCTGTGCTGTCGACGTGCAGTTTGAGGAACAGCAGGCTTTCCAGAGAAGTCGTCGGTTCCTGAGGCAGTTGGAGATCAGTTTTGGAGAAAACCCATCTCATTACCAGAAGATTATTAAGGCTCTACAGGGAGGGGATGACCTTAGCCAAGCCAGTATCCAGGAGGTACCTAACTCCACCACAAACCCTAAACCCTAGCACAAACCTCAGCCAGTATCCAGGAGGTACCTAACCCCAACACGAACGCTTAACCCTAGCATGTACCTCAGCCAGTATCCAGGAGGTATCTAACCACAACGTGAACCCCCATAGTATCCATGCAGTAGCTAACCCCTAATCTCAGCCATTGCTCTATTGTAACTTTATTACAGCTCAAAGCTCAAATGGTCAGCCCCTAGTCATCTATTGTTATATAGCATTGTGTTTTGTTGTATTACTGATTAAGTGTCTATGTATGTGTATGTTATAGCTGAAAATTCAGATGGCCACCCTCTTGAAGGGACACACCCACCTGCAGGGTGAATTCTGGGTGTTTTTTGATGAACTCCGCCCACCCCTGGCTCGTCCAGGACAGTTCGAAGATGCTCATTGGCCAGAGGAAGGAGGAGGTACGTCTGATGGCAGTGAGGCTGTTGGTTCAGGATCAGGGGGCGGTGCTAGTGGGGGCTTTGAAGAAGTCACCCTCCCAGAACTTGAGGACGAGGAAGATGGACAGAAAATCCCTCCGATGGCTGTCCGGCGTTGCAGGAGGAAAATGGTTTCCTGCAGCAGCTACAACAAGGTTAGTGAGAACCTTGCAAAATACAGGGAATAATTCACAGGGAATTCAGGTGTCATAGCAGAAAGTACAGGACAGGGCTAAAGCTGTGTGGAGGAGTGTTCACACCTCGCCAAATACTCACTGGAAACCTCTTTCCTTCTCTTCTAGACCTCAGACGGAATCTCTAAAACCATGAAGGCCCTGGAGCCCCTCTTCCCTGCTAGACACAAGGATGGAGGCGACAAGGAGGGAGGGGACGACGGAGGAGACAAGGAGGGAGGAGATGACGGAGGAGACAAGGAGGGAGGAGAAGATGGAGGAGAGAAGGGTCCAGAAACGGAGGGAGGAGACAAGGGTCCCGAAACGGAGGGAGAAAACAAGCAGGGAGGAGATGACGAAGAGGAAGGAGGAGACGAGGAGGAGGAGGAGGAGGAGGAGGAGGGAGGAAACGATGGAGGAGATGACAACTTGGAAGACAAAGATCCAGAAACAGAGGGAGGAAATGAGCAGCGGGAAGACAAGGATGAGGAGGAGGGAGGAGACGAGAAAGGAGAAGACAATGAAGAAGAGGAGGAGGGAGGAAAGGAGGGAGGAGATGAGGGTGCAGCAGTTGACTGTGGCGCCAGCAGCGCTGTGCCAGGTTTGGTTAATTTTCTTTCGAAACCAAGCTTTAGTTTCTTTGACAGAACATGTATCAATTTAGTTAATTTTGGTTATTTATTAACAATAAAAGTGGAGCAAAATGTGTAAAGAATTCTGCCCTCATTCCCTCATTGCTCACTAGTTTCTCAAAACACGCTTCCAAAATTATTTGTTTTTTGATAACCAGGGTAACAATAAAAATGGTTATTGACTGAACTAATCCGACCTAACAGATAATCCTTCAAATGGAAAGAGGTAACTTGTGTTTTCTTCTTTGAAAGGACCAAGTGCGGCGTCATGGACGTGCATTAAAGTCGTTTCTGTCTCCTTGGTGGATGAAGAGGAAGATGAGAAGGAGGAAGATGAGGAGAGAGAGGATAAGCACAGCGATGGTGAACGCAGTCGCACTGATGACCCCTCCCTCGCCAAGCCAAGCCCCTCCCCTGAAACCGCCGTCTGTGCTAAAAACATGTCCCTCACGGCGAGTGGTGAGAAGGTGATCCTGTGGACCAGGTACAACTTTATTCTCTTCGACCGTGTAACGTATGCGTCAACTAGGCTCCTCCTCCTCACTGCCTCCCGTGCAGGGCAGTGAGGCTGTGTTATGCCCTCCAGCTCACTGACTTACTTGTGTTTCAGGGAAGCAGACAGAGTCCTTCTGACTACCTGTCAGCAGGAAGGGGCCAATCAGAATACATTCCAAGCTATCTCTACTCTGCTTGGTAACAAGACTCCAAGCCAGGTGAGTCCAGGGTTAGCTCCAGGCTAGCCAAGAGTTGGCTCTAAGTTTATCCAGGTTACCTCCAGCTAGCCCAGGCCTAGGCAAGGGGTGGTTAAGGTTAGCCCAGGGTTAGCTCTAGGTTAATCATAAGTTGGCCCAAGATAGCTCTAGGTTAGGATATATTCTTAACCTAGAGCTATAGTGCTACAAAATATTCCTGTATGGAGTCAAGTCTGGATTTCTTTTTCAGGTATCAAGGAGGTTCCGGGATTTGATGAAACTGTTTCGAACAGCTGCCCGTCAAGCAGATTCAGAGGAGGAAGCCCCTCCCTCTGAGCTGGCAGCAGCCAATGAGGAAGAGGGACCGGAGTGATTCATATTGTAGCTTGTTTTTACTGTGTATAAAACATCGATTAATAGGTCTATAGGACTGTATATAAATCAAACCGTTAATGATTGTGTACATACGAGGAAGGCAGTCTTTCATGTCATCATTTTGTAAAATATTGTTTTTAGATTAAACTAAAACACTTTATTTATACATCATGTCTGGACAGAGCTTTGTCAAGAGGTTTGTAGCGAACAAATATCAGGTTGTGAGGGTTCATCAAGGTTTAGCCTGTCACTACTAGCATTGTTAACTGAGTTAGCCCGTTTGTCCTCTGAACAAGATCCATCTGCCAACATTAGACATGTGCATGTATTTTAATGGATTTCAAACTCGGTATTACAAAAATATTAGGAACAATATACAAATAGGCACAAATGTTTTGACTGGAAAATTGGACACTTCTGACAAGAAGGTTCTATACATGCAAAAATAATAATTTCTTCAAACATAACTATTTTCTATATTTATCTCCCAGTGGTGCAATATGCTTGTAAGTGATGAGATGGAAAGTGAAAAAACGACTTACTACTAGCATTACTGAAGCCTACATTAGAGTGAAACAGGGTTAGCCCTTGGCTAGTCCTAGGATAGCTTTAGGTTAGGGTTAGCGCTAGGTTAGCCCCGTTTTATATGCGTTTGCAACATCAAAGAACCTTTGATTTATTAGCCTTTTATAAACAGCTGCTTAGTTGCGTTGATGGAACATACCTGATCTAAATACTAATCGCAGTGAAAATATGCAAGGTCCTCTACTGAACTGTCACAGTAACGACAAAGCCATGTACCCTTTGAAAGATTCTCTACAGGAAACTCCACCACCACCACTTTGTGTCTTGGCAACATGTCAGTAAAATATTGTCCTTAGAGTTAGTCAGAGTTCCAATTGGAAGATTTCAACAGGTGGGGGTTCAACCCTATCCCCAGAACCTCTGTTTGGGCTCCGGGGGTGGGTCGTGGAGGGTCTCCCCCTGCTGGGCAAAGATGGTCCCTGCTGCCTCCAGGGTGAAGATGAAGTAGATGTTTGCGACTAGCATGGTGAGGCTGGGCAGGAAGGACATGCCGAAGCCAAACCCCCGCACACTGCTGCCCAGGGAGGCCGCCAGCCAGTACACTAACCTAGGAGAGGAACAAGTGGTATTCATAAAGTACTGCCATGTATCCAATATCGAGGAGAGGAACACAGTATTCCCATAAGCAGACCCCGAACCCTGGCAGGGTTAACGCCTTGCTCTTAACAGTGGGATTCCAACCCCCAACCCTGTTGATACCCTAGTAGACCCATTCATATGTCTTGTATTCTGGTGTGAGCTTACCGTCCCACAGCGAACACTATCGTTAGCAGGGGCACCAGCTTCAGCTGCTCCTGACTGAGGTACATTGCCATCACCGCCAGTTGCACCACGTACAGCAGGAAGAGAGACGTGGAGTCGGCTAGGAAGCAGCGGTGGACCCTGACCAGTGCACTCTCTTCACATCCGCCATCTTGTCTCAAATCGCCGCTCCTCAGGCGACTTGCTCCGAGGACCAGCCAACCTGGAATGGGGGTCAACATTGCTGCCGGTTAGTTTTACACTGGATTCTAAAGTAAACTGGTTGCTGGTGGGTCTAAATGGCAGTAAACTGGATTCATAATACCCAGGATCATGGGCACTGTGGCGAAAATGGAGCAACGCAGCGTGTAGACCAGCCTCATGGCAGCGCTCTCCAGCAGGGGGGCATCGAAGGGCAGGAACACGTACCCCCCCCACACCAAGAAGGGGAACAGGAGAGCCGCAGTGCACAGAGACACGCCCGCCTTCAGAGCATCTCTGTTTCCACAGCAACACGCACCTAGAAACGGTCACAGGTGACATTTAAATGTGGCCCTTGACACCAACGCTGCTAGCAGTTCATGTCTCTAATTCCAGACCTGGAGAAAGCATATTGTTAGCTAGTGGAGCCCTGCAGCAGAGAAAGAGGCCCTACCATAAAGAGAGACCCTATCTTAGGGAGAGGCCCAGAGATGGGGGGCCCTACATGAGAGAGAGAGAGGGCTAGAGACGGGGGCCCGACATTAGGGAGAGAGTTCTAGAGACAGGGACCCTAGAGTAGAGGGAGGGGCCCTATAGTACAGCGACGGAGAGGCCTAGAGACAGGAGCCCTACATTAAGGACAGAGTCCTAGAAATGGGGGGGCCTAGAGAAGAGAGAGGGGCCTCGAGACAGGGGTCCTAGAGTAGGGAGAGGCCTAGAGACAGGGGGGCCCTAGAGTAGGGAGAGGCCTAGAGACAGAGGGGCCCTAGAGTAGGGAGAGGCCTAGAGGCACAGGGGCCCTATAATAGGAAGAGGCCTAGAGACAGAGACCCACAGACAGGGCCCCTAGAGTACAGCGAGGGAGAGGCCCTTACATTTGGAGTGCTGTGGCTCCGGGAACCAGTCCTGGTAGTAGTCTTCAGCCGGAGGGACATGAGCCCCCAGGAAGGGGATTTTCTCCGTCTCTGCATCCCAGAAATCTTTGCTGCCCAGGGGTGTTGAGCGAAGCACAGTCACCTGGGGACTGAAAACCTGCGCTGCTTCCTCTCTTTGTTTCTCCTCAAGCTTCCTCCCGAGCTCCAGTTCACTCTCTGTTTGACTTTCTGCTCCATGAAGAGATGAGCTGTCTGTGGGCCTCCTCTTCATCACCTCTTTATTCGTCCACTGTAGGGTACTGGGCTCCAGTCTGGCGGAACTCACCATCTCCTCTTCCTCCATCTCTTTCATCGTATAGCGGTGGCGCCCTCTGGTGGCCGGTCTTTAGTTATGTATCTGTGTCACTTCTGTTTTGAAAGGAAAACGCGCTTTTAATACGTAAAGACTTTGACTATCAAGACTTCGACTTTATTATAGAGAGATAACAAACGGCACTTAACGAAAATCATCGTTTTTTTTGTCATCCTGGCGACACGAAACTTAAGTAATTGAGCGTGTAAGTTATTTATGTTGTGTTGTATTTGATCAAGCTACGCATTTCCTGGCTGGATCTCTTACGCAATAAACTAAAACACGGTAGACAGGCTCCACCAAGTAGGCGATTGTCCTTACTTAGAGTTTGTCCTTACGTTAGTGTTCTAGGGTTAAGGAGGTAGATCTATATAGATGTATATTAGCCCAATTAACAAATACAATACAGTCAGTTCTATAGAGGCTACAGAGAAAATGCCAGTGAGATTAAAAGTGCCATCACCTTGCCACTTACTGGTTGAGTGGAATTAAACTAAAATATGCTTTCACCCAAGGAGAGCTAAAAGACTCAACGGAGACATGGTAAAACGTCAAATTTCTTACTCTCATTAGTTTAAGTCGCGACGTGTGTCGGTTAAAGTTGTGTTTAGTTCCGCGTCGACCTGCTGGGTTTCAGCAGGTGTGGTCAGGAGGTTTCAGGTGAATACTTGAGGCTCGGTCCCTTAAAGGCGCAGCGCCGCGCCCAGGAAGTCCCAACAATGTACTGTACAACAAGCGAGCATCATTCATCAAGGCTATTATATTTATATTATACACACAATGTCAGTGGCGGCCTCCGGGTGTATGAGAGGCCGGGGCGAAGTGAATGAACCGTTCCAAACCCTGGCTAAGGTTTCACGTTTTCTCCACTGGAAGGGCACCCTAGAGAGCACTTTATCAGGTCTTCTCCACTGGAAGGGCACCCTAGAGGGCACTTTATCATGTGTCTCCACTGGAAGGGCACCTGAGAGTGGGCACTTTTATCACGTCTTCTCCACTGGAGGGCACCCTTGAGGGCACTTTATCAGGTCTTCTCCACTGGAAGGGCACCCTAGAGGGCACGTTATCAACTTTGGTCCACTGGAAGGGCACCCTAGAGAGCACTTTATCAGGTCTTCTCCACTGGAAGGGCACCCTAGAGGGCACGTTTATCAACTTTGGTCCACTGGAAGGGCACCCTAGAGGGCACTTTATCATGTGGCTCCACTGGAAGGGCACCCTAGAGGGCACTTTATCATGTGTCTCCACTGGAAGGGCACCCTAGCACCCTAGAGAGCACTTTTATCACGTCTTCTCCACTGGAGGGCACCCTAGAGTGCACTTTATCAATTTGTCTTGCACAGTATCACGTTTTTTAATACCACCGATAAGCACACTTGACCCTGTTTTATATTCCATAGGGGCATCCAAGAGGGCACTTTTGCATGAGTCCACCAGTTCACAATGTACTTGCCAATTAGTTATCGATATTACAGTATTGTGTATTACTCATATACAAACACATACATATACTGTATATAATACACACATACTGAAGCAATCGATTGACATATGCATATATGTGTGTGTGTGTGTATAAATATATACGCAATATATAGGGTTATGTGAATATATATATTATATATACGTGCATGTGTGTATACATATATATAAAGACAGGATGGTGGAGCAATGACCCTCATGGTTCCATAAATTCGGAGTTGATTCAGGAATAAACAAACAAAACACATCTTCATTTCCCTGACACTGGTGTCTTTGTGTTCCAGTGTCAGCTGCAGTCAAGTGTCCCAGCTCTGTGTGTGTGTGCGTGTGTGTGCGTGCGTGTGTGTGTGAGAGAGAGAGAGTGAGTGTGTGTGATGGAGTTTGTGCCAGTCAGTGCCAGGTCTATACCCACTCCTAGAGACACCTCCACTATAACTAGTCTAAGACCAGCCTCCAGAACCACCAGGTTATTTTTGTTATATAAGTATATATATATTATATATATATATATATATATTATTATTACATTTTTTGCCATTTCAATGGTTGCCCCCACTAGCATGGTGCGCCAGCTTTACTTCATGCGTTTGCACAATAGGAACCCAGTAGTAACTGGGTTTCCTAACTCCCATGTAAACTCTGAGGCCTGGTTGTCTACCCTGGATTCTCCCCGGAGCACAACCTGGTTATGACACCCATAGGTGACCGGATTCTTATCCGATATAATTCTGACATTCCCATGTAACATGTAACCAGGTGTCTGGCAGTTTCCAGAGAGGGAAATACTTTTGAGCTCGCACAGAGGGGGGTGTCTGGCTTCCCCATGAGTCTTGAGGCGCAGTGGGGCGTAATGGAGACTGGTGTTTTTCAACCTGTGGTACGCGAACCACTGGTGGTGCTCAAGGGTACTGCGGGTGGTACATGGGGTTTTATTTTTTAAATAGAAATTTTCCAATAATAGAAAAATTAGATAGATACTCGAAAATAATAATATATTGCTCAGTAAATATAATATTATGGCTTGCTATTAATTAAAAAATAGTTTAGCTTTGCACATTCCATCATGTTTTCCATTGTTGCTCATTTGTGTTTGTTCAATAAACATACTGAGAGTATAAACTGCATTGCTGACTTTTGTGGCACTCTTTGCTCAGCAACTGCATGTGTATTTATCTATCTTTCACTGTTTGCATACAAGATAGTCCACGAAAAGGTCTTGATGACAGTTTAGTGGGACACCTACAGTTATAGGTTGGAAACCACTGCCACAGACCATACGCTTCCATAGGCCATATATGTTTCCATAGACCATAAGCTGTGTTGACTGCTTCAGCCCATTGCTGCGTTTCATCATGCGTTGCCGCCATATTGGTGAGGCCAGGAAGTCAACAGTGACCTGTGTTTTTCCTGGTTAAAAAGCACTGTAATGTTTACAGTTTTACATATTTATCTATGTATGTTTATTTTGCTGTGAAGCCTGTAAATAGTCTGGATTGATTATTTTGATTCTTTCCCTTCAATTGTGTTATTTGTGATATTTGTATTGTTCTGTTGCACATTCCGCTGGGCATCGCCACTTTTCCATTTCACTGCATATCTGTGTATTTTAATTAAACTTCTTGAATGCTTGAATGCTTGAGTGCAAAGAAATAAATTGTTATACTGCATATATTATTATATTAGATAGATTAGACATGTAGATAATTATATATTATCTATATGTCACACATAGATCTAAACAGATCCATATTGTTATCGTGCTTCTTATCCAGATAAACTTCATCTCCTTGTATATTGTAATTGTACATTACATTTGTTTATGTTCAGAGTTGGAAGTAGGAAGTTGAAAGCAGGAAATGTGTCAGCTACGAAGTTGCCAAAACATGGATGCTCATGCTAAACTTTGTGTTGCAATAACTAACGTAATGCCTCGCCCACATGTTTGTTCTCTGCGTTTTGCCCCTTGTCCGCACAGGTCACTGAAAACAAAACTTCTGGAACTTGGGTTTTGCCAAATCATGACACCATAACATTGATTTACACATAGCACTTGTTGTTTCACACATTGAGCATGCCCCAGAAACCTGCAAACAATGGTGGACTACTGGTGTGTTTATATGCGTCTAGGTTTTACTATTAGCTGTTAGCTGTAATTACACAGTTACAAGATCTCACTCTTCCCCCTCTCCCCTTCCTTTCCATTCCAGTGGTTGCCAGTTCATTGCACAGCATATTTTGTGGTCAAGTGGAGTGAGACACAGACATCCTTCATGGTGGAGTGGTGAAATAATTTGCAACATGTAGCTTAGCGATATAGATTACACTGTGCGGTGGTGTTTCAAGAGTCCTGTAATGTAATGTACGTACAACATTTTTATGTTCACACACAACTACTAAGACTCTTGATCGCTGACGCCACAGAGATTTGGTATCTCTGTGGCGTCAGCGATCAAGAGTCTTAGTGTTCTACTATTGACTCACAAGCCTTGTACATGTATGTATGTTAATGTAGTGTGTATATGTATATTTCCAATGCATGTTTATATATACTGTATATATAAAAATGTCTCTTCTTGCTTGCTTTATCTTTTTTTTACCTACTTTTTGTCGTTTTGTTTTTGTCCCCTGCCATGTCACAAGAATTTCACTGTTCAGAATGGCCCTGATTTATAAAGATTGTTTACGTGACAATAAAACACATTGACTTTGACTTTGTAGGCCTTGTAGGAGGTAGGAGGTAGGTATTTCTCACTTCCGAGTTATAATCGATGTTTCTGATGGTGAAAAGTGGCTGAAAGGTTATCTTCAAACTTCTCTCCAATGTGTTCAATCTACTGGATCAACCAATATAAAGCCCAGCAAGATGGATGAATAGATAGATCTAGATATAGCTTGAATGATAGCCTGCATTACTATTTATCTTTTTTAATATAGCACAAGCAATGTAGGCTTACATCATCCAACCTATAGACGGGCAGTAACATACTGTATGTTATAATATGTTAATACCTTAATACCTACATCAGTTTATAATCCAGGAATTTGACAGGACAGTGAGGACCGAGATTGTATAAACATAAGCTCATATTAAAATATATTACAAGAACATAGTATAAGCTATAAGAATATTACATATATATAATATATATATATTACAAGGGGAAGAGCATACAGCTTATCAGGAAGACGTGTCTAGCGCTGTGGTCTAGAGCCGTTCCGCTCTGTGATTGGTTCAACGCCACGTCATTAGGTAATGGTCCTAAAGGGGGCGGGACTCAGCGTGTTGCCCCTCCCCCTTCTCAATGTTGACCCTTCGATGAAGTCTCCTGTCTCGGCGCGCGGAAAATAGGAAGAAATAATAATAATAAAGAAGAAGAAAAGCCCCCCCGCCCGGGATCCATTATCTTCATTATTTCCACTAAACGGGCCACTTTTCACCTGAACCAGACGCGTATTCGCGGCTATTAACAGCGGGGTTTTCCGCCCTAAGTTGAGACCGGCGGAGAATAAAGGATCGTCTGGAGACACTCGGTCATGTCCCGGGTCATAGAACCGCTCCTGAAAAGCCGCCAAGAGAGGATGAAGGAAATCAATTTAAGGGTGAGTGTGTCCCACAGGTTCAGGTGCGAACGCTATGTTCCCATTAGAAGCCACTTCCCCCGCTTCGTTCTATTGTTATTAGCGATACGACGAGCCGCTATTCCGACGCGCGTCTTTTTTTGATTGTCTTTCCGGTTTAGGTTTTTTTGTCGAACAGCCGCTACCGTTAAAACCGCCGCCCAAAAAGGGTTAGGGTCATTCAAACTATTTAGTGTGCGGGGTGGGGGGGGGGGCTGGTTTCTGACTGCTGCCAGGTGTCTTTGTGTAGGCCGCCTATACACCGGTTACCTGCTTCTGCTGAGCCGCCGCCGCCGCGCTCGAGAAAACGGTACCGCAGCGCAGCACATGCAGCAGTCTGCAGCGTGGCACGAGGGGAGGCGCTCCGCTTTGTCCGGGTGGGGAGAGAGAGAGACACACACACAGAGAGAGAGAGAGAGAGAGAGAGAGACACACACACACAGATGGAGAGAGAGAGACACACACACGCACAGACACACGCACGCACGCAGATGCACGCACACACACACACACACACACCACACACACACACATACACACACACAGATGGAGATAGAGAGAATCGCCCACGGGAGGGAGGGGGAGGGAGTGATCAGCCGCTGTGTGTGTGTGTGTGTGTGATGAGGAAGACTCGACAGGGTCGATGACTATTTCTCAATAGTTTCTAAAGCAACGTTTCTGGAAACGCTTCGGGCTACTTTTAGTCACAAAGACAGTTGTTATTGTGATGCAGGATTAACATTGAATACTGTGTATTCTTCGCGTAGAGTGGTCTGTGTGTGTGTGTGTGTCTGTGTGTGTGTGTGTGAGAGAGAGTGTGGGTGTGTGTTAGGCTCTCTACAACATGCAATATGCTGACATTTCTATTTTTATAATTTAATCTAACTCTCTCTCTCTGTCTATATATATATATATATATAGACAAACACAACACTCGTTCATTCTCAAAATAGTAAAGGAGAAGTAGGTTGACCAACTAACAACAGTAACCCTAAAGCCCAAATTACATGTAATCACACATACCGCACATACGGCATCCACGTGGCCACGCAGAGACCTGCACGCCAGTCTCAGACCTACACGTACGCTGAGATGGCAGTTCCCCATAGAAAACAGCACCCAATGCCCATCTCTGCAGAGATTTGCGTCAACAAATCGCTTATTGGTCAATCAGAGAACAGCCATAGTGTTTTGTTTTGTTTTCAACAGCCAGACATGAGAATAAAATGAATGCATGCAAAGCACTATTTTCAGTTGGTTTCGATATACACCCAAAGAAGGGCGGGAGTGCAGATTCTGGCTCTGTGAGGTTGGCATAGAAAAGAAATACCCTATCCCAGAATAGAATTTTCGTTTCAACCATGGTCACCAACACAAAGAGCACTTTGTGATAATATATGAGCGCCATAGTAAGTTAATCAAAATGTATTACATTGGTTTGGAATTCACAAAAAGCAGGGGCAGAGGGTACAGGGCAGGGAAGGTAATGGAGCCGGGCTGAACTGACCCTGAAGCTGAACAAGCTGACAGTTTTGCATATCCCACATTTGTGAGAAGATCCACTTCAGGACTGGGAGACAACAACATGGATGACATTTGCTTGATGCATGCAAAGAAACCTATGTGCTCCAGTAAAACCACAGCCACCAAACTAGAATGGTAAATGGATTGCATTTATATAGTGCTTTTATCCAAAGTGCTTTACAGTTGCCTCACATTCACCCATTCATACACCGACGGCGGTGCCAACCATGCAAGGTAACAACCAACACGTCAGGAGCAGTTAGGGTTAGGTGGTGTCTTGCTCAGGTGACACTTTGCTAGGTAGAGCCCCGAGATCGAACCAGCAACCTTCTCATTGCCAGACAACCGCTCTTAACTCCTGAGCTACTGCCGCCAAAGAGCAACAAGAAGAGTGGCTGAAGCCATGGTTAACTGAGGAAGCCAATTAATCACAGAAGAAACCTTTAGACATTGCTTGTGTAGGCTATTGCTTTATAACATTATACATTATACAATAAAGTACAACATTGCATTTAGAAATGTAGCTATGACTAGATAGTTGATGTTTTGATTGTGTCATGGTGAAGAAAAAATAGAGAAATACAATCCCTACCAAATGTGTGCTACTACTTAAACTAGTAGTCTCAGGAATATTGTTACACATATTATTTTGAAGCACTGATTTGAAACAATATTAGGGATTGTAGGGCTGTACCTGGCAGTGATTATTCAAAGTTTTACACCAGATACTTATTTTGCCATTGTGTCACTCTCATTAGATCTACCACGAAATGTGTCTCCCTGTGCAACAGTAGTTCTCTTGTAATGATTATCTTCTCTTTCCCATGACTCATATGGAATGGAATTCATGTGTGTTGGAATTCATGGGTGTCTCATAAGTCATATTTTTTTTTATAACGCACTTAAAAAACAACCGCGATTGTTTCGCTGAAATAATTAGGAGTGAATTTGGGGCTCTCTGATTCGACGAGTCGACTCTTACAGCCCAGCCCTAAGTGATTTATTATAGATCATCTATAATAAGTTAACCTAGCAATCAGGAGTGCTTCAAACTTGTTCTATTCAAATCTTACTGTACCATCAGTGCTATATTGTTGTTTCACTCTCTTTCGACAAATGTACATATTGTAAGTCGCTTTGGACAAAAGTGTCTGCCCAATGCCCTAAATGTAAATGTATATGGCTCTCTCAAGCTCTCTCATGTATATGGCTCTCTCAAAACTGGTGCGTGTTTGACATTGACAAGCCTGACTGCTGAATGTATTGATGCAAACTTAGATTGAGGTGAGATCAGCCCATGTTTTAATGTTCCTATCTGTGCTAGTTGTGTTGGGTTGCAGTCATGTTGACTGGTTACAGAAGGGGATGTTTTGGTTTGCGAGGGACCAATGGTTGTTCCTGGTTTACTGCTTATTATCAGGAACTGTATTTGTTTTTATTTTATGGCCTAGCCACATAGACTACGGCGAAGCCCTAAAGGTAAAGGTAAATAAAGGTTTGATTTTGGCCCATGACCACATTTCCAGGCTAGCTGCGACCCCGACTTTAGCTTTTGTGCATCCGCTTCCACGCTAAATGTTTTTCCCAAATCAACATCTGCTGGTCATATCAATGTCACGCTGAACATAATCGCATCACTCTACTACGCAGTACACACTAGTAGTCTGCTAGTGGCTATGAATCATTAGGCAGTCCGTTTGTACATGCAGGATGTCTACAAGACCTGATAAGATGATAATAATCCAGCCCAATAAACTGTCATAAACCATAAACCTTGTTTGGATGAATACATGACGTTGTAGTGCAGTACACTTAAATGCTGTAGTGCAGTACACTTAAATACACTTAATGCTGTCATTTGAATACCATGTTATCACTATGGCAACATGATGCAAGTGTTGTAGGCGAGATCATCATCACTATGGCATCATCACTATACCTGATGGAAGTGTTGGATATTATCATCACTATGGCAACGTGATAGAAGTGTCAGCGATACATCACATTGACTGATGACTCATGAGCCCATGAACTTAACTCATTATCCCATTTAACTCATGAACTCGCCGCTCTCCAATTTATAAAAAATGATCCATCAGCTATTAGTGAGTGAAATGTGAGAATATCTGTTCAAAACATTGCTCTCATCAGCACTATTTACAACTCTAAAATCTTCCCTACAGCAGCTTTAAAGGTGCTGTAGGGAAGATTTGAGCAAGACTTTGAAAGGAGAGCAAGACTTTGAAATTGAACAACCACAAACCTTCTTCTCTGTTCCCTCCACCATTGAGAAGTGTTACACACCTGTGATTGATAGGCAAGGTGTATTCCCAGATTGGTCAGAAATGAGGGAAGCCAGGAGCAGTCTGAAGTCTAACTTGGCTCATGCAGATGGAGGAGGCCCAGTCAACTTGAAACAGATATTCTCACTGTGCAGTTCGGTCAAGAATAGCTACAGATGGTGATGCAATTTCTAACAAGTTAAATAGCTATTAAAGCTTACCTACAGCATCTTTAACTCATAATTTAATTAAGTCATCATCTCATTAACTCATCTCATTAACTCATTAACGTAATTCCTTTTTGTAACTGATCAGCAATGACAACTTGCCAGGTATTGTTGGTTTCCCCCTCCCCTTCAAAGCTCTGTTAAATTGTGGCCTGGTCTCCTGTTTCTGGATGAGCAGCGTCAGGATAAAGGGCCTCATTGTGTGGTTTATTTTCTCATGGTGTCTGGTTATCATTTGACACAGCAGCCTCAACAACATTAAAGTGTGACTTCCAAGCGGGGCAACTGAATTGTCACAGGATACAAAAACTTAGTACGATAGAGTCTAGTCTAAGTAATTACTACGGTAGAGAGTAGGAAGTTAGTATGATGAAACTAGTCGACATAGTTGGTATAGTGAGACTCGTCTCACCATTCTCTAGCCCCGGGAGTTAGTATGGCAGAGATTAGTCGAGGTAGGAAGTGAGACTAGTCTAGGTAGGTAGTACAGTGAGACTAATCTAGGTAGTTAGTATGGTGAGACTAGTCTAGGTAGTTAGTATGATAGAGACTAGTCTAGGTAGTTAGTATGATGAGACTAGTCCAGGTAGGGAGCACAAGTGAGATGCAGTACTACGGTAGTTAATAGTGTGTGTGTGTGTGAGTGACAATTAGTAGTGGTAGAACTAGAGACTAATCTAGGTAGTTAGTATGGTGAGACTAGTCTAGGTAGTTAGTATGATAGAGACTAGTCTAGGTAGTTAGTATGGATGAGACTAGTCTAGGTAGTTAGTATGATAGAGACTAGTCTAGGTAGTTAGTATGATGAGACTAGTCTAGGTAGTAGTACAGTGAGACTAGTCTAGGTAGTTAGTATGGTGAGATTAGTCTAGGTAGTTAGTATGGTGAGACTAGTCTAGGTAGTTAGTATGGTGAGGCTAGTCTAGGTAGTTAGTATGGTGAGATTAGTCTAGGTAGTTAGTATGGTGAGACTAGTCTAGGTAGTTAGTATGGTGAGGCTAGTCTAATTAGTTAGTATGGCAGAAATTAGTCTAAGTAGTTAGTATGGTAGACTAGAGACTAGTCTCGGTAGTTAGTATGGTAGAGACTAGTCTATGTAGTTAGTATGGGTGAGGGCTAGTCTAGGTCAGTTTAGCTATCGGTGAGGGCACTGTCTAGGGTAGTTAGTATGCGCAGAGATTAGGTCTAGGTAGTTAGTATGGTTATACTACGCAGACTACGTCTAGGTAGTTAGTACAGGTAGAGAGACTAGTCTAGGTTAGTTAGTAGGTGAGACTAGGTCCTAGGCTAGTGTTGCTATGGTGAGGCTAGGTCCTAGGTAGTTTAGGTATGGGCAGAGGATCTAGGTCCTAGGTAGGTTAGTATGGACCTAGAGCTAGAGACTAGTCTAGGTAGGTGTCGTACGGGTAGAGGTGAGGCCTTGGAGTTAAGCACTAGCTAGCTGTTTAGTAGTTGCTAAACTGTGCGGTAGAGTCGTCGCACTCTCTGCTGTGTTGTCCTTTGTACGCGGGTTTCTGAGTGGCTTTCGTGTTCCTTTGTTTTCGCAGAACAAGGAGAAGGGAAGAATGAAGGCAGAGCAGAGAAGCGAAGCGAGGGAGCGGGAGGCCGCAGCTACAGTAATCGGCCACCTCTTCAACCTCCCGTCACCGTGCTGCCGCCACCACACTCTGCCCTCCGTCGCGTGTAACCGGAGCATCACCGCCAAGGAGGCTCTGAGCTGCCCCAGTAAGGCACTCTGTGTGTGTCTGTGTGTGTACGTGTGTCTGTGTGTGTGTCTGTGTGTGTGTCTGTGTGTGTCTGTGTGTGTGTCTGATGTATGCCTACGTGTCTCGTGTCTGTGTCTGGGTGGCTGATCTTGTGTATGTACGTGTGTCTGTGTGTAGTTGTCTGGTGGGTGCTGTCTGTGTTGTGTGTCTTGTATGTATGTGTGTCTGTGTATGTGTCTGTGTGTGTCTGTTCGTGTGTGACGTCGTGTCTGGTGTTGTGTGTCTGTCTGGCACGTGTGTCTGGTGTGGACTTTTGGGTCTGTGTGTTGGACGTGTGTCTGTGTGTGTGTCTGTAGGAACGTGTGTCTGTGTGTCTGTGTGGGCACGCTTGTGTCTGTGTGGGGACGTCATGTGTCTGGTGTCTGTGTGCTCTGTCTGTCTGTCACTGCTGGTGTGTGTGCCTGCTCGCGGAGAGCAGGAGAGTAACAGGGTGTCGGCCAAGCCAGCTAAAACAGGAAGCTCCTGTGTAGTTTCCAGATATTTGACTAACAGAGTACCACAGTACTAGCATAGTACCCCATAGTACTACCATAGTAACACTACTAACCCCTACCACGCTTTGAAAAAATGGAGGGGTTGGGCGGGGTAGTGACAGTATTGGTACGGGGCCTTTACCCTACTAACTCTGACTCTACTAACGCTAATGCTTCTAACATCGTGTACGTTTGGGGACGGAGGCGCTACACTGCCCCCTTGTGTACACGTTAATGTAGTTAAGGAAGTGTGAATGCACCCTTACCCCACTAACCCAAACCCTACTGACCCTAACTATCCCACCCTGTTTCACAGCCTGGCTGTCTGTCGCACTCTCTCTATCTATCGGTCTGTCTGACTCACAGCCGTTCTGTTTGTCTGTATGACTACCTGTCTGTCTGTCTCACTACCTGTCTGTCTGTCTGTTTCTCTCACAGCCCATCTGTCTGTCTCTCACAGCCTGTCTGTCTGACTACCTGTCTGTCTGTCTGTCTCACTACCTGTCTGTCTGTCTGTTTCAGTACCTATCTGTCTGTCTCACAGTCTGTCTGTCTGTCTCACTACCTGTCTGTCTGTTTCACTACCTATCTGTCGGTCTCACAGCCTGTCTATCCGTCCTACAGCCTGTCTGTCTATCTCACTACCTTTCTGTCTGTCTATCTGTCTCACAGCCTGTAACGTCACAATCCATAATCGCTGTCGAGACACGCTGGCGAGCTGCGCAAAGATGAAGCACAAGGTAAAACATGTTGTGATTGTTACTATAATATGTTATAATTATATTAATAATAATATAACTATAGATAGCAGAAGGTAAAGGTTGCAAGGTTGCTGATGATCTGAATGTATTGTGTTGTGTTGTGCAGCAACAGAAGTTGGCGTTGGTCAGGAACAGCTCAGCACTGCAGAATGTGACACTGAGGAACAAGAGTAAGTCAAGCCTTGTGTGCAATACGAATGACACAATGACACCCCAACAGCCCTCTCTCTCTCATGTACATCTCAGATCTAGCTTCTGTGCATGTCCACCGCATTACTTTTGAAGTCGTAACCTTCCGTAATAATGTGATGTTTAATCACAGAGGTGGTGTGACGGTCTCTACAGTTGGGTACGCTACTGACGTGTGACACTGTAGTCACTACAGTGTCACACGCCAGTAGCGTACCCAACTGAGTGTAGTGCCTTGGAAATGTGTGACTTAGCTGCATCACTAAGGGCCATGGCATTCACAGCTGATATGGACCGCTCACCACCACTGCTTGCAGCTATACCATAGATTAAGTGCTGTTGCTTGAACTAAATAATACACTTTTGAACACGCACATGAATACATGCTGCACATTTAGCTCCTTTTGGTAAATTAGAAAACAATTAACGAATAGTAAAAAGACTTGCCCCATTTCATCAATCGTTTATCGTCGATAAATCTGATCATGAAACAGACTAGCAAGCTACCATGAATACAAAGCACAATGGGAGTTAATTGTATTTTTGTATTGATAGCTTGCTGTCTGCTTCATGGGAAAGATTAAAAAAACACTTGTGTCTTCTTTTCCGAGTGGCCAGTTTGCATCGTGTCCGTAAGTATCTTCTCCTCTTCCTCCAGCTCCACTGATGAAGGAGCGGCCGAGCTCTGCCATCTATCCATCCGACAGCCTGCGCCAGTCACTGCTGGGTTCCAGAAGAGTAAGAACTGGACTTTCATTGGCCAAGAGCGTCTCCACCAATAACATTGCAGGGTGAGATCTTTATTACATTAAAGTTATTGTATTTTGTTATAATATATTACATTATATTCAATTATTTATACAGTATATATAATGATATGATATTAAAGGTGCTGTATGTGTGTGTGTGTGTGTGTGTGTGTGTGTAGTTGTGAGGACTCTCCTGTAGGTCTGAGGAGGATTCTGTCTCAGTCCAGCGACTCTCTGAACTTCAGAAACAGAGCCATGTCCCTGGAGTCACTAACAGACGAAGGTAACACCTTTATAATACCTTTATAATACAACATACATTGCAGGACTTCTTGACATGGTCCCACTCACGCAACAATGTAATACATACTGTATGTATGAGTGCAATCATATGTGCGTATAGTCATATAGTATCGTCATTGTCCCTCCGCACCACTAGGGGAGCTTTACTACGCCTCGCTGCTGGAGGACTTACAGGAAGAGGGCAGATGCGTGTGTGCCGACAGCTGGAGTGTGGCCGTGGACCACAGCTTCCTGCAGAGTCAGCGTAAAGACGTCATCAAACGCCAAGACGTCATCTACGGTGAATTTACAAGCTTTCCTGGTCCCCAAATGCTGGTCCAAAGTATTTATATAGAGGACCCGTATTGTAAATCTGGATTGAATGTGTCCAATGGCAATGAAACTGTGTAGCCTCTACCTCTCAGTACTGTGACCAGGATGTCAGTTGTCTAAACAGGATGTTGGTGGTTGCTGTAAACAGGATGTTGGTTTCTGTAAACAGGATGTTGATTGCCGTGAACAGGATGTTGGTCACTGTAAACAGGATGTTGGTGGTTGCTGTAAACAGGATGTTGGTTGCTGTAAACAGGATGTTGGTTGCTGTAAACAGGATGTTGGTGGTTGCTGTAAACAGGATGTTGGTTGCTGTAAACAGGATGTTGGTGGTTGCTGTAAACCAGATGTTGGTTGCCCCTTAAGTGATGTAAACAGGATGTTGATTGTCCCTTCAGTGTTCTAAACAGGATGTTAATATAAAACACGTTAGACATACATTGTGTTCTGGATGTGACCTTGATCCCAGTATGTGACTCTTTCTCCCTTTATCTAGAGCTCATCCAGACAGAGTTTCATCACGTGCGGACCCTGCGCATCATGGATGGGGTGTATCGCCGGGGCATGCTGGAGGAGTGATGTTGGAAGCCGGGCGTGTTCACGCTGTCTTCCCCTGCCTGGACCAGCTGCTGGGGCTCCACCAGGCCCTTCCTGGCTCTGATGATGACCAGCAGGACCCAGGCTCTGGCCCTGGGAGCCACACCAACTTCACCATCCAGCAGCTGGGAGATCTCCTGCTAAATCAGGTGACTACACACACGCTACACCCACACCAAACACACATTACACCCACACCAAACACACACTACACCCACACCAAACACACATTACACCCACACCAAACACACACTACACCCACACCAAACACACACTACACCCACACCAAACACACACTACACCCACACCAAACACACATTACACCCACACCAAACACACACTACACCCACACCAAACACACACTACACCCACACCAAACACACACTACACCCACACCAAACACACATTACACCCACACCAAACACACACTACACCCACACCAAACACACACTACACCCACACCAAACACACACTACACCCACCACACACTACACCCACACCAAACACACACTACACCCACACCAAACACACACTACACCCACACCAAACACACACTTACACCCACACCAAACACACACTACACCCACACCAAACACACATTACACCCACACCAAACACACGCTACACCCACACCAAACACACATTACACCCACACCAAACACACACTACACCCACACCAAACACACACTACACCCACACCAAACACACATTACACCCACACCAAACACACACTACACCCACACCAAACACACATTACACCCACACCAAACACACACTACACCCACTCCAAACACACGCTACACCCACACCAAACACACACTACACCCACACTACACCCACACCAAACACACACTACACCCACTCCAAACACACGCTACACCCACACCAAACACACACTACACCCACACTACACCCACACCAAACACACACTACACCCACACCAAACACACACTACACCCACACCAAACACACACTACACCCACTCCAAACACACACTACACCCACACCAAACACACACTACACCCACTCCAAACACGCTACACCCACACCAAACACACATTACACCCACACCAAAACCACACACTACACCCACACTCCAAACACACTATACCCACACCAAACACACACTACACCCACACCAAACACACACTACACCCACACCAAACACACACTACACCCACACCAAACACACACTACACCCACACCAAACACACACTACACCCACTCCAAACACACGCTACACCCACTCCAAACACACACTACTCACACACTACACCCACACCAAACACACACTACACCCACTCCAAACACACACTACACACACACTACACCCACACCAAACACACACTACACACAACTACACCACACCAAACACACACTCACCCACACCAAACACACACTACACCCACTCCAAACACACGCTACACCCACTCCAAACACACGCTACACCCACTCCAAACACACACTACTCACACACTACCACCCACACCAAAACACACACTACACCCACTCCAAACACACACTACACCCACACTACACCCACACCAAACACACCACTACACCCACACCAAACACACACTACACCCACTCCAAACACACACTACACACACACTACACCCACACCAAACACACACTACACCCACACCAAACACACACTACACCCACTCCAAACACACACTACACACACACTACAACCCACACCAAACACACACTACACCCACTCCAAACACACACGTCACCCACACCAAACACACACTACACCCACTCCAACACACACTACACCCACACCAAACACACACGTCACCCACACCAAAACACAACTACACCACTCCAAACACACACTACACCCACACCAAACACACACTACAACCCACCACTACACCCACACCAAACACACACTACACCACACCAACACACACTACACCCACTCCAAACACACACTACACACACACTACACCCACACCAAACACACACTACACCCACACCAAACACACACTACACCCACTCCAAACACACACTACACACACACTACACCCACACCAAACACACACTACACCCACTCCAAACACACACGTCACCCACACCAAACACACACTACACCCACTCCAAACACACACTACACCCACAACCAAACACACACGTCACCCAACACCAAACACACACTACACCCACTCCAAACACACACTACACCCACACCAAACACACACTACACCCACACCAAACACACACTACACCCACTCCAAACACACACTACACTCACTCCAAACACACACTTACACCCACACCAAACACACACTACACCCACTCCAAACACACACTACACCCACACCAAACACACACTACACCCACACCAAACACACACTACACCCACTCCAAACACACACTACACCCACACCAAACACACACTACACCCACTCCAAACACACACTACACCCACACCAAACACACACTACACCCACTCCAAACACACGCTACACCCACACCAAACACAAACGTCACCCACACCAAACACTACACCCACTTAAAACGCACACAACACCCGCACCATGTACTTCCCTGTTGATGTGTTGTGTTATTTTGTATTGATGCGTGTGTGTTATGATGTGTGTAGGTTTTTCAGGTCAGAGTGCTGAGATATCCGGAAGGTTTATTCTGAGTTCTGCAGTCGTCATCCTAAAGCTGTGAAGCTTTACAAGGAGCTGCTAGCCAGAGACAAGCGGTTCCAGCTGTTTATACGGGTAATTACTAGTACTACTACTAGATATATCCTGGTAAATATCTATAAACTACTTGCTATATACTGAAATACTGTACTACTGTACTACAACTACTACATGCTAGTACAGTACAGTACATTACAGCACCATTCTTACCTAGTTGACCTATGGAAGCTGGGTTTGGAGTTACCATGGTAACGGTCTGTGTTGACTCCGCCCATCTTATAATCAACAGAAGGTGACCCGAGGTCCTCTGCTTCGTCGTCATGGATCCAGGAATGTATTCTCCTCGTAACCCAAAGAATCACCAAGTACCCTGTCCTGATACAGAGGATCTTAGACAACACCAAAAGGTAACTAACCCTACAACCTATGACCTTCCATTGATCTAACCCTACGACCTTCCATTGTTCCTAACCCTACGATCTTCCAATGTTCTAACCCTATGACCTTCCATTGTCCTAACCCTACGACCTTCCAATGTTCTAACCCTATGACCTTCCATTGTCCTAAACATACGACCTTCCATTGATCTAACCCTATGACCTTCCATTGTCCTAACCCTAATCTTACAACCCTCCAATGTCCCAACCCTACGACCTTCCAATGTCCTAACTCTAGCCCTCCAACCTTCCAATGTCTCAACCTTTGACCTACAACCTTCCAGTATCTTACCCCCAACCCGACCATCTAACCTGGCTGCCCTGCTGATCTGTCATCCTCCCCTCCCCAGGAAATGAGGAGGAGGTGCAGTCCCTGAGCACCGCGCTGAGGCAGCTGAAGGACCTGATCACGGCAGTGGACAGGAGGTTCTGGAGCTGGAGCGAACCGAGCGCCTGCAGGAGATCCAGGCCAGACTGGACCCCCGGGCCCAGACGGAGGTCAGCGGAAGAGGCGGAGTGTTCAGGGGAGGAGAACTGCTCCGCAGGAGGCTTTGTGCACGACGGACACTCCTCTGGAAGATCCAGGGCCAACGAATGAAAGGTAGGATTAGGTGGAGTTTGGGTTCGGGTTAGTGAGTAGGATGAGAGTTAGGGTTCAAGTTAGTTGATAGGATTAGAGTTAGGGTGAGGGTCAGTGACTAGGAGGAGAGTTAGGGTTCAAGTTAGAGGGTAGGATTAGTGGGATTAGTTAGGGTTTGAGTCCTAGTATCATCTAGTATCTTTTATTCACTGTAGAAATTCACTAACCCTAACCCTAACCCTAGCCCTAGCTAACCATCCCTAACCCTGACTAACTAACTAACCCTGTGCTCAGATTTGCAGTTCTGCTGATGTCTGACATCCTCGTCTTCCTCCAAGACAAAGACCAGAAGTTTATCTTCCCCACGCAGGGTCAGTCCTCCTTCTCACCTCCTCTCTACACTGATCGCTCATTACCTTCCCCTCTATACCTCCTCCTTACAACCTATTGCTCATTACCTTCCCCTCTACACCTTCTCATTACACAGAGTGTTCATTACCTTCCCCTCTACACCTCCTCCCTACACCTATTGTTCATTACCTTCCCCTCTACACCTCCTCCCTACACCTATTGTTCATTACCTTCCCCTCTACACCTCCTCCCTACACCGATCGCCTCATTACCTTCCCCTCTACACCTCCTTACACCTATTGCTCATTACCTTCCCCTCTAGACCTCCTCATTACACCGAGTGTTCATTATCTTCCCCTCTACACTTCCTCCCTACACATATGCCCATTACCTCTATATCTATTTCTCATTACCTTCCCCTCTACACCTCCTCCTTTACACCTCCTACTCATTATTTCCCCATCTACACCTGCTCTTCGTGTGTGTGTGTGTGTGTTGTGTGTGTGTGTGTGTGTGTGTGTGTGTGTGTGTGTCTAGGACAAGCCCTCTGTCGTGTCTCTGAACAATCTGATCGTCCGGAACATAGCCAATCAGGAGAGGGGATGTTTGTGATCAGTAACTCCACCCCCCCAGAGATGTACGAGCTATACGCATCGTCAAAAGGGACCTCAAACACTGGATGGACACTCATACAGCAAACTGTTCTCAGGTATAAACTATCACGGCTATCACAACATGTCATGTCAGTGTGTTTTAATCCATCCATATTTTGGAGACATTAGTTTATGAGGTTTTTTTCCCTGATCGATAACTAAAAGTAGGCTATCAACTAATTTGGCGAAAGTTGGCATCCAAAACCAAACTGTTGTGATACAAACTCCTGCACTACATTACGTTATCAAAACCAACCAAGATATTTATGTACGCAGTGCGAGTCAACATTGGCTTGTAGTCATCCTCTTTTGTATCGGGATGCCTTTTGGTTCCCCAAAAATCAACGTGTGTCATGTATGAGCAACTTAAGGTCTGTGATGCCGTCAGTCAAAAATGTAACCCATCACAGACTTTATTGACAGAAAGTTGCTCAATGCGTGACTCACGTTGGTTTTTTGTGAAACCAAAGGCACGCCGATCCTAAGAGGATGAGCCATGCTGTCCGTAGAGGTGCAATATTGGTGAGTTTATCACCATTAAACACGATCAGATACAACATATATTTTCAGGGACTAGGGCATTCCACAGAGGGAATTGCTACTAAGATGCTGCGAATGTCCTCTTAGTGGCTGCTGCCTGGCTATAAAGCACCTCGGCACTGGCATAGGGCGTGATCAACCTGCGCTTATTTGTTCAAGGTGTTCTTTTTTCAAGAATGAATGAATACAATTAAGATGTTATTTTGACAACCCTCTGTCTAGTGTCCGTCTCGAGAGGAGTTCCCCCTGATTGAGACAGAAGATAAGGCCTTACTGCGCAGACTGAGAGGTGTTCTTCTATAACATTCTCCTCCTCTTCCTCCACCTCTTCCTCTCGTCCTCCCCCCATGTTGTAGTTAATCTTGAGGAGCTTGAGGTGAACGTGTTGTGGTTAGCAATGCTGCAGGACACAAAGGGTTAATAACAAGCTGCCCCTCGTCACCCTCAGCGGACATCCAGCAGAAGGACCGGGAGGTGCTGGAGCTCCTGCAGGAGAGGGTCACTCTGTTCTCTGACCTGGCGGAGCTCACCCGGCCAGGGGAGAAGAGTCCCACCCCTCCAACACCAGGAACCTGTTCCGCCTGGACACACCGCACGCGCCGCTCGCTGAGAAACGCCTCGCCGACGCCATCTCTGAAGGTAGGGCTGTTTCTTGTCTGAATGGGTGTAACCGTATTTCAGTTCTGATTGGGTCCTGTAACTGTGTCTCTGTTTTGATTGGTTTCCTGTAACCGTTTCTCTGTTCTGATTGGTTCCTGTAACTGTGTCTCTGTTCTGTTTGGTTTCCTGTAAGCGGGTCTCTGTTTCTGATTGGTTCCTGTAACAGTGTCTCTGTTCTGATTGGGCGCCTGTAACCGTGTCTCTGTTCTGATGGTTCCTGTAACCGTGTCTCTGTTCTGATTGGTTCATTGTAACTGTGTCTCTGTTCTGATTGATTCCTGTAAACCGTGTCTCTGTTTCTGATTGTTTTTCCTGTAACCATGTCTCTGTTCTGATTTGTTCCTGTAACTGTTGGGGTTAGATATGATGTGAAATGCTGATAAACCAAAACAATATTTTTCTCTCCCAGTTGACCGATCTGACTGAGTTATTGGTGGGCTCTCAGTCCTTAACATGCACCATCTCCAATGGCAACCAGGACCAGCAAAGCCGTGAGTGATTACCTAAAAACATTTAGAAGTAGAATTAAAATCTTCTTTTTCAAAGTAATGGATACATATCAAAATCGATCTGTCTCCTCCGCCCTGCAGTAAATGGATCTTACGAGTTCAACACGCACATGTCTCAGGTGAGGCATCATCTCTCCTCTTCAGCCATGACCTCACTTCCTGTTCTGAGTACTTTTGAGTCATGACTTCACTTCCTGTTCTGAGTAGTTTGAGTCATGGCCTCACTTCCTGTTCTAAGGACAGTTCTATCTGTGTCCTCACAGGACACCAACGGAAACAGGTTTGAAGATGAAGGGTTTAGCGAGGTGAGATAAACAATATGATGATGATTATTATTAGGTCATATCTATTCAGAGATGCACTCTGGTATTGGGACACCACACAAGCAATGTTAGGGGTTAGGGTAGTATTATACCCACTCCTATGACTATGTCCCTACTCCCTCTTCTCTCCTGGAGCTAGTGGTCTCTCCACACAGACCCAGAAGGGTTAATAAAGACACACTACAGGAAGTGACACACTGACTGAGTTGTAAACCGCTTGTGCAGACATGGTAGATTACATTGATAAAGATGTTTGACGTGATGAATACATTACACAATTATTCATTTGAAAACCTTTCCACATGAGTCAGAAGATTTTGTTTGGATCGTTTGGCTTTGTCTGAAACAGGATCCACAGAGTCACCGTCTGAACAAGCTTCTTATTGGTTGATTTTACAGGAAGTATCTCAACGCCTGGTCTCCTCAGTACGCAGCTCCATGCACTGCAGTTTGTGGCTGTAACTACCTACTTACCCATGTACCTACTTCTCTACCCACCTACCAGGACCTACTTGCCCTCCTACCTACCCAGGGTTCTCAACCTTTTCAGGCCACAACCTCCCACAAATATGTATTTTAACTAAAAAAAAGAAACAGACTATTGGAACACATGGCCTTCATAACATCAGAGACCTAGATGCCGGTCTGCCAAATCAATAGAAATTGTACTGAAACATTTGTAGAGATGAGCTCTTCCCCTACATTTTGGGAAATGCTCTCCCTCACAGATCTCCCCACTTCAGGTGAGAACCTTTGCTCCTACCCATCCACCTTGTATTGTTGTTGCTATAGATATTATGCTATATTTTATATTGTATATTTTAATCTGAATGATTTGGTCGACCCTGGTTGTTCATTGAGCTCTTTCTCCACGGGTCTGCTGCAGGCGGCGGTGATTTGCCAAGGACTCTGTAATGGAGCTCTGTCTCCCCGGGGGTCCGGCCAGCTCTCTGTCTGCGGGGGCGGCTCCGCCCCGCTTCGCCCGCTCTGTGTCCAGAGGACACGGGGTTGGACGCCAGTGTTAGACGCCGCTCTGCTGCGCAGGCAGCTGGTGCTTCTCCAGGAGGAGGTGAACAGACTGAAGCCCATGGAGGCCCTGCTGGCAGAGAGCGAAAAGGCCAGGGGCCCAAGGCGGGAGAAGCAGCTCTAAAGGGACACGCCGCCCAAGGGCCACCGTAGGAACCGGGGAAGAAACCACGGGCAAACAAGGGGAGGGTTAGTGATGAGGATAAACCTGACCCTAAGGCAAGGTAGAATAACCCTGATCCTAACCCAAGGTAGAATAACCCTGATCCTAACCCAAGGTAGAATAACCCTGATCTTAACCCTAACCGAGATCCCTAATACTAGTAGTTTTGTATGGGATCAGTTCACCCTAACGCTAGTAGTTTTGTATGGAATCAGTTAGCTAGTAATTTTGCATCATTGTGTGCTCACTGTTTCTCTGCAGAAGGCCTCTCGGAGGAAGAGCTGCAGTGACATCGAGCCCCCCCGTGCCCCATTGGCCAGCCAGGAAACGGTGGACCAATTGGACGGTGTCCATGGGGGCAGTGAGGAAGACGAGGAGCCAGATGTGGTCAGGATCTCCCCCCGTTCTGACAGCCCCAGAGGTTAGTGTGGCTTAACCTTCCTGTCGGACTACCAATAGCCTTGGAGAGGCATGGTGCTTCCATTGTACTGCCCAAACTATTGGGTTAGGCTCCACCCTCCACCCTCCTCCCGACGACTTAAAGGTGCTGTAGGGAAGATGTGAGGGTTGTACAGCCCAGAGAGTGGAAGAGAGTAAGATTTTGTTGAGATTCATAATAGAGAACAAATTGATAAATATCTTCCAATTATGTAGATATACAGCATGTAACAATTATATAACCCATAACAATTAATATCATTTGTCTACGGCTGTAGGTGTTTAGTGACGACTGATCTGGTGATTAGTGACGACTAGCTGGTGTTAAGTGATGACTAACTGGTGGTTAATGATGACTAGCTAGTGGCGACTAGCTGCTGTTTAGTGACGTCTCTTTTATTCCAGATCTCCAAGATATTCCCGAAGAAAGCGAGTGTGGACCTGAAACCATGTCTAGTTGAAGTCAGATCAAGATGTTTCACAACACACTTCATTATATAAGACACTAGGGTTGGGCAATGTCCATTTTTTAAAACCTCTCCCCAAATAGATGCTGTTTACGGTTCAACCGTCCAAAAAAGTAACCTGTATAATTAAGGTAATGAAGATTTTCCTGTAAATAAATGTCTGTAAAGACACTATCTATTGGCGAACGAGTTAACGACACAATAGTGACCATAGCCTATGGTCCACTGCACTGATTTGCAGTATTTTTTTATATTACGGACTGGATGGCGAGTCGCCTTTCCCACGCAAGATTTAGAACACGGTGCACATTTAAAACGTCAGTGACGCATTTTCCATCACCCAGCAGTGATTGATCCCATGGATGTCAGTCAGAGAGCATAAGCGGAAGTGAAGTTTTTTTGTCTCTGCGAGTATCAGAGAAAACAGAGTATCCACTATTAAACAAAAAGAAGAAGACGAAGAAACAAACAGAGTAAACTGTTACTATTACCAAACCAACGAAGAAGTGCAAAGTGCAAATACAAAGAAAAAGAAACTAATTCAATGTTCAGAAGAGGAAAGAAAACAGTCAAACAAGCAACGTGTCAGCTATGCGACACAGTTTGGATGCAATTACAGATTTTTCGCCTGAGAACATGAAACGGAAATCTCCGAGATGACCACTTGAATCTTGTAACGTCATGTGCCATCATGCGCTACTATGCTCTCGTCTGCCACAGGGTGGAAACAATAGTCTGCAAATCACTTCTTTCCCCATGCTTGTTACATACATAATAAACCCATTAACAAATCAGTAGTAGTAGTAGTAGCTAGCTGGCATGTTTGAGTAATAGTCTCGTGAGGAATTATCACCTTCACACGCTTGCTATTCATAACTTAGCATTAGTAGGCTAGTCCTGTAAACCGAAAGGAATGATTAAATCAGCATTATGTAAACTATCGATTGCCTTAAACGGGGATTTTTAGTCATAGATTTTTCACTAGTCAGTTTCCATCAGGAGATGGAGCGATGTAGCTAAGCTTGAGAACAGCAATAGCATTGTATTTCATTTCATATTTCTCCATATTCTGCATGCATGCTGATAAAGTTTGAGACATAATTTGAGCTTCCTCTTTTCTGCTCATCTTACCGGCTTTTTAAGGTTGCAGGGTAAGAAAGACAAAATGGCAACACTTAATACCTCACTTTCATCGATATCTCTACGGCCTAAGCTTTGTGCATATATCCACCGTAACGGTAGGGCGGTTTTGGGGTAAAGGAAGAAACAGGGAATTCAGGGAATCTGGCACTCAATTGATGATTTATCGATACGCACAATGACAGCACTAGTTGGCATTTTGGCGCCTTCAGAGGTTCGCGCTTCTTAAGCACATCCCACTGATTGGCTGATGCCAGGTTAAATTCTCGAGTCTCAAATGACAGCAACTACTACAATGTTGTTATTACACCCCTCCGATTTCAGGGGATTAGTTTATCGTTTATCGGTTCTCTGCCGACAAATGGCTGCCCGTCTTGTGCTGAGGAGCTGCTCCTGGTGAGATGCTGGATCTTGAGGAGCCCAGGAGGTTCCAGATCTCAAGGTTCGGTGGTCTGGAGGAGGGCCGAGGTGTCTCCTTAGTGAGGTTTGCAGAAGGAATGTGGGCACACCGAAGAACGCTAATCTCTCCTCACCTCGCTGCTCCATATCCGATGAAACCTGAAAGCTATTTTTCTGCATTGTTTGATACATACTTTAATATAACATTTAATGTGTGTGAACAAATATGTAGCTTGACTCGTGTTATGCGTCTTGTGGCGTCATCACAGTCGTCTCATGTTCAGTCCCTTTCCCCTCCAGATATTCGGTCCTGTGATGCAGATCCTGAAGGTTCGACACCCTGGAGGAGGTGGTGGAGAGGGCCAACGACTCTCAGTACGGCTTGGCAGCAGGTGTGTTCACCAAGGACAATCGACAAGGCCCACTACATCTCCAACGGGCTCCGCGCTGGCACCGTCTGGTAGGTCCTTCCTTCTTCAGTCGCATTTAATGCCATGTTTGCTTCATGGAGTGGAGCACAGTACGAGACGAGGCAGCTGAAGTGATTGAGACATCACGTTTAGGGCACAGCCGTTGAAGATATGGATATATAACCCTGGGCCCAGTACTATATTCATAATCCTTAAACTAAAGCAGACCAAGAGTGCATTTTACTGCCTGAGAAATGCTACCTCTGTGGAGCTACAGCGATCTCTCTGTTATCTCTGTCGTCCCACACAAATGCACCAAGGTCTTTGGCACAGTTGGATTTGTTGCCGAGGTGGGCGGGGTGTAAGACATGTGAATGTGTTTGCTGTTCTTTCCAGCCAGTTAACAGATGGTGTTCTGAATATCAGCTTACACCATCGGTGATGTTGCGTAACTTATGGGCTGAATGTCTTCATTGAAATCAACTCCCTGACACCAAAAGCGTCATCTATCGTGTGGTCGAGAATGTAAACACATTGGTTGGCACCAGGCCAACGGGTTGGACTGGACAGTAGCCCAGTCGTCTTGTTCTCATAAAATCAGACATTGAGATAAATGTCTAAAGTCTGGTGGCAGAGCAGCTCAGATCAGATCTGAGTTAACGGGGGTTTCACTTTCTTTCACTGCATATCTGTCTCCACCAATCGTGCTGCTGGAGGCGGGGCTTTGGTAAGCATGTGATTAGCAAACACAAACCAAAATAGTATCTGTACACCGTGTAGGCTAGCCACTGTAGAACTACACGTATCCCCTTCTGAGAGCCTCATCCACGGACAGTCTCACATGAAAGGACTGGAAATCGAGGCTGCCCTCGCCCTGACCCCTGACCCATAACCCCATTCCAATGTGCAAATAATTTGGTTGTGAAAAGCCAGGCGGTGTCATGAATTGCAAAACTTCTTGTGGGACCTTCAAATATATTGCCCTTCCCATACCCATTTTTATTAAGCTGTTCATTTGCCTGACACCGTAAACATATGAATTTGTCCTTCTCATTTGACCCTCTTGAAAACTGTAATAATGGTCATGGTTTGTAATGTTTACAAATGTTTCTATGTACATTGGAGTGGTCTCTATTGTTGCAACTATTGTCTGTCAAATGACCCAATATGCTCAGGGGAATGCCTATGAAAATAAACTCCCCCCCACTCCCCTCTTTTAACGCTAAGCGTGCGCACATGTTTCTACATTGGCAGGATTAACTGCCTATGACGTGTTTGGAGCCCAAGCTCCGTTCGGAGGCTACAAGGCTTCAGGGAACGGCAGGGAGCTGGGAGAGTACGGCTTGGCCAATACACGGAGGTCAAGACGGTAAACGGAAACCATTTCAATATTTTGTTTCAAAAAATGTATTTACTTATTTCGTGCAAAATTCTGTATTTGAGGTTAATGTATCGGCAGAATTATGAATAGTATATATAACAGAGTAGGACGACACTTATTCATGTCATAAAGTGCTGTATATTTTATTCAAACTGATTATTCAAATTATATACATTAAGCAAGACCACAACATAGTATTGGTAAGTATTTTGCTTAATTAAATAATGTATGACAATTGGACACAATAGACACATTGCATATCATGCCACTGTATTTTTGATTCCAACATTTTGCAAAATTAGTTTGTCCTAGTTCATTATAACTCTTATTTATACATTTATGCTAACAACAATACGGCCGGAAATGCCCTTTAAAATACCTACCCTCATGGTGTATTGGCTCTTCCGTACTCCACACATCATGTCCCTGTTGTTGTGTCCCACCAGGTGACCGTGAAGGTACCGCAGAAGAACTCGTAGAGCGCTCTCTACAAGGAGGGCCGGAGTTTGACTGTCCAGGGCCAAGATAATTGTTCTTCACATACTGCTATTTTTCAACTTCATTCAATGATTTGGGTAAACACGCAACACAGGACGTCAGTGTTCCATGTGGATTTGGTTTGTGTAATGGGGGCTGTCAATAAAAAAAAATCTCGTCTGAATATCTTCAGCAATCATTTGTTTGTCCTTCCTCCAGAATAAATTAAAATATAAAAAACGAGCTGATGGAAAAACAGCGTTCCGAGTAAGGGATTGACATAATAATAACTGTGTTTGCATAACCACCACTGATGTAACTGGTGTACTCTCTCCTGGCTGGACTCCCTGCCTCTGCAATCAAACCCTTACAACTTATCCAGAAAGCAAATATCCCTCTGCTAACACCTCTTCTCTGTTCTGGCACCTGGTCTGTGCTGGAATAGTTTGACTTAAACAACAATGGTGAGCGTAGCAGAGATCATACTACACGCCATTAAAGTGGCTTCTGCTGGACTCTGATGAGACAGGGTGTGTGTGTGTGTGTGTGTGTGTGTGTGGTAAGGGGTTACGGAAGAACAAAAATAATACTAAAGAGGCAAAACTTATTTCTTAATAAGGCAGGTGCTTTGGACCTTGAAATACTATGAAGTGGCACGCCTCTTTACAAAAGTTTCAATTTAAGATGCAATAAAAAGTGACAAACCTCCCGGAGCAGACAGATTACCCAGGACAGTTCTACAAATGCTCTCTAAAACACCAACCACCAAAGAAATCATGAAAATGTTTTCCTCGTTAATACCTCATAAATTACATTTCAATAAATATCACCTAAGTTAGTCAACAATTTCTGATCTTTGAAAGTTCAAATCGTCATTCATTTCAGTGATTTCATCTCAATTTTGTGCTTTGCTCAGTATTGAGGCAGGATCCTCGCTGCCCTGCTTTCGCTGGCTGATCTTGTGGTCAAAGATACTAATTACTGTAATTTTTCAAACACGCACACAATGACCACTCCAGACGTGGTATCTCATTACATTAGATTTATAAAGAGCACACAGATAAAGTAAAATCGACTTGAAATAATTAACAGTTAATATTACAGTAAAACATTTACAAAGTTTCTTTTCAATAAATGATCAAAAATGTATACAGACAATTCCTTCAGCTTGTAAAAGACAGCATTAGAGATAAAAACAATCATAGGAACCAGCAATGTTGTCAACATTATCTAACTATTACGGTAACTTTCAGTATAAAGCTACATTAAATAAGACTGATCATAAAACATACAGATATCTTCTATTCAGGTCAGCAGGTTTCAGGTCCAACAGCCACTGTAGATCTCTTTATAAAGATTAGCCTAACCCTCTTTATAAAGAGAACACTTCATTAATCCCAGACAGGGAGGAGTTTTCGTAGCTATCTAGAGGCAATGTGCATTTTTTTGTAAACTAATATACAGATAGAATATTGCCTCATCACTGCTAAACCAACAGATAACACCCGTGTCGTTATACTGGCTGACAAAGCTAACAAACACCTCGCTTGAATACATGAATCACCATATTCTGCTACTGGATGCAGCAAGTTTGCCAATTTATAGTTGTGGGCTTTGTGTGTGTGTGTGTGTGTGTGTGTGTGTGTGTGTGTTATAGGGTTGGGCAATTCTTTTTTTCAACGGTATATCACAGTTGTAGAAAATTATGACTTATCAATACTTTCAAATATCTCTAACGGCCACTGATCTGCGGTTGTGCTTACTGTCCACTGCTGTCATTTGAGACTCGAGAATTTAACCTGGCATCAGCCAATCAGTGGGATGTGCTTAAGAAGCGCGAACCTCTGAAGGCGCCAAAATGCCAACTAGTGCTGTCATTGTGCGTATCGATAAATCATCAATTGAGTGCCAGATTCCCTGAATTCCCTGTTTCTTCCTTTACCCCAAAACCGCCCTACCGTTACGGTGGATATATGCACAAAGCTTAGGCCGTAGAGATATCGATGAAAGTGAGGTATTAAGTGTTGCCATTTTGTCTTTCTTACCCTGCAACCTTAAAAAGCCGGTAAGATGAGCAGAAAAGAGGAAGCTCAAATTATGTCTCAAACTTTATCAGCATGCATGCAGAATATGGAGAAATATGAAATGAAATACAATGCTATTGCTGTTCTCAAGCTTAGCTACATCGCTCCATCTCCTGATGGAAACTGACTAGTGAAAAATCTATGACTAAAAATCCCCGTTTAAGGCAATCGATAGTTTACATAATGCTGATTTAATCATTCCTTTCGGTTTACAGGACTAGCCTACTAATGCTAAGTTATGAATAGCAAGCGTGTGAAGGTGATAATTCCTCACGAGACTATTACTCAAACATGCCAGCTAGCTACTACTACTACTACTGATTTGTTAATGGGTTTATTATGTATGTAACAAGCATGGGGAAAGAAGTGATTTGCAGACTATTGTTTCCACCCTGTGGCAGACGAGAGCATAGTAGCGCATGATGGCACATGACGTTACAAGATTCAAGTGGTCATCTCGGAGATTTCCGTTTCATGTTCTCAGGCGAAAAATCTGTAATTGCATCCAAACTGTGTCGCATAGCTGACACGTTGCTTGTTTGACTGTTTTCTTTCCTCTTCTGAACATTGAATTAGTTTCTTTTTCTTTGTATTTGCACTTTGCACTTCTTCGTTGGTTTGGTAATAGTAACAGTTTACTCTGTTTTGTTTCTTCGTCTTCTTCTTTTTGTTTAATAGTGGATACTCTGTTTTCTCTGATACTCGCAGAGACAAAAAACTTCACTTCCGCTTATGCTCTCTGACTGACATCCATGGGATCAATCACTGCTGGGTGATGGAAAATGCGTCACTGACGTTTTAAATGTGCACCGTGTTCTAAATCTTGCGTGGGAAAGGCGACTCGCCATCCAGTCCGTAATATAAAAAAAATACTGCAAATCAGTGCAGTGGACCATAGGCTATGGTCACTATTGTGTCGTTAACTCGTTCGCCAATAGATAGTGTCTTTACAGACATTTATTTACAGGAAAATCTTCATTACCTTAATTATACAGGTTACTTTTTTGGACGGTTGAACCGTAAACAGCATCTATTTGGGGAGAGGTTTTAAAAAATGGACATTGCCCAACCCTAGTGTCTTATATAATGAAGTGTGTTGTGAAACATCTTGATCTGACTTCAACTAGACATGGTTTCAGGTCCACACTCGCTTTCTTCGGGAATATCTTGGAGATCTGGAATAAAAGAGACGTCACTAAACAGCAGCTAGTCGCCACTAGCTAGTCATCATTAACCACCAGTTAGTCATCACTTAACACCAGCTAGTCGTCACTAATCACCAGATCAGTCGTCACTAAACACCTACAGCCGTAGACAAATGATATTAATTGTTATGGGTTATATAATTGTTACATGCTGTATATCTACATAATTGGAAGATATTTATCAATTTGTTCTCTATTATGAATCTCAACAAAATCTTACTCTCTTCCACTCTCTGGGCTGTACAACCCTCACATCTTCCCTACAGCACCTTTAAGTCGTCGGGAGGAGGTGGAGGGTGGAGCCTAACCCAATAGTTTGGGCAGTACAATGGAAGCACCATGCCTCTCCAAGGCTATTGGTAGTCCGACAGGAAGGTTAAGCCACACTAACCTCTGGGGCTGTCAGAACGGGGGGAGATCCTGACCACATCTGGCTCCTCGTCTTCCTCACTGCCCCCATGGACACCGTCCAATTGGTCCACCGTTTCCTGGCTGGCCAATGGGGCACGGGGGGGCTCGATGTCACTGCAGCTCTTCCTCCGAGAGGCCTTCTGCAGAGAAACAGTGAGCACACAATGATGCAAAATTACTAGCTAACTGATTCCATACAAAACTACTAGCGTTAGGGTGAACTGATCCCATACAAAACTACTAGTATTAGGGATCTCGGTTAGGGTTAAGATCAGGGTTATTCTACCTTGGGTTAGGATCAGGGTTATTCTACCTTGGGTTAGGATCAGGGTTATTCTACCTTGCCTTAGGGTCAGGTTTATCCTACATCACTAACCTCTCCCTTGTTGCCGTGGTTCTTCCCCCGGTTCCTACGGTGGCCCTTGGGCGGCGTGTCTTTGAGCTGCTTCTCCGCTTGGGCCCTGGCCTTTTCGCTCTCTGCCAGCAGGGCCTCCATGGGCTTCAGTCTGTTCACCTCCTCCTGGAGAAGCACCAGCTGCCTGCGCAGCAGAGCGGCGTCTACACTGGCGTCCAACCCCGTGTCTCTGGACACAGAGCGGGCGAAGCGGGGCGGAGCCGCCCCCGCAGACAGAGAGCTGGCCGGACCCCCGGGGAGACAGAGCTCCATTACAGAGTCCTGGCAAATCACCGCCGCCTGCAGCAGACCGTGGAGAAAGAGCTCAATGAACAACCAGGGTCGACCAAATCCATTCAGATTAAAATATACAATATAAAATATAGCATAATATCTATAGCAACAACAATACAAGGTGGATGGGTAGGAGCAAAGGTTCTCAACCTGAAGTGGGGAGATCTGTGAGGGAGAGCATTTCCCAAAATGTAGGGGAAGAGCTCATCTCTACAAATGTTTCAGTACAATTTCTATTGATTTGGCAGACGGCATCTAGGTCTCTGATGTTATGAAGGCCATGTGTTCCAATAGTCTGTTTCTTTTTTTAGTTAAAATACATATTTGTGGGAGGTTGTGGCCTGAAAAGGTTGAGAACCCCTGGGTAGGTAGGAGGGCAAGTAGGTCCTGGTAGGTGGGTAGAGAAGTAGGTACATGGGTAAGTAGGTAGTTACAGCCACAAACCTGCAGTGCATGGAGCTGCGTACTGAGGCAGACCAGGCGTTGAGATACTTCCTGTAAAATCAACCAATAAGAAGCTTGTTCAGACGGTGACTCTGTGGATCTGTTCAGACAAAGCCAAACGATCCAAACAAAAATCTTCTGACTCATGTGGAAAGGTTTTCAAATGAATAATTGTGTAATGTATTCATCACGTCAAACATCTTTATCAATGTAATCTACCATGTCTGCACAAGCGGTTTACAACTCAGTCAGTGTGTCACTTCCTGTAGTGTGTCTTTATTAACCCTTCTGGGTCTGTGTGGAGAGACCACTAGCTCCAGGAGAGAAGAGGGAGTAGGGACATAGTCATAGGAGTGGGTATAATACTACCCTAACCCCTAACATTGCTTGTGTGTGTCCCAATACCAGAGTGCATCTCTGAATAGATATGACCTAATAATAATCATCATCATATTGTTTATCTCACCTCGCTAAACCCTCATCTTCAAACCTGTTTCCGTTGGTGTCCTGTGAGGACACAGATAGAACTGTCCTTAGAACAGGAAGTGAGGTCATGACTCAAACTACTCAGAACAGGAAGTGAAGTCATGACTCAAAAAGTACTCAGAACAGGAAGTGAGGTCATGGCTGAAGAGGAGAGAATGATGCCTCACCTGAGACATGTGCGTGTTGAACTCGTAAGATCCATTTACTGCAGGGCGGAGGAGACAGATCGATTTTGATATGTATCCATTACTTTGAAAAAGAAGATAGATTTTAATTCTACTTCTAAATGTTTTTAGGTAATCACTCACGGGCTTTGCTGGTTCCTGGTTGCCATTGGAGATGGTGCATGTTTAAGGACTGAGAGCCCACCAATAACTCAGTCAGTCGGTCAACTGGGAGAGAAAATATTGTTTTGTTTATCAGCATTTCACCATCATATCTAACCCCAACAGTTACAGGAACAAATCAGAACAGAACATGTTACAGGAAAACCAATTCAAGAACAGAACACCGGTTTACAGGAATCAATCAGAACAGAGACACAGTTACAGGAACCAATCAGAACAGAGACACCGGTTACAGTTAACCAATCGAACAGAAGACACGGTACAAAAATAAACAGCAGACACGGTTACAGCGCCCAATCAGACAGAACAGAACACTGTTACTATATATCTCAGAACAGAGACTCCGCTTACAGAAACCAAACAGAAACAGAGACACTAGTCCTACAGGACGCCAACTCCAGAATCTTGAAATACCGGTTACCACCCATTCAGAACAAAGAAGAAACAGCCCTACCTCAGAAGATGGCGTCGGCGAGGCGTTTCTCAGCGAGCGGATCGTGCGGTAAGGTCCAGCGGAACAGGTTCCTGGTGTGGAGGGTGACTCTTCTCCCCTGGCCGGGTGAGCTCCGCCAGCGTCAGAGAACAGAGTGACCCTCTTCCTGCAGGAGCTCCAGCACCTCCCGTTCCTTCTGCTGGATGTCGCTGAGGTGACGAGGGCAGCCCTTGTTTATTAACCCTTGTGTCCTGCCAAACATTCCTTAACCACAACACGTTACTATATAATTAACTTACAACTATGGGGGATCGGATCTGAGTGACCAACCCTACCGACCACCACGACGCGAGAGCCGAGGGTGAGGAAGGCAAACGTCACGAAGTCTTAAAGAGAATAAATAATAAGAGATGGTTTACAACACACTTCTTGCTATGCTCTTCGGTCCTGCCTCCTCAAGTATCCACACAATATAAATACAAGTCTCAATCAAGAGACGTGAACATTCCTCTCT
>PIJE02000181.1:581124-588324 GCA_002895965.2 Coryphaenoides rupestris | reverse complement strand
ACCCCCCATCCCCATCCCCATCCCCATCCCCATTCCCCACCCATATCCCCTTTCTCAGCCTGCTGGTATTGTAATGAGCAAAAAATGGTGCCGTCGTTCTATTATGCATACAAGCCAGTGGCTGGCAGTGTGCATGTCCCTCAGGCTGCAGCATTCATTAAGGGAAGCTTACCGGGCTGAAAGCTGGAGACGGACGATAACGGGATATGATTTTCATATTTAATACATTCCTTGGAAGAGCACACGCGTGCCACAGATTGATAGAAGAATCAATTGCTACTTTAGTGAAACACTTTCTACTTTGCCCTGCAGCGAGCGATGGAATCACTCAGCCAAGAAATTAACTTTTCCTCTTTTTTTTTTTTTTTTTACCTACTTTGTGGATCTGCTGGGCAAGGCTGCATTGGTTTACAGTGAATGTTATTAAGCGGCTAACTGTTTGGTATTTAAGACGCTTATCAGAAAAGAAACAGAAGCCATGTTTTTTTTTTTATGATGTTTGGAAGGGGGTTGTTTTCTCCCGCTCTTCCTCTCCCACGGTGACATTGCAGACACAAATCAAAACTTGCTAATAAGATTAAAAGTTAAAACATCAATCCTGAAACATTCTTTTGAAAGAAAGGGCGAGGAGCAGTCTGACCTTGGCCGCGAATAAACCTCCCGTATCAAAAAAATAGAAGTGAAATGGATAGTTTGAGACACTTGAGTTGAATATCTGTCGGACTTAGCTTGTACGTTTACATTTCAGTCGGAAATCTACAATTGTGGATTCAATGATTTTAAATCGCTTGCCGCACTCTTAGCCGATTTGTAGAAATAGGCTCACGTATTGTCAAGAAACCACTTTTGTTAAGTACCAACGTACAAGCAGCTATCAGAAATCCCGATGGCTGTGTGGCCTTAACATCAACAATGTACAAAGAATATCTCTATAGAATGTTTTTGTTAGATATTTTACAGAACATTCTTCAGCGTGTAATACTTCTGCTCAACAGTGGATACTTGTATTCAATTGCATAATCCTCACTTCGCAGGGTGATGCCTCACACACGCTACACCAGCGAGACGTCGACGCTCGGGTAACAGGAGATCTCCACCGCGTCCCACCGAGTGCAGCGGGGGGACCCCTCCAGGGCTCTGGTGGGTCGGCTGGTGCTGAAGCTCCCGCCGAAAGTGCCCCCTCACACCGAGCGGCACCCGCAGCAGCAGCAGCAGCAGCAGCAGCAGAGCGTCACTCCCCCACTACGCATGCACCCTCCCCCCAACGTCTGCCAAGTGGCCTTTTGAACAACCGCAGAGTCTGCCGAGAGGCTGTGGCTGGTGGGCCGACAAATTTATCAGATGACATTTATTGGGGCTGCGGAGGAAATTCCCTCGACGGCGATGATTTGAGTGTCAAACGTGAAAGGACGGCGCCGGCGACGGTGGCGGGACCCGTGCCCGGTTGCGCCACAACGAGTGAGGCGGCTGCAGGCGACGAGGAAGACTCACTGTCGCCGCCGGTGACCTCCGCACAACCTCGACAGGGTGCTTTATTCGCCGGTGACCTCACCGCCATTTGCCGCAAGACCATCGCAGCAGACTCCGTTGTCCGTCAATCTCCGACAGTGGAGGGGAGCGACGTGAGCCATTCGGTGGCTCAAACATTCATGGGCGAGGAATCGCAGGAAGTAGCAGGTTTGCAGTGTGATAGTTTCTCGCCTTTTTAAGGGGACTTGCATCTTTATCTTTATCCATCTTTATTTAGAATGTAGATTTGTAGAGTGTGTGATTGGTGGCTGGTTTAAGCAGAGTCTGGGGTTGGGTGAGGCTGCACACCTGAAGTGCATTGACTAATAAGTGCACACACTTAACCCATCCATTACCACACACAATCGGCAGAGAGCAGGTGGTAACAAGCTAACATGCTAGCGCTCCTCCTGAGTGTGTGTGGTGATGGCTGGTTTAACCTGTGGGCCCCACCCGGCCCCAGACTAATCAGCCTCACTCGGGGCCAGGTGAGGCTGCATAAACCAGTTAACAACTACACACACACTACGATATTCTTCCCGTCATAAACATGGAGGTTGTGTGTTTACATCGTGATCTCAGGTGAACGTGAGGAGGACGCGAGCACGGCCGGCTCCAGCGTGTCGTCTGTGAGCAGCGCCAGTGACCTGTCCATCTCGCTGACCGAGTCGGAGCTGGAGGACGAACTGGAGGAGGACCCGCACGGATACCCCCCGCGCGCCCACGGCTCACCCGCCAGGCCTGCCTCCTCCCTGAGCTGCTCTGACGATCACCAGAGTGTGCAAAGTCAGCCGTCATCCACAAACGGGTCAAGGTCGGATTCACGGCCCACAGAACGCCCTGCGGAAAGGTGTGGTTAAAAAGATGAAGGAACATCAACACAAACACTGCGATGAATCAGTGACGAGATGCTTGATTGTTGAGATTCTATGAGGTCACACACGGACTCACAAAAGGTGCATTATTCGCACTAGGGTGTAATTAGTTGCCGTAAAGCTACTTGATTGTAACTAACTAAATTGCGAGCACTTAAAATAGCGCCCACCGAACCCAAATCTAAGGCAACGTGAAGTGCTGGCTGTCTTTGAGGGGCGGGCGATCGCTGTTGTGTCCTCGACGGAGGAAACGAGAGCAGTGATGCTGCCGCACGTTCACTGATGTGTATGTATGATAAATACCAGGGAGAGGGTTGCTATGGTAACGGATGCAGTGAGGTGTTCTGCTGCAGCTACTGTGAAAGTAGTGCAGTTTGAAACATTGTGTAAAGAGATTAAACGGACGACAATGCACTGAATATGAAATCAGGCCAATTCAAGTAAGTGATATGTGCTGCATTTGAACACATATTTTAAATGACACGACAGATCTGTTGTGTTTATATTGACATTCTAAATGCTCCGTCATACCTTTCATTGACATACATGCTTTTCTTTTGTTGCCGTGGTGATAGATATGCTCAATGTATTCCCTAATGGGAGGGCATGACAAAAGTACAGGCTTTTAGACACCTACACCGAAGTCAATCTTTAGCCGGTTGGAGGTGGATGGAGGTGGATGAAAGGGCAGCGCTGAGCGGTCACTCAAACACAGCAGTTCAGCTCGATGATTGGAGGGCCTCGCTAATTGTCTGCCAATGAGCCGCTGACAGGTAGCAATTGTGATAACATGAAATTACATTGGTTGGTTGTGCAGGGTGCTTGTGTAGTTGATTGGCATAGCGACATGACTAAGAGTTAGGTGTTTGCCGTTTCTGATTAGTGTTTACGCTTTATGCTCTGTGGCACTGACTTACTATCAAGAGTACTGAGCCGCTGGTTCAGTTTAATGGGAGTTACTAACGGTGATGATGGTGTATATGATAACAATTCATCCTTTTACTATAATCTTGCCAAACCTGTGTTACCAGCGCCTAACACAGGATCACAGGGATTACAAGAAAGCATATTATAAACATCTGGAATTGCGTATATTTTCAATGTTACTATGGGCAAGATTACACCTTTAGGGCAAGATTCACCCTCTGACCAGTTTGATAAGTGATTAAATTAAATGAATACCGTCGTATATCAAAATACATTTTTAGTGCCACTTTCTTTGCACTGCCGTATTTAATGTTACATGTAGTATTTTTTTGTTATATTTGTTACTTAAAGCTGGTGCACAGCTGTTTCTTGAAATGGAAATTACCCATTTGTCTTGTAGTAGCAGCTGGTAATGCTGGTGGCTTGTCATAGTGATGAGGACGTATCTAGGACGTTTATAGCAATGATTCCCCAAAGCACAGCATTGGTATTATTGATTTATATGTTCATTTTATCATGGAGAGACTGGTGATTATCTGGGCCTGTTACAGATTTGTTGACTTATTGCAAGAATATGTTTGCTGCTGTGAAGAATAAAACAAAGCGAAGAGAACAGTTATATAGACCTAGTAACAACACCTAACGAATCACCGGGCAAATAACCCAAAGTAGTAGCATATAAACACTGTGGAAGGAGAGTGGCAAAGTGCTACACACCTTATACTGGGCGCTCAGGGCCCGTGACCAACAACATTTCCATAATCCAAGATAATGCCCCAGCAGCAATTTTCTGCTCCAGAGACTTCAGGAAGTCCTCAGCGGGAGGGGGGGCTGTGTGTGGACGAGCTCTCAAGGTGGCGAAGAGTGTGTGTGGCGCCATGGTGGTGTGTGTTCTGGAAGGTGGGCTGTGTGTGGACGAGCTCTCAAGGTGGCGAATGTTTAGCGTGATTGGCGGCTTCTGAGTTAGAGGATCGTTTTGAACGGGGGTTTGAACCGCCGGTAAAATCCAAACGAGTCCTCCTCCAGTTGTCTTCCCAAATACAAGCACTTTTTAAGCCTTTGAAGAAGAAAATGGCGGAAAAAATGCTATAAACAGAAAGGAAAAAAAAAAACGTTGCAAGGTTGTGGAATTGCCATTAGGCCTATATCTTTCCTTTTTGGAATTGTCGTTTATTTTCTTTCCCCAATCAGTTACCCGTGTTTATACAGGTAACTGGATATACTGTGTGTATAATGCAGTATATACGGTGTATAGCACATAATATGTACTGTGTTTACTGTTGCTGTACAGTGTTTGGTGGTGATTTAGAGTGCGCCACTGAGCACATACTGTTGCCTCATCATTGGATGCAGTACAACCAAGAGAAGTTCCGCTCCTTCACCCGTGCTCAGACACGGTAACGCGATATACTTCCAAACTTTGCTCTGTGGGTGCGGCAGAGGATGTTTGTGTTGCCATAATGATGTGCAGAATCACTTTTTATCTCTTTTCAGTTTTTATCTCTCTCTCCCCCTTTCTCTATCTCTGTCTCTCTCTCTCTCTCTCTCTCCTTGTGTGAAGTGTGAAGTGTGAAGAAGAAGAATGCTTGTTTGTGGCACAGGGTGGTGTCTCTGTGTGGTCTCACTGCACCCATACAGTGTGACCCCAGGAGGGGCCACCACAGTTAGCCTGTGTCAGAGGGAAAGTGGTGGTGGGGAGGCTGCAGCTGCCATTGTTAACACCAAGGGCTTCTGTCTATGGGGAGAGGAGGCTTTGATGTAAAGCACAGAGTGCATCCAGTCTTCAAGGCTCACTTTGAATCTGTGCCCCCCCCCCCCCCCCCACACACACACACACAGACACACAGACACACAGAAACACACAGACACACACTCTCTCTGTCTCTGTCTCTCTTTCCTCTGTCAAGGTTAGATTATATCTTTCCATTCGGCTCAGAAGCAGTAAAGAAGCAAGCCCGGTCATTTCATTACATTATCCCATTATATTTCACCTCTGGCATGGCCCGACTGGGACTGAAATATCACCCAGCTTGCAACAAGGCTCATAATAATAATGCCGCATGCTGTCCTGCTCTCCAACACGTTAGCCCTTAATAGCATGGTGGCGGAGCCGGAGCTGATTTGATATCATTTCATAGTCCATCGTTTTCTTTCCCCCCCCTCTCTCTCTCTCACAAAACACTTCCCAACCAAGTCGAGATGCCAAGCAAGCAGAGCCTAAAGTGAGGTTGCAGACCGTTCCCCGTGTCATAACCCCTCCCCCTATAAAAAAAAAGAAGAAGAAACATGGCAACATTGCACATGAATCTAGAGAGACTTGCAGCAGCACGCAACCGATTCTTTTTTTGTTCCTCCCCTCTCTCTGGAGCTCTCCTTCTCAAGGGCATTGGCAGACAAAGTGGAGGCAGAAAGATGATGACTATTCCAAGGCCCACTCTGGAGCTGGGGAGAAGAGTGGTGGGCTGGGCTGGGGTGGGGTGGGGTGGGCTGGTTTGGGGAGCAGTAGTCCCCCTGTGCTTCTTCAGCCACATGCTGGAGGACTTGGCTGCAGATGGTATAGTACACAGCGCAATGGCATCGGCATATAACGCTTAATCAGCATGTGAGCAGCATCTTACCTAACACTACCTGCAAAAATAGAGCCAGTGGTGGTTTATATGTGTTTCTGTTGACTCATAGTTGGCATATTGGCATTGGGAGAATTCATGGAAGGACATTGAATCCTTTGAGGAAAATGTATGCTGAAGAAGTGCTGAACAAAATGGAGAACCCATATTCACACACACACAAGTCCACATGGTCAGAGAATAGCTCTCATGAGAAGATTTCATCTCAAGGTACCAGCGATTTCCTCTTGCCAATGACACAACTCGTCCAATGGCAGTTTTACTGCTTCGAAGCTCCAGGTTGCCCACCTTCTAATTTCTCTTGGGGACGGGAAACCCATTCAGGAGAAAAAGGTGCAGGGGTGCAACTTGTTGTCATCCATTCTAATCTGACCTTGACCAAGTGAATTTAATATTAACGATGGCGCTTAGTGTTGTACGTTTATAATAATAACTATTTAAATGTTGAATATAATTAACTAAAATACATACAGTATATATGTTATGTATGTGTATGAAACCATATATATATTAAATGTATTTATTTAGTAACCATGCATAAGCACATTTTTCTAATACATCTTTTTTTTTTCCTACACTCCCTGAGCAGACCAAGACTCCTTTTCCACAAATGTTACCAGCTGTTAAATTGAACTCAAACGTTCATCTTTTTATGTAGACCTTGCATTGCGAGTACAAGCCGCCATTCCAGCGGCATCAATAGACATTTTAATTGTCGAAGGCCTCAACTATGGCACCGGCACTCTAGCTGCCGCATTCTTCCCGCAGGCCTTGAGCACTTCAAGGAAATCGCCTAAATAGGGTTTCAATAAAAAATACAAAAAAGGAAAAAGAGTGGATCACACAAGTTTTGATCAAACGCATCCTTCCCTTTTACAAATAGTTGGAATATGGATAAAATAACCTCTTTTTGCTTTTTTTTTCCCTTTTTTGCTTTATTTTTTTATTTCCTTTCAGCACTTTAATGCGTAATGCTCTTTCAGGCTCACCCGTAAAGGACTCTTTCATCTGCTGGAGAGCATCGAAGGACACCTCCAGGGTGAACGCGCCCGCGTCTACACGGCCTCCATGATTGACAACGGCAAACTCGGCGCAATTATCAGGTACACATTTTCTCCTTTTTTGTTTCCAATTCATATATATATTTATTTTCTTTTATCATCACACCCTTTCCCTCCAATGTGAATATTTCAATTGCTCACATTTCTTTCTTTCATTTGTTTCATGCTCTTAATTTCCATGTTGTTGGTTGTGTTTCCTTT
>PIJE02000181.1:546124-576124 GCA_002895965.2 Coryphaenoides rupestris | reverse complement strand
ACACACACACGCATGCACGCACACTCAAAGAGGCCCTTTAAAAATCCACGTGTTAACTTGCGTCCATTGATATTTTTAAAACGCTGTGGGTTAGTCGTGTGTCCTCAAGTCCCCTGGGGGATCCAAATGAATCCAACATATTACAAGGCTATGATGGAGACCATTATAAGACCATTATAGAAATATATAGCTCGACATTGCATTACTTGTTTATTTTGTATTGTTTATTGTGCCGCGTCAACATGAAATGGCGTGATCGGGGAGTGCAGTGTCAGTTTTGGTAGAAAGTTACTTCTCCATCAAAGACCCTCCCCCCATGATCAGCCCCCCTTCATATTGGTGCTCAATGAAAACAAACTAGGAGTTGCTAATGACCATCTGAGGCTGAGAGGTGCTCTTTCATGAGGATGATGAGGTTGAGGATGATGATGATGATGCCTGGAGTTTGATATGGTTGAGGGAGAATGCAGAGAGAGAAGAGAGAGAGGGGAGGAGGAGGGAGAGGAGGAAAAAAAGAGAGAGAGAGAGAGTGGAGGGGGAGGAGAGGAGAGAGAGGAGAGAGGGGAGAGAGGAGGGGGAGAGAGAGGAGAGAGAGAGGGAGAGAGAGAAGGGAGAGAGGAGGGGGGAGAGATAGAGAGAGGGGGAGAAGAGAGGAGGGGGGGGGAGAGAGAGAGCAAGGGAGAGAGAGAGAGAGAGAAAGAGAGAAGGGGAGAGAGGGGGGGAGAAATAGAGAGGATGGGGTGTGGGTGGGGGGGGGGGATAGAGTGGGGGTAATGGACTCGGAGCACCTCCCTGCTCATCATGGCACACAGAACAGCTCCTCCTCATTCTCCCCCCCCCCCCCCCCGAGATAAAACGACAACAACATCAACAACAAGGGGAAGGAGAGATGAGCTGAAGAGGGGGGGGGAGCCGTTTGTCTCAATCCCCCCCCAGTCCAGGGAGCAGAAGATCTCTGGAACGTGTTGCACATTAACGCCAGGCTGATTGCATTCTGTAGGCGCTTCGCTAAGCTCCTGGATGACAAGAGGAGGGAGAGAGAGAGAGAGAGAGAGAGACAGAGAGAGAGAGAGAGACGTAGGCAGAGGCAGTGGAAAGTGTGAGAGGATGGAATAATCTTTTTTTTTGTAGTGAGAGAGAGAGAGAGAGAGAGACAGAGAGAGAGAGAGAACGAAATCTTGAAGTTATATTATTCCTCGCACCAATTGTCGGGTACGGCGGGCTTCAGTCGCACCCCCGTGGGCACAGCCAGCCAGTGTGTGTGTGTGTGTGTGTGCGTGTGTGCGTGTGTGCGTGTGCGCGTGTGTGCGTGTAGGAGGGGGGTGAAATGACTTGCCTAATTGGCGGGGCTTCAATCTGACGCTTCCCTCCAGAACGCGGAGGCAATTAAGAGAGCTGCTTTTTAATTTGTGCTCGGCGCAGGCCAAAGTGCTGCTGAGGACACTTCTGTCCCGGTCCAGAGAGGAGGAGAGCGCCAGCGAGGAGGAGGAGGAGGAGGAGCAGCAGGAGCAGCAGGAGGAGGAGGAAGAGGAGGAGGAGGAGAGGAGTGATTCTTCTTCGTCGCATGGCCTGAATCTGGAGGAGGCTCGGGCCGCCAGACCAGCGCGATGCCCCGGGAAACAAGGTCACCAGAGGCCGCTGTCATTGTTGATGTTGATGTTGTTGTTGTTGTCGAACCTTCGGGGGGCTGTGGGGTGTCATAGACGGCTTGTATGGAGTTGAGCAAAAGGGGGTTTGATTTTTATATTGGTTGGCATTCTAATCCTGGATTCTATTAGTGACCCGTTGTGTGCCACTGAGCAGTAACCGTCTTATGGTTTGGTCGTCAGTCACAGTAGATCATAGCATCTTCTTCCACAAGATTATAAACCAACAACGGTCAACAGAGATGCTTAAAGGTACTATAAGTAAGAATCAGAAGTGCATTCTGAGCTCTGTGGGTTAAGACAATAACAATCAGAAACTAATGTTAGTTCTAGCAGGTTGTGGTTGAAGTTAAAACATGAGAGCTTCTCCGAATCTCTCTGTTGCGTAGAACAGCTTTTGGGCTGATTTCTCTTAGATTTGAGTCGGGTCGGATTTCGCAGGAAAAAGGAACAAAGTGAGATGTAAGTGTGGATGTGTACAAGGTTAATTATGATTAGAACTAACATTAGTATCTGATTGTTATTGTCTCAAGCCACGGAGCTCAGAATGCACTTCTGATTCTTACATAGAGCACCTTTAACGTTGTAGTTATATTGTGTGCGATGGATATGGCAGATATGGTAATTGAGACACATATAAACCGCTGCCACTGTTAAGAGGCCTTTTCTGTCCCCCATAAAACCTTTCTTTTACTATTTCAATGAAGAAGAAAATTCAACCCCTTTTCTCCTCACCTCCTCCACCACCCGCCTACCCACCCACCCACCCTCCCCTTTCCTGGCTACTGCTCCACTCATTGTGAACTCTCTCTACCTCTCTCTCTCTCTCTCTCCCCCTCTCTCTCCTCTTCCTCACAGTGCTACAAAGTGGTGAGGAAGAGGACAGCCCGGACGACAGCCCCGCCGAGAGCGTTCCCATTAGAGGTACCTCCAACCTGGCGGCCCCCTCCAACCTGGCGCCACCCCTCCCTCCTGCATGGCAGCATTCACAGCAACCTTGCATTGTGTGCTTCTGTTTTCTTCTTCTTCTTCTTCTTCGTCTTCCACTGCGGTGAATCATGCTTTCCCCACCATCCACCCTCCACCACTCCTACCCCCCACGCCTTTAAAAAAAATATAAATCTATTTTTAAACCCCAGGAAGGCTTATCAAGCGGGAAAATTGGAGGCCGACATCCCACCTGAAGAAGAGCTACCGGCGGCCACCGCTAATTATCTCTGAGGAAAACGCGGGACAAAAAAGAAATACAATAAATGTCCATCCCCCCTTCTCTCCCACCACCACCACCACCTTTTTTCGTGCCCGACCCCGCTTCGAAGGAAAATACGTGATAATCACTCCCAGGTCTCCCCCTGGGATAATGCGGGCCCCGCTTTAATTGTCAGAGTGCCGGGGGGGGGCGGCGGTGCCGGGGATCTGTCGGCGCGTCTCATTATTGACCAAACAGTGTTTCTGGGGGCGATGGCAGACTTGAAACGGCCCCAGATATGAAGGCACGCTGAAAGCAAAAACCTTATCGTCTTCCCCCCCCCCCCCCCCCCCCCCCCCCCCCCCCCCCCCCCCCCCCCCACCCCCCTCCCCCTCCTCCCCAGTGTACCCGGTCTCTGCCTGCTCGACCTCTGAAATGTAAAGCGATGCTGTAGTTTGACTCTCCGGCCATCAGATTTCCCGCTGAGCGTTTCATGTCGGCTACCCGTGCGCTGCCTGTCCCAGGTGTGTGTGTGTGTGTGTGTGTGTGTGTGGGGGTGTGTGTGTGTGTGTGTGTGGTGTGTGTGTGTGTGTGTGTGTGTGTGTGTGTGTGTGTGTGTGTGTGTGTGTGTGTGTGTGAAGACAACTCTGTGTATAATGAATCCCCCCCCCCCCACCCCACAAAAATGGAGAGAGGAATCTGCCCACAGCGTCTCCAACTCTATAAAGACGTATATATATATATATATATATATATTCTTTATACATCTTTATTTTGTCATAAAGCCTTCTATCTTGGGACCGACTGTTAATGCTCAAATTCATTTGTCCCTGGAAATCCATCCGTGTGCTTTATTGTTGCCTCCCCTAGTTCACATGAAAGTCTATCGCTTTAACATCTAAAAATATATAAAAGTACAGAGACCGATGGATGCGTGTGCCGCCATCCGCCTGCATCCACATGCACATGCAATGCAAACATCACGACTTGTAATGTAGTTCTTTATACTTGTGATGAGATATTATTCACCCAGACCTTGATGTGCGTTCTAAAGCACGACGACAACACGTGTTATGTCTTTAAAATATCCCCCCCGCAGCCGCCATTTTAGCCAGGTTGAAGGCGGTTGGCAAATGGCCGTTCTTTGTGGAAATTGTGCTGATCTAAACACCGCGGGCTTGAATCAACAGTTTAGCGCCGCGGTCACCGCCATGTTGCACCTCCTCCTCCTTTCCCGTTCTCCCGCCACTCAAGTCGGCGCCGGAAAAAAAACAAAGGCGGCAAATGAAGCATGTTGTCTCTTCAAACAGAGACCCTGTGAAAGTTGGAAACCTGGGTTCTGAGCAAATATTTGACATTAGTGTATTTGTGTGTGCGTGTGTGTGCTTGCGTGTGTGTGTGTGTGTCTGTGTCTGTGTCTGCTCGTGTGTGTGTGTGTGTGTGTGTGGTGTGTGTACCCTTTGAATAGAGACGAAAGCATATCAGCTGCTTAAACAATCCGCTGAGCAGAAGTGGCCGCTGACTTCTGGAGAGGAGGAGGAGGAGGAGGAGGAAGAGGAAGAGGAGGGAGTACGACAATAGACTTACAGGTGGGTGAAGGGTGCACGTCGTTAAACACCAGAGACTAACCCTTGGTCAACACCGGCCTTATGTTCTCTACCGAAACCAACCCACCATAGGGGAACCGTGTTTGTCTTGATGATTCATCGGTACAAGGTGTCCGTGTGTCCATGTGACCTGTTGGGGGGGGTGGGGGGGGGTGTTTTTTGTGTGTGTGTGTGTGTGTGTGTGTGTGGTGTGTGGTGTGTGTGTGTGTGTGTGTGTGTGTGTGTGTGTGTGTGTGTGTGTGTGTGTTGTGTGTGATGGTGTGTGTGTGTGTGTGTGTGTGTGTGTGTGTGTGTGTGTGTGTGTGTGTGTGTGTGTGTGTTTTTTCACCTGGCCATGTTTGCTCTTTTAAGGCCTAAACGACGACGGTGAAGAGGACCCCGGGTGTGCAAAGCACTCGTCACATCAAGACCCTCACCCCTGGTAAGAACACATGTTATTATGCCGGCCCCCTGGCCACCAGACACCCAGAGTGGCTCTGATGCACATTTGCATGGGACCCCCCCCCCCCCCCCCAGAGGACCCCTTTGTTTCATTTACATCAGATCAAGGGGCTCGCCGCCATTACCTCGTGCACAAAGACAATGGCACCCCCCACATCCCAATCCCCCCGAAACAATTTTATCATTTTTTTGCAAGACTCGTTTTTTAGCAATCAAAGTGAAACCGTCTTATCGCGACAATGGAGGACGCCCTGGCATGCTTGCGACCTGACCGCACGGTGCATGAACGATGAAGAAAAGGAAGAGATAAAAAAAGAATAAACCTCAAGTAGTGAAGAGGGCAAATCTTTTTGTATTTTTTCTTTGGGGGAGGGGGGGGGGAGGGGGGGGGGGCGGGGGGCGGGGTGGGGTTGGTGGTATTCTTGAACCCCATTTAGGACGCGCTCAAATCAGAGCCCTGAGTGTCTGTGCAGAAAAGCACGATCTTAGCGCTAATACCGCTTTTGGCCGAGAGGCTGGCCGTCGATGTCACACCCTGTCTCTCTCGCTCTCTCTGTCTCTCTCTCTCTCTCTCTCTCGCTCGCCCGCTCGCTCGCTCCTCACATTTGAATAGCAACACGACGACTTCATCAAATTCCCAATTGCATGTTTGGTCCTGGGAGCGCCTCTTCAGCCAGGAGACCGTTTGAAACCCCCGGTAATGGCTGGGTAAACGTTATGAGGAATAATCTTCTCTGATTTCACCTGATTACCCGCCACCGCTCTGACACGAGGGGTCCACAGACTCCCCCCCCCCCCCCCCCAACAAACACACACCCACCGCTAGCCAGCAGGCCCCGGGGCTACAGCGTCCCTCCCCCTTCTGCCTATTAGACCCGGGGAAAAAGGGGCCGTAATGAGGCCCGGATCCATTGTCGCACTCGTCGCCACCCTCACCACAACAGAGAGAGAGAGAGGGGGGGGGGGGGGGGGGGGGGGGGGGGGGGGGGGGGGGGGGGGGGGGGGGGGGGGGGTGGTGCCCCCACCGGACTGACCTCCAGACCCCCCGCGCTCCTACCGATGACCACCCCTTGTTAATAAACATGAGCCAATTTTCCAGAGAGCCAGTGTCTCTCTCTCTCTCTCTCTCTCCTGTCGGGCGCGAATGCAGTAGTGAGTGGGTTTCGCGGTAGACTGTGCTTTACCTCCTTAGGTCGTGTCTGCCGATCGCCTGGGTGTAGGCTTTTGGATCTGGGCGGCAGGCTGCAGCGCATGTCTTCAGGGGAAGGATGGGGGGTGGGCTNTGCTCTCTCGTCTCTCTCTCTTTCTCTTTCTCTCTCTCTCTCTCTCTCAGACGGCACCCCCTGGTCTTGTCCATGATGAGGGATGTGCGGTAGACACGACCTGATGGACCACAGCTTATAGGCGATACAAATAAGAGACAGAAGAGTAGCAAGCAGCCGATGGCGTGGACACCCAGAGGTGACCGGGCGCTGGGTGCTGGGCGCTGGGTGCTGCTGCTGACCTGCACAGGCGGACATGATGAATAGGGGCTACTTAATGTTGAGTGAGCTAGCGTTCGTGTCTGAAGCTGAACTCGCAAATAAACGACACTGGAACACTGAGGGAGGACTCATGACCGGCAGGACGGCTGGACCACCGAGAGGGACCCGAGGGGACGGAGTGACAAACCGAAGGAAGGGGAACTGGCGGCGAGCGTCCCTGGTCTGATCTAGTGATATTCCGCTCCTCTTCTCCTCCCTTTAAACTTCTCCTGGTGCCTTTTATTCAAGTGCTTCCACCACAGTCACTTCTTTATCGCTATATTGCCGCCACAAGTGGTCTGCAAGCCCCGCACTCGACAAGAAGCGTGAACACTGTGGCATGGTTTGGCCTCGCTCTCTTGCTCTCCCCCCGCCTCCCCCCCTCCTCTCTCTCTCTCCCCGCTCTCCCGTCTCTCTCTCTCTCTCTCTCTCTCTCTCTCTCTCTCTCTCTCACTCCCTCTCTGGCTGTTTTACTTGGACTTTTCTTTGCACGCTCTCAATCTCTACCCAACATCTCTCTCTCTCTCTCTCTCTCTCTCTCTCTCTCTCTCTCTCTCTCTCTCTGACTGATCCCTGCTTGGTGTGTGCTGCCTCGCCCCCTCTCTCCTCGCCCGCTTGTTAATTATTTGCAGTATTTTGTCAGTGAGCTGATGAGTGACATCAAACGGAGGAGGAAGGAGCCGTGGAGCAAAAAAAAAAAAATGTCTTCCCCTGTGTTGTCTTAGACAATAATTATGATTTTGCCCGTTAAGCCCAGAGACTACAGCCCCGGGGATTGTAGTTTAAAGCAGAGGCTTTGGTGCAAAAAAAATGCATTTATAGCCCTTTGTGTGTCGCCTCATTATGTGTGGGCTCGATTCATTAAGTAATTGGTTTGCAGTTGTTTACATGAGTATTAAGGCCCTCTATTCAGGGGTCTTTGAGAGATACATTGTGCAAATGTTGCATGTTATGAATGCAGAATGAGAGCCGCTGGTGAGGGGAGCGGACAGGGGGGGGGGGGTGCGAGAGGGGGGGGGCTGCAATCCCAGTGGCCAAACACTGCACTCGGCTGAAAGGCGAGAGAGAAAAGCGCCGGGCACTGCTTTGCATAGCAATGACGAGGGGCTTTAATAAGCTTTACAGATTAAATGCATGCAGTCTATACAAGATGCAAAGAGATACTCTTAACACATTTATATGTGCTCATTTCTCTATTATGGCGCCGGGAGGGAATCGTATAGTCTTTCATATTCTTCTCTTTCTTTCCCTCTCCCTGCCCGCCCCCCCCCCCCCACACACACACACACACACACACACACAGAGAAACACACACTTAAAAACATGTTCCATCCCAGAACCTTTTTTTTTTTTTGTAATATATAAAAAAAGTAGTTTTATTGTATTATGAATAGCGGGGGGGTGTATAATAGACCACACACTGCATCCTGGGCAACATTCGGAGAGGATCCCGTCCGTTACCAATGTCTGTCTCACTGCCTTTTGCGAGGAGCGGCAAACAAAATCACTTTGTGGCTGAGTGGGGATGAATGGAATAAGGCACTACGGAGCGAGTCTTAATAAGCAGCTGCACTCCATGTAAAGACCACTTGTTCCCCACCACCCCCCAAACCCCAGCCCACCCCAGCCCACCCAAACCCCATCCAACCCCCCCCCCCCCCCCCCTTTGTACGCGGGTGCATGCCAACACTTCCTCCTGCGCAACGCGTCATCAACAACGCCTTTTTCAACCGTCGGCATTTCGGATGACACGCCTCTCTTATTTTCTTCTTATTATTAATTATTTTGGTTAGATTTGGTCTTTTGGGGGGGTGGGGAGGAGGGGCTCTTTTGGTGCTTGTTCTGGAGTCCTACAATGCGGGGCAAGTACACACACGTGGCAGGGTTTCCAAAAATACACACCAACATAGATTTTCTTTTTTCCCCAAGATGTTTTTCTTTCTTTATTTTATTTGGTATTTTTTTTCAGGCAGGGTCCTCGCTTTACAAAACCTTGACTGAACGATGGTAACTTTATTAGCAACGGATGTGCTCTCCACTGTCACTCCTGCAGACAAATGTCATAATCATAATCATGGCCTGCCTCCAACCACCACCACCACCACCACCACCAGTTTAGAAGATATGCCCTCAAAGTGACCATGAATATGAGGTATGAGAAATGTTAGTGACTAAAACTTTTTGTCCGATAGTATATTTCAGACTTTTTTCAGACTTTTATTGTGAATTTGACTGGTCCATTGCATTCATGAGCATATTGTGATATTTATCAACATTAACTAACATTCCTCATAATTCTGGTGATAATAAATATCACCTACGTAATATGCAGAGAGAGAGAGAGAGAGAGAGAGAGAGAGGGTGTTCAGGCGGGATGGAGGGATGGGACCACAGCAGATGATGAAGAGCGAGAGATAGAGGGAGACAGAGAGGGGAGGGAATTGTCCTTCTGAGTACAGAAACAAAAGTTAAAAACAACCACAGTCCGACATAAAGCGATACTTACTAAAGCATACTTCCATGGGACGTCCTATAACACTCCCGCTTCATGGTGAGTCAATGAAAGGTTCCCAACGTGACTCTGTTAGCCCCACACCTGTCTCCTGCGGTATGAATTGACTAGTTGTGGATATTCTGCTTGTTAGCCCCTGTAGATCTGAACAGCAGAGACTGACTCCAGAGAGACGTAGGCAGCATTTATAGGCTCCTGCCAGAGGAGGTCACTGTCAGCCAGTCAGGCATCACTGATCCTAGTTTACCCTATAGAGGGGGAACAAGGGTGGAATCAAGCACCTTTTGTGCCACTTATTCCAGAATAGGTACTTTTGAGAATAGTGATATCTGTTCCTGCTCCATCGCATTTGATTGACGACGTAACACAGTGAGAGTAATCCTGCATTGCCTCTATGCCCCATGTCTGTACCCTCATCCATTCCAGAAAAAAAAATCCAGCCCTGCCTTTCCTTTTGAAAGCAAGTCCTTTTTTGTGCATGGCTCGTTCTCCTCTCTGTCTGTCTCTCTCGCTCGCCTCTCTCAGCTGCAGTACTGCCTTGCTGCCAGCAGAGGGCACTCACATGTTAGAGAGGGTCTCCCCGGCTCCTCCTCGGTTGCCTCATACTGTGTGTTGGCCCTCCCCCTTCCTCCCTCCTCCCCTCCCCTCCCCTCCCCTCCCTCCATCCCTCCCTCCATCCCTCCCGCCCTCTGAGGGCTCCACCCTGGAGCCATTCAGGGCCTGTTTGGAGTCCAGCCTGAGCAGTGCTTCTGTCGGGTCGTCGCGGGGCGGGAGTAGGAGTTGATGGGGCCTGATGAGGTGATGGGTTTCCCTGTGCCTTTAGTTAGACAAGCGCCGCGGAGCCAGAGAGCCATTGTGCTATTAGCATTTTGCGTGTGGGTGGCAGGGAGATGATACAAAAAAATAAAAAGACGGGGTAAATAAAAGCAATGCCGCTGACTGTGAACTGTGAAACCGTGTCGACGTGGCACTGCTGAAACGCTGGGTAAGCGGGTCGCTGCTCGGACAGAATGCCACGTCGGCTTGGTGGTGGTGGTGGGAAGTGAGGGCCAGTAAGACATGCAATTTTTGTTTTAGACCAAGTTTCAGGGTACAGAACTTGATTAGACGTGACTCTTGGTGTCAAGTGTGTGTGTGTGTGTGTGTGTGTGTCTGTCTGTGTGTGTGTCTGTGTGTGTGTCTGTGTGTGTGTGTGTGTGTGTGTGTGTGTGTGTGTGTGTGTGTGCCTTGAAATAAAATGCAGCATCAGACTTGTATTAATATTGAAAAATGAGAAATGATGAGAATGACAGTTAAGTGAGTTAGGTTATGGATGCATTCATTATGGTGTCAGTGCATCAGCATTCAGATGGTTTGTGTTTGAATAAGCGTCACTAATAGACGCACTAAACTACAGTGGAGAAACGGAATATATATAGAAATTCTGCTTCGCGATAATCTATATAAAACTATAATTATGTATCGAGTGACATTTCAGTACTTTTAGTCATACTTGTGATGAATCCGTCTTGCGCTTCCGAGGTCATTCACCTGCGATTCAAGAACGGGATGCACTCCGAGACGGATCATAACAACTACTGCTTTTAGTAGGTAGCAATGGATTGACGACAAGCAAATTCAGCCAAGGTTCCCTGGATATACCGGCACATGTATAAAAATGGCCTTTTCCTCCTCGTGTGGATTTAAATATGTAAATATGTCAGCGATAGCAGAACCCAGTACACTGCAGTATCCATAACACATCGCCTGGACTGTAACATAACGCGGTGAATCAGGCAATACACAAAATACCGGTGGAAAAATGCCCGGGATGAGTCTAAAGGTGTGCCTTATGCAAACCATACCCGAGACATAAGGCTGTTTTGCATGCAGATATGCACAGCACACACAGTACTGTTCAAACTGTTAAAATGACATAAACAACAATATCCAGCAATTTGCACCACAAAAAATAAAGAATAAAATAAAAAAAAAGAGGGATTGAAACAGGCGCCGTGAAAAGGGGGTGTGGTGGTGGTGGTGGTGTCGGGAGGGGGGTGGGGGGGGGGGGGTATGCATTACAATGGGCTGTAATTTGCATCATTTTTCACATTACGTTCACCTCTGTCCGTCGGAAGCCTGCGAAAACAGTGGGCCAGGCGAGTCTTACATATTCAGATCATTGCCTCAATTAAGGGAAACTCAGCAGAAGATGAACCGGCATAAATGTTTACAGAAACAGGATATTAGATTGGAGGGGTCACAGACAGATTGGGCTCTCGGTGGTAATAGCCCAGTCTTGAAATCAGCCCTATCCCAGCGCTCAAGTGGAACAGCTGATAGGCCATTCCCATCCCGGGGGGGAAGTTGGAGAAAAGAAATACCCAATTTACTCCCTTCAACGGCTATTATTGTGGCCGCCGAGAGGAAGTAATTGTATGGATTATATCACTGTATTCTTTTTTTATTTTCCCGGGGCTTGGCGGAGATATGTTTTTGCCGTAACAGGTTGTAAACGCTCGCACTCCTTCCGCCCGGCGTGCCGTTTGCACAACTTCTTTGCTCCCTGTCGCGAAAAACTTTACAAAATGCGGTGGACGTGCTCGGAGGTAAAAGGCTTGTGGCCGCGGTCCCGACTGTGTTCCGCGTTCATCACAAACGAGGACATTTCCCAGCACGGCGACATTTTGTACGGGCTTACGTCGCCTGTCTTCATCGGCATGACTGTCTGTACCGTTAATGGCATGTATGCCGTTTCTATTATGATTATGGGTACGGTTTTGTTCAGTGGACGCTGCTGCACGCATGGCTGTGTCATTTGGAGAATTTGATGAAGGGAAACATAAGTGAAGCTGACATGAGCCGATGTAACAAGACCCAGCAGGGCTATTAATGTAAATGCTCCTGCATACCTGCTCTCATGAACGCTCAGACACTGCAATTATAGAGACATCCACCGCACTGCTTGCGGTGCCGAATGTAAGAGGTAGAATATGATGAGGATCATTTCAAAATGCATGTATGTATAATATATATATATATATATATATATATACGTATATGTGATTAAGGGCGATACCGCTAAAGTTGACTTGACTTCACTATATATACAGTATACCTGTATGTGTGTATACCCGGCTGTAATCAATCAAGTAATTAATCAATATACTTTGTGGCAAACATAATCTAGCGACATACGTAACATAACATAACATAATGACAACATGACTCACTGGTTAATTGTTAGCCGAACAGCTGGTTCATTGTGATGACACCCTTCACTCCTATATTCCTACTTTTCGAGGACAGCACTTCGGAAGCGAGTTGCCTTTTTTCCAGGGCTGTCATTGAGATGTCGGCGAGAATAATACGGATATCCTGTCGGAGAAACTTGGGAGCCATTGGGAGGACCAAGGTTACCCCGCGATGACTTCCCTTGTCTATAAGCGGTCACGTGTCATGAGGCAATCTGTGCACCGTTATGAACGCCCTGCGCCTCATTCTGCCTCGAGTGGTGCGTGCCACGGTAACCTATAGTTTTCAAGAAAGCAATTGGAATATAGCCTGGGTAATTTACTGGTGATACTGTTGCATATAGTCTCTCTCTCTCTCTCTCTCTCACACACTCTCTCTCTCTCTCACACACACACACACACACACACACACACACACACACGGCACACACACACACACACACACACACACACACACAAGGCAGGCCTGGTCAGGTGCAAGAGAGAGGAGGAGGTGGTGGTGGGGGGGGATGGGGGCTTTGACTATCAAAGAGGGTCTTGGGTTCGGACTTGATGTCGATGGTGGGGAAAACAATATGTGATTGTTTATAATGGAGCTCATCTGTTAAAATCTGCCAGCCAGCACCCTCCTCACACACACACACACACACACACACACACACACACACACACACACACACACACACACACACACACACACACACACACACACACACACATAAATACATGAATAAATAAAAACGTCCAAACAAATGAGCCATATGGATGATGTTTATGCTAACCCGGGACGGGAACATGAGGATATATTGTTGGGCTTTGAATGGACCCTGTGATGATGTAAATGAAAGAGAGGACGCCTGAAAACGTACAACGGAGAGGAGGGAGGGGCCGGGGGGGGGGGCGTGAGGGGTGGGCTTGTTGCATATGCATTGAGCACGATCAAAGCAGTTTCGGAGGGGGGGGGGGCGGTCACACATTTACATAGCGATATCGCCGATGCTATGGGAACCTGGCAACCCGCGTCTTTTGACCACTCCTAAATAGAGAGGGCCTCGTGGAAGTCCTTCAGCACGATTAGAACCGGAGTCAAGGAAGTAGTAGCGGGCGCGTCAGCCAATAACAGCGCTCCGGCCGGCGGGAAGCGGGAAGTGCACTTTTTTTAATCTAAAAGATGCCGGTGTCGCTGAAATGGTTTTATTGTGTGTGCATTTTCTTGAAACAATGAGTCGTTTTTAACGACATTAAGTGTGTGTGTTTGTGTTGTAGGAAAACGAAGAAGCAGACCAAACCTGGACTATCAAAAGGTGAGATTTGAAAATGTCTTATCAATGCAAATGTCTCTCGTTATGTTGAATTTGCAATAAAGTGAAGTGGTTTTGTAACTTTTTAGACCGCATTACTAGTTTTGGGAAAATGTCTCCGCCAAAACTGGGCTTCCTGAAAGGTTTGGTTACAATTGTCCACAATGAGTTTAAGTCACACTGACTGCATTAAAGTGAACAGCTTATGCATTGCGCTCTATTACGGTTTATGTCGATTTAATGAAATGATTAAACTAGTACTCTAATACTTGCACATATATACATGTGTGTAAAGATGAAATCCTTACCTTAATTTCAAACACAGCAATGGAAATGAGCTGCACGATAATATACAGTATAACCCGTCAGGCATATTTCACTATGTTTATGTTTTTGTTCTAACATAAATCACCGGCACTGTCTCCCACTCAGCTATCTGGGGACATTCGGACGACACCGACTCTGAGATTGAGGCGGCTCTGCGGCCGCAGCCTTTCAAAGCCAACGACCGCGACGACGACGACTCCGATGACTTCTTTGACTAATATTTGACGTGACGTGTGGCGATGCCTCATAGACACGCATACGTTACACATGCTATGGGTTCCACAGCAGCCGTGCTGTACTGTACAGCGTGGCATTTATTAAAGCGACGGCTGTTCGGCTCTGTATCATCAGTCCGACGTGTGGTGTATCGTGTAAAAAAAATAAATAAAAGAAGACTAATAATAATAATAAAGTTGATGGCTCTCACGCCGGCTAAAGTGTGCACAAGAGTTGTCCAGTGGTTTGATGTTAACCCCTCGCTTCAGTCTCTTTATCTGAACAACTCTTTCGGGCTCACAATAACAGCTTGAAATAGATTAAACAGATCTTTTAAAGCGATTTTGTTTGCACTGGGCTGAACATCACGCGTTGTGAATGCCGCCGGCATCTCCGAGTGTGCCCGGCCTCCGACGTGCTCGAGTGTAGTGATGTGAGTCACCTGTAAAAAAGAAAAAATAATAATAAAATAAATAAATAAAATGACAAAGCACAATGGCCACTCTGGAGGCTAGCGGACGACCCGTTAGCCCGCGGCTGAAGAGCCTCCTCCTGTCTCCTACGGCAACACGCAAAATACAAAATAAACAGCGCGCTGCCGTTCCGCGCAAAACTCGTCGCGGCGCCATTGGCCGATTCTAACCCTTGAGGGTATTTTTGGAGTGTTTTTTTTTTTTTTTTTTAAAGCATGTCGTTCATCTGCCGTTAAGAAATGACAGGAGCAGGAACATTTCATGACATACATGTTCATGGCCTTGAACCTGTGGCTTACGTGTCACCGTAACACAACGTGTAATGCGTTACTTACCAATAATATTGCTATGTGTAAGTTATTACACACAACGCTGCCCTGTGACACGTAACACAGTGGGGGGGGGGGGGGGGGGTGTATGTACCCGTGTCGTTGTGCATTATTACGCGGCCATTAATTAGCCCGACTTCCCATGTAGGCGGACACATGCATTTACAGTTCATTATCTCCGCCGCCGTCGTGGTCGGTCGTGTGAGAGCACGCAGGCGCGCGAGGCGGTGGCGGTGGCGGTATAGCGCCGTGTGTCAGCGGCAGCCCATTAGTTGGCTCTGCAGGTGACTTCACATACCTGAACCTTCTAAAGTAGGCCTCCACACTCATTACCCGTAATGGTGCCGGCAACCACCGCTGACACACACACACCACACACACACACACACCCCCAAATAACACATGCCATGAAAAAAAAACTGGAATAAAAAAACTAGCAAAGGACTGTGGCAGAATAAATTTGGAGTTAGCTAAAAGGCTCCCCTAGCATAATACCCATGTTAAGGAGCATGTCAACAGACACTTGTAGTGGTGTGTGTGTGTGTGTGTGTGTGTGTGTGTGCATGTGTGTGTGTGTGCGTGCATGTATGAAGATAACTTGTGGTGGTTCTCATGCACTTATGCATAACAACACAATAAACCTTTTTTAAAAGAACCACTGCACAATGCATAATGATGTATTGTGCAGTGGTGGTGGTGGTGGGGGGGGGGACGGGGGGTCATTGTGTGGGCGCCGCAAAAAATGTACAGGTTGTTTAAGTCTTGTGCGGTGACATCACACGGTGTACAGTACCGCACAATGCTCGCAACCCCGGTGACTCTTGTGTTCTTGGCATCAGAAAAAAACAACCCTGTGGAAATATATAGGAAGGAACGGCTTTATATCAGTATGTAAATTGCCCGACCGGTGTCAACCCCGGATGGTTTCGTTTCTGATTCACGGTGTAAAATGGGAAGATTGTGTGTTTTTTGTTGTTGGTACAGAATGAGCTATAGTGCGTTGTACAGTATGCGGAGCCAATGTATCCGGATCCAACCTGCGGGTTGCCAGTTCATCAGTGTACCCCGCAATCTCATCTCAGCTTGTAAAAAACTGCATGAGATGTCTCTTTCACGATATGATGCAACAGAACTTTGAGTTACTTTATATTTGTTATACACATTTATATACATCTTTGTTGCTACGAAAGAAGTGTGCTCCTATACTGCCCCCATGGCCGTAACATATAGCCTATTGAAGATGTATTTTGGAAAATATTGCTATTGATGACACTGTATACATTTCTAAGAGGACAGCAAGTATCTTTGTGCATATTTGTGTCTTTTGTATTAAATAATGAAAGCAGTTAATAATTTTTAATTCACAAGTCCATGTTCCCTTACAAAACATAAACAGCAGGAGTCTGTGAAGTAATCTCTCTGTAACCACTGTCTGGTCACACTCATTCTGATGGACGCTTGTATGACGTGCACTATACATGTAGATCACACACACACACACATGCACCATCCTGAGCCCTATCCTCTCAAACGCCACGTCGGCGGCAATTCATTTAAAAAATCTAAATTCAATGGAACACTTGGACACTGAAAATTTTGCTTACTTGTAAGTAAGAAAGAACTTTTGTTTTTACATCATAATAACCCCTAACGATTCTGGTTGAATGTGTCTCTTTGGATTCTAATTTTCCCATTGAACAGGAATGTACTTCAGCCTTCCGAGTGAATTCCCAACACCTAATTTCTTTCAACATTAAGTGTAATAATAGTTAACGCTTCTGAAAATGAAAGGCTTACATTATTGAAATGAGAGGAGGCTAACAAATGGAGAGAATCAGGGTGTTCAGATGTTCTATCGATATCCTTGTTTCTTTGTGTGTATTAACGCAACTCTGGGCCCTTTTGTCTTCCTCCCTTTGTCAGTAAACTTCATTACAAATAAACTCTGAGCAGCTCATGATCACAGAGGTGATGCTTAATCACCGTTTGTCTCGATGAAATAAAGCTTTTTTGATCGTGAGACATAAGCGGTGTGCCAGACACAATAATTGTGTACAGCCTTGTTTTTTTATTTTATTCAGAGATTCCCTGCGATGTCATCCCGTGTATTACAGTACAGAGCATCGGGATCCCGTATTATAACACACACCGGCTCGTCTAGAACGTGAAATCCTAGACCCGTCCTGGATCTCGACTTTTAACCGGCGTCTGTAAACGGCGGGGGGATTAGAGGCGTGGGTATAGGCAGCCATGTTGTATTTGTGTGTTTTGTGGAAGAGCACTGGTTTCCACACTTCGTTTAGCCTTCAACAGCCCTGAAAGGATGCCTCGCGGCGCATTTGAGGCGGAACAAGACACACACACACACACACAACACCCACAAACGACCATGTCCATTGGTAATACAGTGACATCTATGTATGAATAGTTCTTATCTTTGACATTGACTGCTATTATAGGCCTGTTGACTCTCATTAGGCCTCACGTAGGTTTGCCACCGTTTTGCACGTGCCGCCCATGGTCTGTCAGAATGCATTTAGAGATGGAATACCAGGCTATACACCGCCTGAGAAATGGTACAATAGCGACTACAATAGTTGCACAACACTTGAACTTTTAGACTTTTAGACTTAACAAAGAAAAACGTATTTGTTGCACACGTTACACGTAGCAAGGTGGTCAAAACTTTCTCTTTATCTTCCAATGCCTCCACCTCAATTGTAGTTTGTCATTACTCAGCAACAACAAACTAACTTCCGTGGACAAGCCTGTCGTTTGACAAAGAGAAAGAAACGCGTGTAGGACAAGAGTACAAATTCCAAACAGGTAGGTTATTTAAATGTATTTGTAATTTGAAGTGAAATAATTTCCGCTTTTCAGCACGCACAAAATATCGTAAGCTATTTAGCCATTTTTATAGCATACCAACGCAGTGTCTTAGTTGGAGGAGTTGATATGAAAGGGGGGGGAAAGGTCTTTAGAAACACATGATTCTGCGTGATCATATTCATGGAGGTCAGAGGAGTACGCCTACTGCATTGACCATTTTTGCACATCTTATTTCCTGATTAAATCTAATTGCACCTCTGTGTACCTGATAATGAACCTTCATATGAGGACCTTGGACTTTAATTAGCATTCAATTTTACTCCCAACCGCCATATATGTCCTGAATGCCAAACCTTGAAACCCAATCCTCGTCAAACAATACTGAATACAGTTTTCCATATCTGTCACCACCCTGTGGCCAAGGTTATGGAATGGAGTGACATAAATATCTGTGGCTTTCTGGGTGGCTTTTAATTAAACACTGGTTGTTTCTTTATCGGGCCGACATGTGTGCATGTGCAAGGGTCGCGACCTTTGAACCTCTCCCCCCATTCAGGGTGCGCTGCGAGAGAATGGAATGGGGGGAAAAAATGAAATATGCTTCATTTCAATATTTCTTTATCTTAACATCATTAGCTGCCCATGCATATGCGGTGGGCATATGGGGTCGTGCTCTCTGCTGTGCCTTTCCATTGTTGTTGGACAATCCTTAAGTGAAAAAAAAGCCACGTATTAAAGCCTAATTCTGCTGTACTGTGCCGAGACCGTAGACCACATGTGTAGCCATGCTGCTGCCGGCGCATATTGAGATCAAGCCACAGAACACTAATTTCCATCCCGATCTCACAACAATGTTGTCATTTGAAAGCTTTTAGCTACCCCTTTTAGGCTCGCGGTTTTAGGAGCCAACAGCGTCGTTCTCTGAGGTTTGGCCTTTTGTTGTCCCGCTCAGAATCATGTCTACATTATCAGGAAAGATGAAAAGCGAACCGCAAAGGTAAACGCAATCATAAACAATGCTATGGTTTCAGTGTGATATCTGAATGCGGGATGTTTTCTCGTTTTTTTTTCCGTTGTAATGTATTCTCGCTCGCCGGACAAGCTCTGGCACTTAAGTGTGTTCCCGCTATTGTCTCTGCCCCGCTACCCACCCACCCACCCACCCACCCACCCCACCACCCCTCCCCAACCCCCGCATCATTTTTCTTTTTATCGAAGCGTGATTTAAAGCAAGGTCATTCTGATCCTCTGGCTCAATAGGCCTCGATTCAATATTCATTCATTGTGGTGCGGCCTCTTTGGCGTCTTCTCTGGTTATGCGAGGAGACAAAAGGCTCTCCGTTGTGATTAGCGACATTTTCAAAGACGTCGGGGCCCGCCATTCTTTGGAGTTAAACAATCTTTTTCTTTCTTGTCTAAATATTAAACAGTGACGTTCGAGAGTTTGTTTGTGCCATGTTTACTTTGGTGAAGGGGCGTCTTGTCGTGTTTTGGCCTTGAATGCTGAGACAATTAGGGCGGTGTGCAGAGCTTCTCCCTCCAAAAGGGAAAGCCATCTCCTCCTCAAAGTGTTCTGGAAGTGCCGTTGGAAGGGTTGCTTTTTTTTTTTTAAGACAATCGATGGGTTTTTATTTGCAGCCACTGTTGGCAGTCAGTGAGACGGCAGCGAGACGACATGCGTTGCCGGCGCCACCGCTGTGATGCTGAGGATAAAAGTGGCCGAATTACGGAATTATGGAACGATTGTCTAAAGCCATGTAATACGTTTGTAAATATAGAATAGCACATTCTTTTATGCTTAAAAACTCTCGCCGTTAGCCCACTTTTGCTATATTTGGTGCTGAAGAAACATTCTAATTATTCCCCGAGCCACATGGTCAGCCAACTAACACGTGCGACGTCACCACGTCAACAATACGGAAGAACCCCGTAATGAATCCATAACAGCCACGCGACAATACGACGCTTAAAAGCGAGCTGTCACTCAAACATACGCGACGAGTGAACCGCACGCCGCCGAGCAACCCAATCACTCGCCGCGCTACAACGGAACATGTTTGTCTTTTTTTTTTATTTCTTTTTTTTTTTTTTACATGTGTCGGCGGCTAATTCGGCAAAGTATCTTGAAACGCATTTTGGACGAACAATAGTCCCCGGGGGTGATTTGCACATGAATGGCGTCTGTGAATGAGCGCGTTTGTTACAGAGGAAGGCCGTCTCTCCGTAAGCCGAGGGGGCGCCCGGCCAGGCCAACAAGGTTTCCTCGCCCCCCCGATCCCCCCCCCCCGCTGACCCCCACCACCACCCCACCACCACCACCACTCCAAAGCCCAGGTGAGATTCTCTGACACAAAGGGGCCAAATGAAAATGTGTTTGCCGTGACGTCTGCGGTCCTCACTCTATAGGGCCAGAGAGGATTTCATGGAACTGCAGCAAGTCGCCTCTCTCTCTCTCTCTCTCTCTCTCTCTCTCTCTCTCTCTCTCTCTCTCTCTCTCTCTCTCTCTCTCTGCCTCTCTCTATACCGCTCTAAATAACCTTGTATGCTTTTCTGTCGCATATCAATCCGGGTGAGGATAAACAACCAACGTTTTGTCACGTCCAACAATTGGGCTACAGAAAACCCTGACCATCTTTTTAGAGCCTATTGAACAAAAAAATGGAAAAAAACAGACCACAGACGAGGCCCCAGTTTAACCTCTGAACCAATCACCAATATCCACCTATCCACATACAGTATATATACTGTATGATCTCTCTACCCGGCATTTGTCACTCACATATCCCCAAACCTGTGCCTCTACGAGCCCTCGGCTTCTCCCCCAGAAAGCCGTCTGGTGAACGTTATCATCTTTGTTAGCGCTGTTGCTGCCCGGGGGTTGAGAGGGAAGGGCTCGGCGGCGGCCCGTAATGAAGAGACCCAGCCTGGAGCTGCCGGCGAGAGAGCTCCAGCCGTCGCCTGCCAGATTCCAGCTTGAGATGCTTCAAATCACATTATAATTAACCGTATTTAGGATGGAGCAGAGAGTCCCTGCTTAAAGCTATTCCCATGATGCCACCCCTCTCTCTCTCTCTCTCTCTCTCTCTCTCTCTCTCTCCTCTCTCTTTCACTCTCTCTCTCTCTCTCACTCTCGCTCTCACACCCCATCTCTCTCACTATCTCTCTTGCTCGCTCTATCTCTCTCACACTCACTCTTGCCCTCTCTCTCTCTCTCTCTCTCTCTCTCTCTCTCTCTCACACTCCCTCTCTCTCTCCCTCGTCCCATTTCCACCACACACTGCCATGTGTGTGGCGTGTGTGACGACGGGGTAATTAATATGGAAAGGCATCCTATACGGCACATTCCTATGAGATGGGCTTCCAGCGCTGTTAAAGCCAAGTAGGGGGGCTGTCTGTGGTGTGTGTGTGTGTGTGTGTGTGTGTGTGGAATTAGTATTCATGCCGGTTTTTCCCCCCCGTCGCAAGTCACTTTTCCCGCCGGGGACAGCGGCGGTAGATTGGGTAGCCGGGGCGAACGAGCATCCTTCATTATGTGAGCAGAATGCCACCGCGTCGCCCTCCCCAACACCGTTGAGGAAAAAAAAAAAACCACATTCCTTCGGCAGTAAATCAATTTCTGTGACCTACTAAGTGGAATTGAGTACAGGGTCGTTCTTTGACCCCCACCCCCCCCTCCACACACACACACACACACACTCCCTCCTACCTTCCCCTGTGTGTGTGTGAGGGAGAAAACACATCCTGGGGTGAAATGATTACTGGTTATTATACACCCAGATCCATGTTTTCCCTATCAGTTAATAACCATTTACGCCAAAATGATAGGCGCGCCGTGATTCGGGCTCAATAAACAATTGCTTTAATGCACTAGTCATGTCTTTGTTTAGTCAATTAGCCGTATCTCAGGTAACCCAGCTATTATTTAAAATGGACGAGAGGGAATGGCTTGGTAAAGAGTTTTTGCTTTTAAATCCATGGACATTTTATGTAAATTGTAGATTTAATGTTCCGGGTGGGTAATGACGAACACCGGGTGTGCGCTTTAATGTTATGGTTCATACGCCATAAAATTCCCGGGCACGTTTTTGTGTTTGCGACGCGTACGTAAAGTGCTTTAGGCGGATGTGCCCCCCCGTTACCTTTCAAATCGGAACATAAATACAGACAAAGCTTTTAATCCGTGCATATTACGCTCTCAAACGATTGTTTACACCCAGATAATCAACGGCGCTCTGCTGTTGATATGTTGATACTCATTGAAGTGGAGCGCGGTAATACCTTGAATGAAATAATGAATCCGTACTTCTTTCCATACGTATTGAAACTATGCTGTAGCATCTCCACGCGGTCCCCATTGGGTCCAGCGGTTTTCAAATGTTCTGTCCATCTGCAGCGATTCCAACTGATCTGAATGCACAACGCTTTTACCCCAACTTGAGGAAAAAAGTTCTCAGGTCTCATCAGGCCCGGTGCTCGGGACTTTGGGGGCCCGGCTAATTAACAGTCCATCTCCTTTATACGCCGCCCCCCCCACCCCCCCCCCCCCACCCCCCCCCCCCCCACCAGACCTATTAGACCCCGCCCAGCAATCTGGCAGAAGGCAATCCGCCGGTCCGGACACCTCATGCTTCCTGATTGAAGGAAGTCTCCCGGGGAGAGAGGCAAATTTATTCATGGTGTGCTCTCTCTCGCTCAGCACAAAGAGAAATTTCGCCGCCCGCACCACCTCGCCCGATACACACACACACACACACACACACACACACACACACACACGCACACACACACACACACGGACACACACACACGGACAGACACACACACACACACACACACGGACAGACACACACACACACACACACACAGATATCCGACTGCATCTTTTTCCGAATGCACAAATAATAATGCTAAATGATCCGAGGGAGTAGTCACACACGTCCTGTAGTTCCCCCCGATGTGGGGACCTGCTGATCTTAGAGGTGAGCGACATGCCCCTCCCACTCCTCCCCAACCCCCCCTCCTCCTCCCCCTCCTCCTCATCCTCCTCCCCCCCGTCCTCCCTCCTCATCCTTCTTGTTGAGGCCTCTGACATGGGAGAGAGAGAAGGGGTGTTCCCGTCGTGAATGTTTTACTGCATTTACAAGTATACACACACAAAAACACACATGCTTGCAAAAACACACACACACACACACACACACACACACACACACACACACACACACACACACACACACACACACACACGCACATACATACATGCTTGCGTGCACACTAACGCACACTCCCACACACACACACACACACACACACACATGCACGCGCACACGTACACATATGTCAATGTAGCATCAAGGTAACCCTCTGGTTGAAGGCTAAGACCGGTTGATGATGGAGATGTTAGACCAGGTGATCAAAGCGGATTAGCCCCCAAGACACATCAGAGAGATTGATTTGACATTTGTGTCATGGAGCGGACGCCGTTGCACGCCGGCCTGGCACGCCGGCTAGGCCTCGCTCGGGGGGGGAACACGGGGTCGGACGTTTAGCGCCGTAGGGTAAATGCTAATGCTTGGACTTGAATCAACAGACCCACAAGCCACGGCTGCCTGTCTGCTGACGTTGACTCAACGGGTTTGATGTTTCAAAGCTGTTATCAGTCTATATGTCACGCAGCAAATCTCACATGTTCTCCTGCGCATCTCCTGCGGAATGAACGGTGGCCAAGGAGTTGTCTGTCTTCACTGGTTTCATCCTCGCTGTTCGCTGTCCATGTGTTAGAGTGGGTTGTTCGGCCACCCAGAAGGTTGCTGGTGCAATCCCCGGCACCCTCGTAGCGTCGAGGTTTTCCCCCGAGCAAGACACCTCGCCCCGAACCCTGCTCCCGACGCGACACACCGACACAAGTCGCCGGCGTGTGCTTGTCATCGGTGTACAAATGCGTTTGTGAATGGGAGGCGATAATTGTAAAGCACCTTTTGAGTGGCAGGTCTGACAAGCGCCATTTGAATCATGAGATCAACCCAATCGTTCTCTCAAGTATTTATGAAATGAAGGCTTGAAGAATCATTCAATTATCTCCTCATCCAAGAATCCTTTTCTTCAAAAGCCACACACAAGTTGAGTATTCTGTTTATTGACCTTAGCCATTTACAATGACAAGCCTCCACCGTGGCAGTCGAGTGTGGCAAGGAGGGTGCCGTCAGTGTCATGATAGCGTCGTGCAAAAGGCTTCACAGATCGCTTTTGAGCTCTCACTGTGATAAAGACAAGCAGCCATCCAAGGTATGGCCATACAAGGAGCCATTACTCCTGAGGCTGTAAACTTGTTTGGAAGGCATTGTATCATCACTGCAGAAGAGGCAAAGAAGTGCCCTCGAAGCTCGCTGCGGCACAGTGAAAAGAGGCGTTTTGACAATTAGAATCTTATTGAATCTACGCTTCAGCCAAGCCCACCCCCGCCCCCGCACCCCCCCCCCCCGCACACCCGACATCAAGACATGAGTGCTATCAATAACTTGTTGCACATTACATACAGACATGCCTTCACACGGGCCCACGGTGACGCAACTCTGTTGATAACCGTCGCGCTGCGCTGCGGAGAATCCACAGAACAAAGGCAATCTGTGTGGTGCGGACGGAGGAGGCGTTGCGGTGCGCGATGCTGACTTGACACCTTCACCACCGCTAACCTTCAGGAAGCATAGACGTTCGCTTGAACAATAGCCTCCTGCCCGTGAATAGAAGAGTCTCTGCCTTTACTGCTACTTTATTCACTTGTGTTGCTACCTGTGGAGTGTGTGTGTGGTTGGTGGCTGGTTTAAGCAGCCTCGCCCGGCCCCGAGTCAGGCTGATAATTCAGGCATTGGACACCTGCTGCACACCTGTGGTGCGTTGGCTAATCAATGCCCAAAAGTTATGCCATCACCACACACACACACACACACACACTCAGGGAGTGCTAGCATGCCTAGCGGTGTACCACCTACACCTGTCCAAACTGACTGATCTACTGCAAAAGCCACCACATGGCATGTAGTATGGTCCACTGCTACACTGGTCTGTCTCCTGAGTGTGTGTGTGTGTGTGTGTGTGTGGTGATGGCTGGTTTAACCTGTGGGCATTGATTATCCAATTGCACCACGAGTGTGCAGCCTCACTCAGCCCCAAACTAATCGGCCTGACTCAGGTGAGGCTGATTAAACCAGCCACCAACCACACACACTCCACACAACTTTATTTATTTATTGATTTATTTATTAAGGAAGCTTAAATTCACATACAAAATTGGCAATAGGAAGTTATACTACTGTTTTACAGATCCTTTCCAAAAAAATTGAATAGCATGGAAAAGTTAGTTTTTTTTCCATGATTCCATTCAAAAAGTGAAACTTTCATATATTATAGATTAATTACACACAAAGTGAAATATTTCTTGCCTTTATTTGTTTCATTTTTCATAATTTTGGCTTACAGCTCCAGAAAACCCCCTAAACAGTATATCAATAAATTAGAATAGTGTGAAGAAAATCAGCATTTACTTCTCAGTTATTTCAGAGAATGAACGTTTTAGACTGAGTGTCACACTCTAATTATCTAATGAACTCAAAACACCTGCAAAGTTTTCCTATGTCGTTAAATTGTATCTCAGTTTGGTTCAGTATGGGGAAGACTGCAGACTTGACAGTTGTCCAGAAGACTGTCATTGACACAAAAGGTCATCGGTCAGGAGGCTGGCTGTTCACAGAGTGCAGTGTCCAAGTATATCAATAAAAAGTTTAGTGGAAGGGGAAAATGTGCAGGAGAAGGTGCACAAGCAAAAGGGATGACCCTGGGCTTCAGCGGATTGTCAAGCAAAGACGATTAAAAAATTTGGCGGAGATTCAGAGGGAGTGGACTGAGGCTGGAGTCAAGTGCTTCAAAAACCACCACGTACAGACGTATCCGGGACACAACTGTCGGATTCCTCGAGTCAAGCCACTCCTGAACCTGAGACAACGTCGGAAGCGTCTCACCTGGGCTAAGGAGAAGAAGGACTGGACTGTTGCTCAGTGGTCCAATGTCCTCTTTTCAGATGAGAGTAAAGTCTGTATTCCATTTGGAAATCAAGGCCCCAGGGTCTGGAGGAAGACTGGAGAGGCACAGAATCCAAGCTGCCTGAGGTCCAGTGTGAAGTTTCCTCAGTCCGTGATGATTTGGGGAGCCATGTCAAGTGCTGGTGTTGGTCCACTGTGCTTTCTCAAGTCCAAGGTCACTGCAGCTGTCTACCACGACATTTTAGAGCACTTCATGATTCCTTCTGCTGAGAACCTTTGTGGAGATGCTGATTTTATTTTCCAGCAGGACTTGGCACCTGCCCATACTGCCAGAACAACCAATACCTGGTTTAATAACCATGCTGTAACAGTGCTCGATTGGCCAGCAAACTCCATAGAGACTCTATGGGGTATTGTCAAGAGACACCAGACCCAACAACACAGAGGAGCTGAAGGCTGGCATCAAGGCAACCTGGGCTTCCATAACCTCAGAGCAATGCCACAGGCTGATCGCCTCCATGCCACGGCGCATCGAGGCAGTAATTAAAGCAAAAGGATTCCCGACCAGTATTGAGTGCAGGCATGAACACAACTTTTCAGGAGATCGACATTGTGTGTAATGAATCTATAATCTATGAAAGTTTCACTTTTTGAAAGGAATAATGAAAAAAACCTAACTTTTCCATGATATTCACATTTTTTGGAAAGGATCTGTATAATAAAAAAGTGGGCTGGGCTGGGCTTTGCAGTTCTATGAATATTGTGACCTTGTGACCTTGCGACCTTCTTTTGAAACGCTGAAGCGAAACTTTCAAATGTCATTAAACAGAACGTTGCATGCTAATATTGTGACATTCCTCCTTCACACTGTTCCCCGGTGCTAGTTTAAATCACTATAATTGCGACAACATATTACAAACTAATATCAAAGTGGGATGTGCAGGGAGATATTCAGCTGGTATTTTGGTTCGCCCGGATAAGGCGTTTGAAGCACGTCCTTTGTACCGATTCGTGAATGCAGACTCCAACTTTGTTTGGCCGGCCGCAGAATCAATCTAGCATAGAAGAATTGTACCTCTTTGTATGCAAACACTGACATGAGCACAACGATGTATGCCATTCACTTCTCCTTTGAAAAACTCAGCACTCTGTGCTCGAGTGAAGGAAGGCCAAGCTGCATTCATTAGTCCTCCACGTTGACTGGCATCTGTTACTGTACTGGGATAATGCCTTTCAGAAAACACTTTCTATGGGCACAACATGTTTTTCCTCTATTTAATCTGCCGTTCAATAGGAATACAAAAAATGATAAACCGATTCCCAGTGATCAACAAATCATTCGTGGCTTCTTTGAAGAAGCCCCGGCGTCAACCAGAGACAAACTTTTTCACCAAGGGTACCCGCCGCTGGTTCTGTAGCCAAACTTTGACTACACATCAGATTTGGTTCCTCCACACGGTGCGTCGCAGTGCTATTAAAGTGTGTACCTTATACCCGGGCAGACGGGTGGGCGTTATACATCTTGCGTTATATCCCTTGGGTTCAGGGAAAGCCTTTGAAAGCTATTAATACACTTTATACGTGGGTTAAATGGATGCGATGGGGGGTCTTTGCGTCACTCTTCAATGGGCAATGTTAACATTGTTCGACGCAACACAAAGCGTCCTTGTGCAAGAGAGGCGAAGGCAAACGTCCCTTTAAACGCGACTTTGCTTTTATAACAAGGCTACATCGCCGTCAGTCCTTCGGCACATCCTTCGACGAACATGCTATTGAAGTGCTTACTTTGGTTTTATGCTTGTAAGGAATTGTGTCTTTGATGTGGGAAATGTCTTTTGATAGGACTAAAGTAACCAACCATTATATAATTAGAAGAGATGATGAAGAGCACGGCTTATGAGGTACTAATTATTTAAAAAGGCTTCGAAAGATCTCTTGTGCGGAGACCACGCAAACATTCAGAAAACAAATCCCACGTATCAAAGGCAACAAAGGGAGATAATCAAATTCCAGTGCTCTCTTTTGATTCTGTGAGAGAGAAAAAAAAACTTGCGAACCTCCAAAGACTAAAACACTCCGATCCCATCTCTCTCAACATTGAATTAGGATTCACAATGGACGGTGGTACAGCACCTTCCATGTTGATTCTTGAGTCGCTGAGCTGTCCATCACGTGACCCAGGTTTATGGTCATATGACCTCAGAAATCTGTTGGATTTCAGTAAAAGGACCGTACGTCATATTATTTAGGCCCATTCGTTTCATTGGTCAGCTCAGGAAGGTTTTACAGGTTTAAGCTGAGTGATAGTCAATGTGAGTCGACACACGTTTGTTTATTATATTTGAGAAGACGTGTCAAGTTAGCTGAACCCCTAAAACGTTTCTCCGTAATACCTCTTAATAATCTGGAACGCACTTGTATGCCCTCTTAATGTTTTACCGAGTGACTGAAAGACTGCAAGCAATAATTAAATTATGCAGACAACAATACTGTAGTGGCCGATCGTTCCAACATTTCCAACATTTCCTTTGAATAAATTGTTGTTGTAAAAGGAATAAGAGGTAATCTTAGCCTTACCACAGAGCGACACGGGTAAACGTGGCTTCACAGACGCATGTACACGGTACAAATACATGTACATGGAGCACTTTATATTTTTATGGTTTTATATTTTAGATATACTGCTTCACAGTGTATTTAACTGTGCATTATATTTTAATTGACTTGGGCGTCTTGATGTTGTTGTACTGTGCTTAACTGTATGCTTTATGTGTGTTTTTACGTGACTTATGTGTCTTGATCTTGTTTTTAATATTGCTGCACAGCCAATTGCCCCTTTGGGGACAAATAAAGTTCTGCTAGACTTGACTTGTTGATTACTTGACGCTTGGGAATCAACTGATTACACCGTATATTTGAGTTGTCTTCATTGTGTCCAGTGAGTATCAGAATACAAATGAAAATCTAATCTCGCAAATATGAACATTGAAAACGTGACATTCCGGTTCCTAATCTACAAGTACATTGATACGTTTTTGTTGTTATTGTTGTAGGATAGTTTGTGCGTCTGATTTTCCATTGGAGGTAGCCGGTCGCGCAGTAAACACGGGCAACGCACGAGGCTAAGGGAAGGGTAACGCGGTCAATCAAAGACCACCTTTCTTCTCTCAGACCCTCGTCTCCGGGATCTTCCGCGGCGGTAAATCCTCTGATTTGACTTTGATGTGCCAATTTGTGTCTGATGAATAATTGTCTGGTTGGCTGATAACTTGTGGGAGTCAAGTGTATTCTGGTGGCACTCAATGCAAATGGAAGATATTTGGGTCCCTGAAATCACGATAGCAGGCTCTCCAAGTTTGCCGCGCAGTTCCGTGGGTAAACTGGCCAATTAGCCGCGTTTGAAGAATCCATTTTTGATTAGAGCAATCAGTAAACAGCAAGGCCTCTGTGTGATTGTTCCCCCTGATTAGATGAGTTGTCACTTGAGAAGTTGGTGGAGATTTTAATTTATGGCCTTATAGCTCGGGAAAGTATGGTAATTACCTAATCCGTTCTCCGAAGCTCACGTACTTGGATTAAAATGCGGCCATACTGTCAACGCTGGCAACCTAATTTTTTGACTCACTGCTAAAGTGTCTAAATAGTACGCCTCCCACTGCACTGAGTAGCCTACATGTGCGGCCATTATGTTCCAAAAAAACACCACCAGAGAGAGATCGCAAAGACGGAAATTAGCCTAAGATGTGTTCAAGTGGTTTGGTAAAATGATTGTATACTTGTATTTATTATTGTTCGTTCTTATGCCTATTACTGAGATGAGATACTACAGTGTGAGAAATACTATATCACACATGTTCATTCAGCATTAGAATGATCCTACAGAACTAAACCGCTCATACACCGTCTCTTTGAATTGCGTTTACGCGGCGTCACATTATGGATTACCTGTGGGACATACAGACCTCTTCTTTATTCCAGATTCTATAGATTGCTGTGTGTTGACCACCAAATCCCCCTGAATGATGGCGTAATCAATACGCCAAACAGGGTTAGTGAAAGGCCTGTCTGGGCGCTGGCTGATGACACAAAGGCCTGATTAGGGCAGCTTTAACATGTCCACGTGATTAGCCTGCGCTGTGTGGGAGCTGACCACTAATTAGCTGTGAAGTGTGGCCAGTTGGATGGGGGGGGGGGGGAGGGGGGCGTGGCAGGAGGGGCTGGCAAGCCACGGTGGCGCCTTAGCCCCTTCCTCTCTCTCTCTCTCTCTCTCTCTCGCTCTCTCTCGCGCTCTCTCTCTCTCGCTCTCTCTCTCTCTCCATCTTTCTCCTTAAAGTCTCT
>PIJE02000181.1:528624-541124 GCA_002895965.2 Coryphaenoides rupestris | reverse complement strand
AACACACGGCCTCTTTTAGTACAACGTTTTCAACCTGCACTGGGATTTTAAACACTCTCCTGCCAGTCCGCATGTCAGGTGGTGGTGGCTTGTTGCATGGATGCTCTCTCTCTCTCTCTCTCTCTCTCTCTCTCTCTCTCTCTCTCTCTCTCTCTCTCGAGTGTGTGTGAGAGGTGATGGCACATATACATACAGCTGTGAGATAAGTGAAAAGGCCACAAAAATGGAGACTGTCTCTATAGAGACACGTTGATAGCCAGCGTCATCATCACCATCACCATCATCATCAGCACCACAGGATATTATGGGAAAAGCGATCGAGAAGTAATTTTCAAAGCTGTTTAAGTGAACACAAGAGAAATGGAATGTGACGGACTATCATTGGACATTACTTGTGTGTCTGTGTGTGTGCGTGTGTGTGTATGTGTGTGTGGGGGGGGGGGGGGGGGGGGCTGACAAAAAGATGAAGAAAACAGCTTGGAGAACAGCCAATAAGCTCAGTGTTGACCCTAAACACTTCGCAGTTTGTTTACACAAATTGTTCATCTAAAATATTGAAGTGCATTGTGTGTGTGTGGTGTGTGTGTGTGTGTGTGTGTGTTTGCTCAAAGTTGATAGAATGTCGTTGTGTCTCACCTTACAATAGATTTTAAATCAGAATAAAAAATGTAAAAAAGACAAACAATAAGCACAATAAATATGTTATTCAACATTTGGAGAACATTAATACTGGATGGCTAAATAATACAAATCAAATATATTAGCGCATGTATATTTAGCCTGGGCCTATTTGCAAACCTATTTACTAATTTAATGCTTCCGTGTCGCAAAGCTCAGTTATAGGAGAAATAATTGTCAACTTTCCTCCCCCTCGCTTTACTAAAAAAATGTAGTTAACAAAATAGGCCTACCTTTGTATGGTAAGTTAAACTGCATGACTTTATAGTCCATTATCCAACAAATAAAAAGAAACGCAACTGTTATCTGTCACTTTTGCTACGTTTAGGGAAATCTAAATAAAGTTTTGAAAACTTAATACTTTTGTTTCTCAGTTCAGAGCATTAACTTTAGTAGTCTAATGTTTTTTTTAAAGCCACAATTGTTATGCTTTAAATAACAATATCTCTCATGATATCTAATGATAGTCATATGTCTATAATAACAATAATCATATTAATATTAATAATCATCATAATATTATGATAATAATGCCCCAAAACAACAATCATGATCATGATTATATAAGTACTGAATACGAATGAATATATATATAATGATTATATATAATAATGCATAATCCATATGTTCTGGGGTTGGAAGTGTTGCAGGTTCCACAGGGCCTACGTTGTTCACAGGTGATAACTTTAATTCCAAGGTAATCCTTGAAACCGTTATCAGACTTTTGGGAGGTTCGTTGCTTTTAAATATTTTCTATGACTGCAGACTAGCTCTCCAAAAGGCCACGTATACAATGCGCGCTATCCCATCGACCTTGCGCTCAAACTCAATTTCGTTCCAATCCAACAATAATCAAAATGCCCTCTAAATAGGTCCATTGACAGATTAATTCCTCAGGAATAGCTAGCACACTTCAAGTTATTTATTGTTAACGTTCAATCGGTTTGAAACATACACAGCAGCCAGCATCACGCGTTTGTTCCTTTTAACTTATACAAAAGAAGAAATGAAACAGAAAAGTGGACGCAATACGAATATTGTACAGTCAAACGCATTTTTTCCTGTGTTAGCCAAATATACAGTTCCTACATTATTTAAGTCTAAATGAATACATTAGTTTACGATATTAATAAGATAAAATATCAGGTGGGGGCTTAGTATATAGCCTAATTTAAAAAGGTCCCACCTGGTTCCCCCCAGAGTATCCCAGTCCCCATTCAAGTCAAAGCAGCATTAACATAGACCAACGTTTATAACACCATGGGAAGTCCACTACATGGGTTGGAGGAAGAAAAAAAAAAAAGGTCCAGAAACGACGTCATTCGTTTCAAGGGCAGCCATTTCGTTTAATGTTCAAAAATAGACTCCCCTCCTCTCCAAAATGTCAAGAAAACGTGCCCTGATCAGCTGGTGCGCCTGTTGCGCGTTGTCCCTTGCTGCAACCACCCCTCCCCCCAAAAGAATGGCCCCCGTGTGTCTCACTGTCCGTATATCAACATGATATATTGGGCTCATCATCATCCAGCAGGTTAACATATAGAAAAACATGTAAAAATGAGTTGTATTGTTGTACAGGTCCTACCACGTTCTGCCATAGAGGAGGTTTGAGCTGACCATGTTACTGGTGTAATCTACGGCAGAGGTGTCCATCTGAGCCATGCTCAGTTGGCTGTGCAGTGAGGGGGGGCTGGGGGACATGTCCAGGTCCTGGGCCTGCTGCACCAACACGTTCACGTTCACGTTCTGCTGGTTCTGGTGTTGACTGATGCTATTAGTGGACGTAGCGAGTCCGATCCCCGAAACGTTCTGTTGCTGCTGCTGCTGCTGCTGCTGCTGCTGGCCCGGTGTCGGCGTGTTGGAGCCGTTCTGGCACGGCTTCCCGTCCTTCACCAACACGGGCACCGACACACGTCTCGGGGACTGCGACTGCTGCTGCTGCTGGCACAGGCCGCTGCTGCTGTCCTGTTGCTGCAGCTGCTGCGCCGCCTTGTCCTTGGCCTGCCGCTTCATTTTGTACCGGTGGTTCTGGAACCAGATCTTCACCTGGGTCGGCGTCAGGTGGATCATGCTGGCCAGGTGTTCCCGCTCCGGCGCCGACAGGTATTTCTGCTGCTTAAATCTCCTCTCCAGCTCGTACACCTGCGCCTGGGAGAAGAGGACGCGGCGTTTCCTCCTGGGCGCCGCGTGGATGGCTGGCATGGACTTGGAGGGGTCTGACATCCCCGTGAGGCTCCCCATCCCGGCCATGTTCATACCTGTGGAAGGTCCCATGTATCTAGAAACTTAAACATATACATACACGGTGTTTCAATAAGCAGATGGAGAGGTGTCCTTATTTGGGTCCAGTGTTTTTCCAATTTGAAAGTTTACTAAATGGAGTTTTGGCTCACAAAATAAAGCTGGACAAGAACAATCCTGCTATATAAATAGCCTACTCATAATACCAACAATAATAATAAGCTAATAATAATAGGGTAATAATAATAATAATAATAATAATAATAATAATAATAACTAACAATAATAACTAACAATACTATTAATAATAACTTCATGGTTAAGCTACATTTCAAACATCTAATTATTATAGCTCGAAAAATATCATAATTCGTTATTACAAATGTATATTAAACGTATAGCCCTAATATAAATCAATAATACGTGTTAAATTAACAAAACAAAAAAATAACCTTATTGTCAACAGCAACAAAATATAGAGTGGACTGGGGGGGGGGGAAATACCCCCGTTTTCTCAAAACACTTCATAAATAAAAGAATCTCATCTAAATATACGACAAAAATATCGAAAATGTCGCAATAAATGGACTCACTTGTGGAGTATCTGGGGTCCGGGTTGGCGCCGTACCACCCTGTGGCCGCCGCGCTGTTCCGCATGCTCTCCTGGTAGGACGGCAGGTCCCCCATGTTGCCAATGCCGCCGTTGCAGTATCCCCCCATGGCTCCCCCGTGCGAGAACTGGGAGACGGCGTGGGGCATGTGGTAGGCGGTGGCCACGGTGGCGTTGTGGCCCATGGAGTGTTGCTGCATGCCCGCAGCCTGAGACACCTGAGGCTGTCGGTAAGCTCCGAGTGGAGAGCCGAGGTTCCCCGCGCCGTCCATGCCACTGAACTTCTTGTAGGTCTCCTCGATAGGACTCAAAATATCTGTCACTGAGAAAGGCGTTGTATGCTTTGGGCTCAACGACATGGTTCAGTAAGCAGGTAGGGTTTTTTTGTTGAGCAGATGAACCGCGTGTTGTTCTATCAGCTCTCTCCTTGTGAATGTCTACGTAGGAGAGCGCTTTAGTGCGCCTCAGATACTATTGATCGCCTTGGAGAAGGAGGCGAGCCCAGGGCGCTCTTAGCTCGGGTTTATTGTAGTCAGGAGCCAGGTTTACGACAAACACAGGGGGCGGAGCGAGCGTCCTAAACGAGCAAACAATAGTCATTGGCATTTTGGGGGGAATAATTGATCAATTTGCAATTTACTTCATTTTAAGTGTTTTCCACGGAAACATGTATCTAAACGTGTGTCTAGTCTCATATAGGCCTACATATACACTTTTTCTTTTGTAATACACACACACCACATGGTGATAAACAAATTGATAACCTGTGAAACACACCGCGTCAGCTGTGGGCACCTGATCCGACCTGTTTTGCGTCAGTGCAGGGAATTCCTCTCTTTGTGCAAACTTTGAGAGCCCTTTGCGACAGACATAAGAGCCGCCGAGAATCATCATGAGACACAATGAAGTTGTACGACTAACTCATTTATGTTTCTTGAGCATCACGCTGCCCCCCCACCAGAGCCAAGGCCAAATGATCTCAGTGACAGAATAGTGAAAAGGCACAAGGATAGACGGCACATCTTAACACATTGCCAATAAGACACATGATATATTATCACATCGGCGACATTATTTTCACAGCTGGCATGAACAAAACTCAACTCCACATATGTCGGCATTTTTATCCATCAGTTCAGATCAGTCACATGCTTGCAAAAAAAACATGTATACAAAATATATATCTACTGTCACAATTAATTAATATTGATTATGGAAAATCAATTGACCCATATTATTTAAGATAGAGCTTAATTACAAAACCAATTACAACCTAATACACTCTTGGCATGTCGACATGGTAGTATAGTGTGGGTCTGCTCTCCACTGCTTGACCTGCCTTCTTAAGCTCTGAGCAAACTCTCTGGCGCCAGCCAGGAGGGTCACCGAAGACAACAGAGTGGTCAAAGTATAAGATGAAATACACATCGGACACACAGCCAGAGACACTCATTCTACTGGCTACTGACAGCAAGCTTAACGGTGCTATTTAACTATCATTTCAAATAGGTGTTGCTATTGAGATCAACAACATCGACACGCTAATTACGATAATCGTGGCGATATTGACGACATTGATGATGGGGACGAAGATGAAGACGAAGATGATTGATTCAGGCTCATTTTTGGTGGATTGCCACGTAGGCCTATATGGCATGGCTCTATACCGTGATGTGCGAGCAACATTGCCAGATATTGTTTACCATCATCTTGGATGTGTTGATGCCTCTTTGTTGAAGAAGAAAACGTGCGCCCGCATTGACCTCCTAATGGAACGGAGCAGGGCGCAGCGGCAGCTATAGGCCCGTCCTAATTGAGCAAATTAAGATGTGGCCCGTTATCAATTAGCGATCGCAACAGCGTGCAATCTGTGCGTAAAAGCAATCTCTGGGTAAATTAAAGCCTTTCTTGTTTTGTTTTGTTTTGTTTTGTTTTGTTTAGGTTTGTTTTTGGATATTCCATGTAGCATACACAAATATGCGCTTGCTCAGTCCGACCCTGAAGTATTTTGTGAAAACTGAAAAAACAACAAACTCTTCAAAATTCCGAGTTCTCAATAAATGGTGCCTTGGTTGAGCCAAACCAAATGGAGTTGAATAAAAAGCCAAGACAAACAAACCCCACAACAAAACATCTTCCCACAAGAGGCTATTATAGGAAAAATAAGAGATATGCAGCCCATAAAAAAAAAATATCCTGGCGCAAAATAAGTTTATTCTTACCCGGGTTATGTTGCATTTGCTAGACTTTTCTTTTCCAACACTTTGTTGTGCACAGCGTATGCTTTTGCCATCGAGGCTAGATAGCAAGGCCTCGGCCCCAGGACCTCAAGCCTTATGTAAATGACGCAAACCTCTCAACCTCCTGGATTACCGAGTCAGAGAGCAAGACCCTGGTCCACAAACTCTCCACGCTCGGAATGGGCTACAGAAAACCCAGCACTGGTTGGCTTTACGGGAATCAGCAGTCGCCCAGTAGAGCTATTTATGGATCAATTGTTCGTAACGCTATATTTTCGAACAAAAAAAACCAAAACAATGCGGCCAAATCGATCGACCGTGTGCTGCTGCAGGATAAATAGACGCACCAGGAGCACCAGCACCAATGGAGACGCGCAATTTAAGGTTGGTCAATAATTAGAGGACATGGTATATAGTGCAAAGGCTGCAGCTTAAATTGTACACACACAATATGTCTGTATTGTGTGTAATAGGCACTGTTTTAGTTGTTTTAGACAGTTTAAGAAAATGTAGTCCTTTTCTGATCAACATGGGATGTACTACATATTTTTTTTGTTAATTGGAAATTATAGGACGCCCCAAATGCTATTTGTTTGATTTAAGAACATAGGTGCCCCTACTGCACCCCTTCAATTGTTAGGTTGCCATCACTGTCATTGGAGTAAGACTCTGACAGCAAACTAGTGCTCTGCTAAGAATAAAAAACGCACGATGATACTGCGGGTGGCATTAGCTTAAGAATGGCTTTTCGGTAAATGTAGGAAGCATAAAGAGAATAAGTAACATAACAAGTGACTTAATAATATAAAGTAGCCTATATAGGCCTAATTGATTGTTTAGAACTTAAGCAACATTATTATGAAACCCAGACAATGGGATGGAAAGTGTATTTGGGACATTAATGGCAAGAAAATGTGACATGATTGACACACATTGCTCTCGCATGCTATTTCTTGATATGACTATACAGTAGTTATACCACTGGAGGAGAACATTTCTGTTGGAATGCACCAGTGCGCTACTGGTCACTGCGCCGCGCACGTCAGCACTGTGCACGTTCACATCATCATCATCATCATCATCATCATCATCGTGCACGCGCACACACACACACACACACGCACGCACACACACACACACACACACACACACACACACACACACAGAGAGAGACACACACACACACACACACACACACACACACACACACACACACATGTGGGTGTGTGTGTGTGTGTGTGTGTGTGTGTGTGTGTGTGTGTGTGTGTGTACAATAGTTATGTATCACATGATACTACATGTAAGCAATGACATGTGTGTGTGTGTATGGAAACATAAGTTAATCATTGCCATAATAAACTGCATGACGAGTCATTGACAAATATATCTAGTCGAAGAGGTGCTGTAGAAAAAGTCACAGCCAATGGCGTGAGTTCTTTTCAAGTGGCGGAGCTATCGGCTCGAAGTAAGAGGACATGGTCATGTTCGAGTTAAGAAAGGTACAGCACAGTTAATCACAGCATTTAGAGAAGCTGCAATCTCTTTTCTCTTATTCAAAGAAATGCTAATGTTTTATATCTTGAGGTCAATAGGCATGTGCCGCGGTAGCGGTCCAAGATTGTGTGAGGGACCCATACGTGTGTAAAAGGGTGCGCGATTTTGGCCACACTTGAGCCCATCAGCCATCAGTGGACATGTAGGCGCGTAGATGTGCTGGCCACAGAGAAGGGGAGTTTTTAACCCCTGGGCTTCCCCTTAAAGAGGGAGAGGAGAGGGAGGGGGAGGGGGAGGGAGGGGGGGGGGGGGGGGGGGGGAGGGGGGGGGGGGGGGGGGGGGGGGGGGGGGGGGGGGGGGGTGGGGGGGGGGGGGGGGGGGGGACTCAGCATCACACCGGAGGAGTGTATTAGATCACACATTCTTAAACACTTGAGTTCAATAATGCAATAACTAGACCCATGATCTCATTACCTATATACATGATATACTTATGTAAAGCCTCATTGGATCCTGAATAAACTACAAACAAAGTCATAACATTACATCAGTAACAACATACGACTGATGGATTAAAGAAAACAAATCATGGTTTATGATGAATGGACAAAAAGTGGTGATAAGTAGTTTATATTGTATTGTCTTTATAATTGTCTATATCGTCTTGCCTTTATATTGTTGCAGTAATCGTCCATTATTATATTATTGTCTTTTTATTGTAGCTATACTAATAGTCCATATTATATTGTCTTTATATAGTAGCTGTAATAGTCCATATTGTATTGTCTTTATATAGCTGTAATAGTCCATATTGTATTGTCTTTATATAGTAGCTGTAATAGTCCATATTGTATTGTCTTTATATAGTAGCTATACTTTAATAGTCCATATTGTATTGTCTTTATATAGTAGCTATTTAATAGTCCATATTGTATTGTCTTTATATAGTAGCTATACTTTAATAGTCCATATTGTATTGTCTTTATATAGTAGCTATACTTTAATAGTCCATATTGTATTGTCTTTATATAGTAGCTATACTTTAATAGTCCATATTGTATTGTCTTTATATAGTAGCTATACTTTAATAGTCCATACTGTATTGTCTTTATATAATAGCTAATAGTCCATATTGTATTTTCTTTATATAGTAGCTATACTTTAATAGTCCATATTGTATTGTCTTTATATAGTAGCTAAATGCACATATAAATTAATGTTGTGTTAGTTGAGTTAATGTAGGTCTATGTATTGTTGCGTATTGTTTATTTAGGCCTACATACGCGCGTCATGTTTTAAATAATATTGCTGTTGATTAATGAAAACAATTAGCATTAAACGCGCGTTATATATAATTGTTGTAAAGGCACATCGCATAGGCCTACATAAACACGTTCAGTGTTTAAAATAATTGTAGTTAAATATGTTGCGATCTGGACACAGTCTGAATTATCATTATAGCTCTATATCCGACGTCTGAACAAATAAGCAACACCATGTGTATTTTAACGGCTGGATATGGGCTATTTGTAATGTAAATGTGCAGAGGAAAGTCCCCACCTGCGGTCAGCAGATCCATTTAGATCAAATACTTTCCTCTCCTCTCGCAACCCGTGCGCAGTGGGCGCAGAAAGAGGGCAGGTGCGTATCTTTCAGATGCGCTCCTTGAAGCAGTGTTGTTCCCCAGCTAAGTAGGTTAAAGGTCCTCCTGAGTGGAGAAAGTATGTGACAGGCCTCTTGAAGACCTTATTCTGTTGCAGGAGATTTCTTTCACCCACAATTAATGTGGCTTGATGTTCGAAATGATGCTAATTGCAATTAAAGTGCAGCGAACTTACTGCAGGCTGCACCACAGTAAGATGCCATTCCCATATGCAACCAGAACAAAGGATATAATAATTCACTGATAATCTGTCACGAATTAATGAAACTTTTTTTCATTATTTTGAAAGGTATGTTAAGGTATATGTTGGATTGATGGATGGATCATACATCGGTACCATTATTTGCATGTCTTAAATAATGGTGAAACCTTCCATGGCAGTGTTTTTTGTGATGCAATGTTTTAAGTCAATTCAATAGTAGGCACAATGCCATGTTTTTGTGTAATTTGGAATAAATTGATAATATCTCTAATAAATGGTGACATTTTATGCAGACTAAACTCTTTGTTAGTCTAAGTGAAAGTATGGAGGAGACCTATAGCTATAAGTAGACTTGGAAAAACATTTTGAATTTGCTGAACCAAATGAATCAAAGACAGCAAGCATGCATTAGTAAACAATTTCAATCCGTTCTAAAAATTATAAAAGGTAAGGCCTACAATAGAAAACACTCAACTAATGAACTTTTTTGGACAAAGTTATTTTCGTGAAGTAGGCTAAATTGTCTCTAATATGATATTTAAAAAAATATCTTTATTCTTTATTTTGAAAAATTAACAAATATCAAAGTTCAAATAAATCCTCGCCCACCTTATTTGTGTGCAAATGTTCCAACTTCGTGACATTTGATTCAGCGCGCTCTCTTTACGCATGAAGTGTCGGCGCGCTGGCGTGGTTTGGAGTGTCCACGCCGTATTTAAACATAGTTTCATCATTTTGGACATGAAGTTACAAACATGGTGGATCAATGCCGGTGAACAACGCGGAACAGAGCGAGTACGTGTTCCGGGTGAGGGGCTCCAAGGTGAGGCCTCCCATGCAGCCGCAGCAGCAGCCAGCAGCAGCAGCAGCGCCTCTCAGCAGCGCATTGGCAGCGGGCGGAGGGCACGTCAACAAAGCTGTTCAATACAGTGTGCTGGTTGTTAATGAGTCCATCTTTTTTTTGCTGCTAGTGTCTCAACTCAGCTTTATCTCTCTGTTGTAGTTGCTGTTGTTGTTGTTGTTGTTGTGTTAGTATTTATGAATATGTTTTGAAAAAGTTCTCCTGAAATGTTCAATAATTGCTCTTACAATGTTATTACACTTGTATTACACCCAAAGATATGATGACATTATTGTGGTCCTTACCACACGGGTTTATGGTTGGTGGACCAAAAATACTGGGATACTTTGAGCCTATTTTACAGTTTGATTACATTTTCGGTAAATTGCCTAAACAACACCAATAGCCAATAGGTCAAATTAGGCTTACTAGACATTCAAATTACTTCCTTGGACTGTAATCAATGAATCACAGTATTAGAACATAGAGTCCAACTCTCATTTACTTTGTGCGGTTTTGGATAATACTCAAGACCTATAGTGTGATGGTCTTGGACTCACCACTCCCAGAAACGTAGCTCTCGGTTAGCCACGTAGCCATTAGCCAGTCTGCTGCAATATGTGGACCATTGGTGCAATTGAGAAGTTCAGCTTGACATTACTATTCCAGCAGTAGAGGTATTACACTGTAAGCTTGCGTATGCTAAACTATAATACAGCCTATCGCCCAAACTTAATCAAGCCAGGCTGCTTGCCTATAATTCAGGCAGATAGCCGTAATCCATTTCAAAGTGTTTCCTGCTGTCCATTTATGCCCAAAAAACTGTTGGGTTGTTTTTTATGAAACAGGTAAGAGACACGGTATCTAATCGAAAGTTTCCCAAGCACTTTGAAAGCCATATGTAGGGACACACAAGAAACTTTTAAATGGCTTTGCAGCTCGACTATGGAAATGTGAACCACAGCTCCACAGAATTTCAATGAGATGTTTTCACCTGCATGTTTGTCCCCACTTTAAGCTCCCATGATGCCTCCTGTCTTCAGTCTGCACGGCCGCCATGGCGATGGAGCAACACACAAAGACACGTCCACACAGTTTAGCACCCAAATCCCACAACACAAAGTATCCCCAAATGAATACTATATACATATATGTATGTGTATATATACATGCATAATAAATCCATACATATGACAAAATAACATCTTTAGAAAATATGCATGGGAGTTCTTTCGGTGTGTTAAAATGTGTCATAGAATACATAATCACAGAGAAGCATCTTTTCTTTAAAGAATGCTAATGTTTTCATATCTTGAGTCAATAGCTGCCGGTGTTGTGTGAGGCCGTGTGTAAGTGCGGTTGGCACTTGAGCAGCCATCAGGGACATTAAGGAGATAGGAGTTTTTAACCCGTCCTAAGACCCTAAGGTTCCCACCAGCATCACACCGGAGGAGTGTATTAGATCACACATTCTTAAACACTTGAGTTCAATAATGCAATAACTAGACCCATGATCTCATTACCTGTATACATGATATACTTAAGATATGATGTAAAGCCTCATTGGATCCTGAATAAACTACAACAAAGTCATAACATTACATCAGTAACAACATATGACTGATGGATTAAAGAAAACAAATCATGGTTTATGATGAATGGACAAAAAGTGGTGATAAGTAGTTTATATTGTATTGTCTTATAACCGTCTATATTGTCTTGCCTTTATATTGTTGCAGTAATAGTCCATATTTTATTGTCTTTTTATTGTAGCTATACTAATAGTCCATATTGTATTGTCTTTATAGTGTAGGGTAATAGTCCACATTATATTGTCTTTATAGCTGTAATAGTCCATATTGTATTGTCTTTATATAGTAGCTGTAATAGTCCATATTGTATTGTCTTTATATAGTAGCTATACTTTAATAGTCCATATTGTATTGTCTTTATATAGTAGCTATACTTTAATAGTCCATATTGTATTGTCTTTATATAGTAGCTATACTTTAATAGTCCATACTGTATTGTCTTTATATAGTAGCTATACTTTAATAGTCCATATTGTATTGTCTTTATATAGTAGCTATACTTTAATAGTCCATATTGTATTGTCTTTATATAGTAGCTATACTTTAATAGTCCATACTGTATTGTCTTTATATAATAGCTAATAGTCCATATTGTATTTTCTTTATATAGTAGCTATACTTTAATAGTCCATATTGTATTGCCTTTATATAGTAGCTATACTTTAATAGTCCATATTGTATTGTCTTTATATAGTAGCTATACTTTAATAGTCCATATTGTATTGTCTTTATATAGTAGCTAATAGTCCATATTGTATTTTCTTTATATAGTAGCTATACTTTAATAGTCCATATTGTATTGCCTTTATATAGTAGCTATACTTTAATAGTCCATATTGTATTGTCTTTATATAGTAACTATACTTTAATAGTCCATATTGTATTGTCTTTATATAGTAGCTAATAGTCCACATTGTATTGTCTTTATATAGTAGCTATACT
>PIJE02000181.1:513624-518624 GCA_002895965.2 Coryphaenoides rupestris | reverse complement strand
TGAAATCCTCGTTTATTTTGGAGATGTACATGATAGAAAATGATTCATGTCGGGGTTCAAATGGGCGAGATGAAGATGATCCAGGGTGTCCCAAGTGCACATTTCCTGAAGCCTATTGTCTTCCAGAGGATGTAATATTCTTCTTTACGCAGGTTGGACTTGGATGTGGTTGGATTTTTCATGGGTTTGTTTTGATTGCTATTTAAGATCATAACAACCATGCCATTGTTATGTATATGCAGGCCGTGTTGTATAGGGTTGTTGTGTTTTGTGTCATATTTAGGCCTGTTAACAATTTAATGTGTAGAAGGATACAATAACGTTGCTTTGAAATCACTGTTGTGAATTTGAAGATCCATTGTTATGGTCCAACTGTCTTTCTCTCTAAATTAAATACAAAATAAACCATCAAAAGAAAAGAAAACAATCCGCTATATAGGCTGTAGGTGCAATTAATTATCCTATTTCCCCGCTTCAATTATTTTAACGGCCACGCCACTGTTCAGCTGAACCCTTTTAAATGTGGACTGTTAAAACTGGACTGTAGCGGTATGTGTCAATGGGACATCCAAATGCCTTTGCTGCATAACAGGAAAAAAAAAATCCACTTCCAGTGTGGGCTGCATGGTGGGATGTGAACGCACAGATCATTTGTGACACTTTCCCCCCCGAGTGGCTTATTTTAGAATGGGGCAGAGCAATATCACTTGTGCGTAAAGCAAACAAGGAAGAACACTGTCTGCCATTTACAGTTTGGACATAGTTTTGCGCAATGCCGCTTCACTCCTTGCGACAGACAATAATCAGCCTTTCAGTGAGGCGAGTTGAGGGGATGGGGGGGGCGGGGGGGGGGGCGCTAAATGAGAAGGCTGTTGTAACCATATAGCTCTATCAAGGAAGAAGGACTGCCTGTTATCTGTGAATGGCGCTTCTCTTTACCAGAATAGTTATGGCACGAATTTTTAATTCGTTTTTCTTTGAGAGACAACAATGCTTTATTTGAAAGCTGGACACAATTTAGGGTTTGTCAGAGATTCTTTTCTACTTTCCCGAGCCCAGCTGTCCATATGGAAGACAACGTGTGCAACAAGCATCACAATGGGGCCGACTGACAGGCACGACAAAAACAACCCTGAGGAATATATGGCCCTGACTCGGGTATGCGCTGGTCTAGATAAAGGCACTGAATGCCTTCCAGAGACGGCATGGGTCTCAACAGACTACTTGGTTGCAACTCTTGCTCCTCGTTAATATGCACGCCTCTAACATTTAGGAAAAGTACTCATGAGCCTTTGTGTTTTTGTGTGGCGCACTGTATTATGCAATGATAGACACCGCTGCTGTCCCTATAGCTATAGGGCCAAAGGACACAGAGACCACCGCGGCCTTTGTCTGTTATTATTTGTGTGTTATTGATTTTGTGCGGACAATATTGTGCTCTTTTGGTATTGCAGTTGTTTATTTTCTTCTACTTTGATCATTTTTTGAAAAATCGGTGTCACCTTATTTCAGTGGAATTTACACGCCCTCCTTTTTACGACTGATTGTTTTCTGAATTGTTACATCAATTAACTGCTTTAAATATATTTCTTTAAATCTATCGCAATCGAATTAGATCCGTGTGTTAATTGATTTTATTCAAGATGATGACAAATCTAAATGGTGAAACTAGTCGCCTAAAATACTGTCACGCCATGAGTCAGACCAACAATCTTTCTGTGAGGAACAAAACGAGTCCCTGTGTCCCAGGAAAGCAGTAGCCCCCTTGAGAGACAGTCCTGTAAATAATTAGCACATTTGGTCGATTTGGTTGTTTGTTCAGTAATGATAGGGGCGACACTAACATCTGTTGTGAGATTTCAGCGGCAAGGCAAACAAAATGCAAAGATTTTGGATAGGTTATCATATTGACTCAAGATATTGGACACAGGCTGATAATCCGCATGGCTCTATTTGAATCACTGGGGACCAATCTGTCGTTGGTTTCACCTATTCTCAAAAGACTCGAGTATAAAGGACCGTTTGTTTACAACGTGCCATTTAAAGTCACACTGATTACTTGTCTTCATTTCTTCCTTTTCTCCAATAGAACCGCCGCGCATATACACTGAGACAGGGAACTGTGGTAACGCAAAATTGCATTTAAATCCTAATTCCCATGTTCTCTACTTTATGGCTTGACGTTAATTCCAAACACCTATATATATATGTGTGTGTGTGTGTGTGTGTGTGTGTGTGTGTGTGTGTGCCTATAAACGAAACCAGCTAAATATTAGGATTGGTATGGTGGTTGGTAGTATGAGATGCACTTCACTTTTGGCATAGGAAAACTGTTTGCATTCGGAGGAAAAACGGGGAGCTTTTGGACTCAAAGGCTGCTTATCTGAAGAAGTCCTTTTCCGTTAAGTGAGTGGATTTTAGTCCTATTCCACACAAGTGACTTCGGCCTCTTTACGAGAGAGGTGTTCCAATGGAGGACATTTCTGCGGATTAAATTTGGCCCGAAAGAAAGGATTCAAGTGCGCAAAGAGATTGACTCCCGTATAGCCGACCTCCGCTCTGCGCCACTTCAGCAACACGTAGCAGACCCAACCTATAGGGCCTGTAGTACCCCATAGTGGTCCTTATAACTTAACGCAGTCGTTTGAAGGCTATATCTCACTCCAATATGACACGCAAAACCAGTCGTTATTTCTGAAACACATCTTTTTATTAAAATCCTTATAAAATTGGATATTTACCCCGCGACTGAGCTGTTATTCACATTGTCCGATGGAATCTGATACTTTCGCCTCAAAATTACTTTTTCATGTCAGCTTGGAAATATGTATATCCCCAGTTAAACGCTCCTGAATCGTCTCTCTATGCTGTGTTGCAAACATTTGCCACAAAAATATTTACACAAAATAAAAACAAATGAAAAGCTAAAAGTTGCCAATGTTTATTCATGGCCATAAATAGTGTCGGTCCATAAAAGAAGCAAGAAATTAAAATTTCTATAATTATAAAGTGGTTTGTATACGTGCTGATAACACGAAGGACAGGAAAGAAAACATTTCTACAACACACAACATACTTTTACAAAAATTCACAAGAGCATTGACATTCTTAAATCTAGGGAGAGGCTGGACCCGGTTCTCATAACCAAAACATGTAAACACGGCGCACACGTTCGCCCCCAATGTAATGGTGTATGCATGGGTCAAGCTGGAGAAATGACAGTCTTTTTACTTTGTGGTGGACTCCCTATATCGTGCTCTCAAAAGGCCAGAACGCCATGCAGTCTCTAAATCTTTCACCAAGTCCACTGTTGCGTTTGCACCAAGTGATGTGCGGGGAATTGTGGCGTGGTGGCGGCACTGTACTGCGCGTTATATTGCATGTGTTGTTGAAGGGACTGCGCGCTATACGCCGAGAAGGGGATCCCAGCCTGAAAAGTGGCCGCCAAGTCCTGAGCTTTAAGAGTATGACAAGGCTTCCCATCCCTGACTAAGACAGGCACGGCCACCCGCCTAGGTGAGGGGAGATGGGTCACTTCCATACCTTTTTCGGCGCGGGCCCTCTTCATTTTGTACCGGTGATTCTGGAACCAAATTTTCACTTGAGTCGGTGTCAGGCGAATCAAGCTCGCAAGGTGCTCCCTCTCCGGAGCGGATAGGTACCTCTGTTGTCTAAAGCGGCGCTCGAGTTCGTATGTCTGGGCCTTGGAAAACAAAACTCTTCTCTTGCGCTTCTTCCCAGAGTCGCTCCCGTTGCTTGAAGTTTCCTTGTCGTTGTCCGGCGACTCGTCCGCGGACGGCTCCGGGGACTTGGCGGAGTCCTGGGAGCCGGCGGACAGACCGTGCACTGCGCAAAGGAGAAACACTGTCAAAATATTGATATAATACAAAGTTTAGCGGGAGACCATTGAATCACAAAACACGCTACAGCTACACTGTGATAATGGTGGATTTAAACGACGACCTATACTGTGGCATAATTGCTGTTAAAAACGGACGTATCGTGTCGCGCTATAACCCCCATACGTGCTACTTTATATCTCGAGAGGAGCCTACACACAAAATGGTCCTTTATCCCAAATCTCCACAAGGAGGGAGATTCACTGAAGCATTAAAATGTGCATTGTCCCCCTTGAAAAACCCTCCGAGTCTCAGGCTGTGCATGTGCAACGTATAGCCCGAATTGCCGTGTTATTCTACGTGTGGTCTATCGATAAAAAAAAAAAGTTGAAATGCACATATATCTTATCACGCTTAAATGCAATTGTTGAGCTTTTACACCTCAAGACACGATGAATGCTTCACATTATCCAAGGACACCATTACGCCTTGATAAGAATGGACGGGAGCTTACATTCTTGTCAATTAGCTCTTATTGTACCAGTATATATATATATACAGCTCTAAAATGTTATAGCGGACTGTAATAGTATGTTGAATGCGCACTTGTGTGCATGAAGATGCGGGTTTAGCCACTACTTACATGAATACTGAATACTGTCCGTAGTGGCAAGCCATCGCGTGTAAGGATTGTCACTACTGTCATAAAAAGGGGTCTTTAAAGGTAGATTCTGGACGCCTTCTAGCGGACTTTGCACCAAAACTCCACTGTTTTTCGTCGTGGACGCTGTCTCCGATCCCTCCGTGTCTTCCTCCGCTCCGGTGATAGATCCTTCTTCATCATTCGTGTCAGGGAGATCCAAAATGTCCTTTACAGAAAAGCCCGTCTTTGTGTTGGTCAACGACATATTCTGGGGAAATAAATGCAAGAAAAGTTGCTGCACCAGTTTCACAACAATCCGATGCTTTTTTTTTTTCTTCTTCTCTCCCTTTCTTTGCTTTTTTTTTCTCCTTCAAAATAGACCACAAAAGCGACGTTTCTGCAAATCGGATCACTCTGTCGGTCTGCGTTGAACTACAGTCAAACCCAATCACGACTCGAGCCACTGTCGATAACCATTGCCTAACCAAGTAGCAGTGGATGCTGTTCTGTAAGTCCAG
>PIJE02000181.1:506124-508624 GCA_002895965.2 Coryphaenoides rupestris | reverse complement strand
TATAATAGGACTATTTAGATAGGCCTATCTCACCAAAAAGGTCAGACAACAGTTTCAAACAAACATCTTTAATACCTCCCCAAATGAGCATATTTCTAAAAAAAAAAATAACTATGTCCATGATCGAATCCACAAAATGTCTTTGTTTGTTCCTTGTAGAAAACATTTAACTGAGGTGTCGTGGTGTGGACCAACTACACTACACTACACTACACTACACATCACAGAATAGGGCCACTCGATTAGAGAGACACATCGGCACTGCAAAGTTGAACGCATCGTCGATTATTTGAAGTTAAAAAAGAAAAGAAAAGAAAAGAAAAGAAAAAAACATTTTAGTTGTAACCAAAAAAAAAAAGTACAGTACAGTACAGCAGCATGTGTGTGTGTGTGTGTGTGTGTGTGCTTACCTAGATCGAAGCGGTACTGGGGAGCGGGAGTTGGGGGGGGTGGGGGGGGGCGGGTTGTGCAGCCAGCAGCGTTACAACAGCTCGGAGGGTTAATGAAATATCTCCAAATGGGAGTCAGGAGTGCGTGCACAGATAAGCCTGATGCGGTTTATATACCCCCGCGGAAAGCCGGCGCTCCTCTCCTCATATTGTCCGAGTGCGTTTGCATAGCTGGCCAAGTGGCTCGCACCCGGCGCGCCGACTCGCTCGCGTTCGTGCGCGCTGTTTGTTTTCCCTCCGCCGTGACGCGTGGCAAAATATTGGGCCATATGTTCATCGGCAATAAATCGGCGGTGAGCGCAAACACGGTTCCTTCTGGACGGGGCCCGCTGACCGCTAAACCAACGAGTTGTCTTTTTCGGAAAAAAAAAAACCTTTTTGGGGACACGGGGGACAATAATTGGTGTTCGACGAGTGAAAAATACAACTGTTTATTTTACGGGGAATTATGACCTATATGCCTATTGAGCGGGGTGTTGGATGGAAGGGGGGGGGGGGGGGTGGGGTGGGTAAGTGGGGTGGGGTGGGGGGTGTGTTTGAGGCGGGAAGTGCACTGTGTGCCACTGTACTTAGAGCTTTTATTCGGAGAGCTCTCGTAAATCGCCGCGTAACCAAGACGCGCCACCGTGCAGAGAGCAGATGTGGCGCGCCGTCCCCGTTTACATTAGATACCCCGGTGGCGCAGTGATGGATAACCCAGGTCACACTCATCAATTAAAGGTGAATCCTCGCCAGGGCGGCTATGCTACTATTCAAGTGAACGGCTGTGTCTTGCCTGAGCGTCATCATTTAAAGACATCTCAAGGTTCTAAGGTTGCCACAAAATAGACCTGATGTAGGCTTGTGATAAAAAAAAAAAGTAAAAGAAAATAGGCTATACAAATATAGCCTGGTTTAATACATTGCATTTTTCAATGGTCATCAATAAGTACTATGAATAATACAAATATTATATTATAATTATTACCATTAATATGATTATTATGATTTTGTCATTATAATTGTGGTTATGATAATATGATCAATAATAATGATGTTGTTGATGACGATGACGATGATTTCTTCTTATTATTATTTTTATTCTTATTATTATTATAATAAAAAATACTAAATACTAATAAAAAACAAATAATTAACATCAGCAATATGTAGATTCTGTATCAATATATAGGCTAGCTATTATTAGGAAATAATTAATGGGCAAATATATTGCTTACTTGTTACTAATATAATACTACTAATATTCGCCTACTTATTGTGAGTAGTACCTAATTATCAGCCTAGTAATTATTATTAGGCTATTTTATTACTTAAAGGGATACATTTTATGAATCACTTGTAAATGCCGTAATCTTAAATCACAATATTTAACTAAACAGAACTAGATTTTCTAACTACTGGCTACATCAAAAATATCAGTTAGGCCGATAGTCTAAATATGCTGTAAAAAAAAAAATATTATTCTTGAATTGGGCTTTTGTGCTTTAGACTCATGTCTCCCTTGGATAAAAAAAAAAAAAAAAGTGATTGAAGGAAAACATAACCATGACCCAGAAATGTGTTTGTGTGTGTGTTTTTGTTATTTCTTAACTATATTCCTTACACCTGTTGCACACACACTGACAATCCCCCCCCAAAATAGAGGCATCACACATGCTGCCAAAAGCAGGAAGTGAACGGAGTCGACGTGAAGCTGATGACACCAAATACCTGTAATTATTGAGCAATATGAAACAAACACCAATTGGGCTGTTATGACACCCTGGAGGGGGATAAAAAATCAAGACGCAACGACTTTATTGTGGGCAGTGTGGAATCTATGTACGATAATAGTGGTGTTGCCTAGTGCGGCGAGAGCGACCATCAATCAATAGAGAATACTTTGCTGATGGGTTTTGTGGCCGAAGCCACTCTGGCGATGAAAGACGGAGATTATCCCCCCCCCCCCCCCCCCACACACACACACAGACACACACACACACACCCCTCCCCCCCCACCTCCCCACCATCGCTGCCTCCATGCCGGAGAGTATCGCCAAGTCGCTGGGAAT